>CM071861.1:32507510-32534342 GCA_036759665.1 Gynandropsis gynandra | reverse complement strand
TTGATATGTTTGTGTTAGTATCCATTGTTGTTTAGCTCTTCTAGTACTCGACTCTAGGTTTGCTTGAGGACGAGCAAAAGGTTAAGTCTGGGGGAGTGTGATAACACGTAATCCGTTGTAGTTTTTATGTCATTCTTAGGTCTAATTTTTAGTAGATTACTTAGATTTCATTCATTTATCGAGTTTATTCGAAGACTTTATCTACATTTCGTGTTTTGCATAGGAAACGAAGACATGAGGAAAAACACGAGAGATTATGGCAATCTAATCCCGAAAACGTAGTTGAGTAACAAGGTTCGACTTGTGCAAGGCCATGGACTGGAAGTAAACACTCAAACACCGAGCGAAGGGAGCGGAAACAAGATTTCAAGGCATGCCCGCTCGGGCATTGGAAGTGTACACGATCGGGCTAATAGCTGCCAATTACCCCCGTAGCTTTACACGACTCGGGCACTCAAGGAACACGACCAAGATGGAGTGCCCGCTCGGGTGGAATTGGAGTGCCCGCTCGGGCTAATTGATGCCAAGAAATCGCCGAAGGTTTGCATGACTCGGGCTCAAGAATCACACGATCGGGCATGGTGCCCGCTCGGGCTGGAAGGAGGGCACACGTTCGGGCAAGTGGCCTGCACGAGCGGGTAGAGGACATGCCCGTCGGGTCCTTGTTTCTCTCAACTAATTCCTAAGTTTTGAAACGACCAAATTAAGGGGAAATCAGATCTGGAAAAGGAGTTTTCGAACCAGATTGGATCAGGGAACATTCAGAGACATTAAGGCAGAAGGAAGAAGGAAGATAAGACGGAGCAACGGATCAGGAGCAAGGAGGATCTATCGAAGACATCGGTTTATTAATAGGGAGTCATCTCATTCTCTATCTATGTCGAACGTAGAATTCTCTTGTGTCTCCTTTGTTGTATTCATGTCTGAGTAGATCCATTGCCATGGGTTAGAGAGTATTGCCATGTTGTAACGAAGTCTTACGCTTAATGAATGGTGGAACTTAATGCTTTCATTACTTGTACGCCACTCGAATGAATGAAATTGGTATTTTATCATGTTTTCAGATTTCATGGTTGATCTAAATGCTTCAATACTTGTACGCCACTTGATTGATGATATTAGAAGTCTAATAAATCTACACCAGGGCATTAGACTTTGGAACTTAGCCATGATTTAGGGTTTAATCGGTTTAGAATCTACGCCAGGTCAATCCGTTAAATCTAGGGATTAGGATAGCGGTCGTAATGCGTCTATGCATGTAAGATGCGCAATGGATACATTGGTATATACATGCTAGATAGTGGACAAGTCTACGCCACTCAGTTCCTATAGGAGAGCTTGAATTCCCTGAACTCATGATAGTACCTAAGACCAATTATCCTTTTAGAACTTCGTTACATCGTTATGCAAACTCTCGATACCCATGGTGCTTAGCTATAAGTTTATCTCATCGATTTAGTTTAGTTTAGTTCAATCACAATTCCATTTTTAGTCACCTTACACGTCTATTCCATTAGTTTAATAGCTTATAAGTCGCATCAATTCCTTGTGTTCGACCCTAGTTACTACACGATCCGTATTCTTGCGGAAGCGTTAGTCTAGGTTTTATTACTTGAGCTTAACGCACATCAACTACAACCATGAATTGTACGACGGGCTTTGAAATACCATAACTTTGCGTAGGAAGCTCCGAATTACATGATTTTTCACGTTTTATTCCTCTTTTCAAGATAAACGATGCCGCGGGTTGCTGAAGGCAGACCGACCCCGTTTTTGAGCTCAAAATCCTTTATTTAGGTCGATACGTTGGATTTTTAGAGCCGAGAGATGCCATTTTCGAGTTTCTTAGGATACGAATGTCATTTCTTGGCAATACGTCGCTTGCGTTGCATTTGTCTCTCGGATATTCCTTTCGCTTCCTATCTCCTATTTGCGTTTATCTCTCGTGTTGCACCACTTTTCCGCTTTTTGTTTTTGTTTTAACGTGATTAGACGACTACAACAATGAATTGTACGAAGGGCTTTGAAATACCATAACTCTGCGTACAAAGCTCCGAATTACATGATTTTTTCACATTTTATTCCTCTTTTCAAGATAAATAATGCTGCGGGTTGCCGAGGGCAGCCCGACCCCGTTTTCAAGCTCAAAATCCTTTATTTAGGTCGATACGTTGGATTTATAGATCCGAGAGATCCCATTTTCGAGTTTCTTATGATACGAATGTCATTTCTTGTCAATACGCTGCTTGCGTGGTGTTTTTCTCTCGGATATTCCTTTCGCTTCCTATTTCCTATTTGCGTTTGTCTCTCGTGTTGCACCACTTTTCTGCTTTTTGTTTTTGTTTTAACGTGATTAGACGACTACAACAATGAATTGTACGACGGGCGTTGACATACCATAACTTTGCGTAGGAACTTCGAATTACATGATTTTTTCTCATTTTATTTCTCTTTTCGAAATAAACGACGCTGCGGGTTGCTGAAAGCAGCCCGACCCCGTTTTCAAGCTCGAAATCCTTTATTTAGGTCGATACATTGGATTTTTAGAGCCGGGAGATGCCCTTTTCGAGTTTCTTAGGATACGAATGTCATTTCTTGTCAATACGCCGCTTGCGTTTTTCTCTCGGATATTCCTTTCATTTCATATTTCCTATTTGTGTTTTTCTCTTGTGTTGTGCCCATTTTCCGCTTATTGTTTTTGTTTTAACGTGATTAGACAACTGCAACAATTAATTGTACGACAGGCTTTGAAATACCATAACTTTACGTAGGAAGCTCCGAAGTACATGATTTTTTCACATTTTATTCCTCTTTTCGAGATAAACGATGCTGCGGGTTGCTGAAAGCAGCCCGACGCTGTTTTCGAGCTCAAAATCCTTTATTTAGGTCGATACTTTGGTATTTTAGAGCCGAGAGATGCCCTTTTGGAGTTTCTTAGGATACGAATGTCATTTCTTGTCAATACGCCGCTTGCGTTGCATTTTACTCTCGGATATTCCATTCGTTTCCTATTTCCTATTTGCGTTTGTCTCTCGTGTTGCACCACTTTCCGCTTATTTTTTTGTTTTACCGTGATTAGATGACTACAACAATGAATTGTACGACGGGCTTTGAAATTCCATAACTCTACGTAGGAAGCTCTGAATTACATGATTTTTTCAGATTTTGTTCCTCTTTTCAAGATAAACGACGCCGTGGGTTGCTGAAGGCAGCACGACCCCGTTTTGAATCTCAAAAAACTTTATTTAGGTTGATACATTGGATTTTTAGAGCCGGGAGATGCCCTTTTCCAGTTTCTTAGGATACAAATGTCATTTCTTGTCAATACGCCGCTTGCGTTGCGTTTTTCTCTCGGATATTCCTTTGGTTTCTTATTTCCTATTTGCGTTTGTCTCTCGTATTGCACCATGTTTCCGCTTTTTGTTTTTGTTGTAACGTGATTAGACGACTACAATAATGAATTGTACGACGGGCTTTCAAATACCATAACTCTGCGTACAAAGCTATAAATTACATGATTTTTCACATTTTATTCCTCTTTTCGAGATAAACGATGCCGCGGTTTGCTAAAGGCAACCCGACCCCGTTTTTGAGCTCAAAATCCTTTATTTAAGTCGATACGTTGGATTGTTAGAGCCGGGAGGTGCCCTTTTCGAGTTTCTTAGGATACGAATGTCATTTCTTGTCAATACGCCGCTTGCGTGACGTTTTTCTCTCGGATATCCCTTTCGCTTCCTATTTCCTGTTTGCGTTTGTCTCTCGTGTTGCACCACTTTTCCGATTTTTGTTTTTGTTTTAAGGTGATTGGACGACTACAACAATGAATTGTATGACGAGCTTTGAAATACCAAAACCTACGGATGAATAAACGCCCGAGCGGGTATCCTTGTAGCGCCCTATCGGGTAAGACTACCCAATCTCGTTGCCTCCGTGCCCGGGTCGTGCAAGGTGTGCGGATAAAACCCCGTAGGTTTTACCCGAGCGGGTGGACTATGGTGCCTGACCGGGGACCCTTGAAGTCTTGAATTTCCTCTTTTCCGCTCGTTGCTCAGGTGTTCCTTTGGGTTCTAAGGCCTGATCTTGGCTCTGAGTGGATTTATCTTCAAAGTACGTGGTTTTGTTTAGGAATCCGTCTTTTTAAGCTCATTTAGGCCTTGTCGCCTAGAAACCTGCAAACCAACAAAACGGGTGTATGTAACGAATAATCGTATCGGATATGTAAACCTAACTATGAAATATATGCGAAAATGGCATTAAAACCTAACCTAAAATTGATACACTTTCAGTGTTATCATTAAGCCTAAATCACCTACCTAGGAAATCAACGTCACCCATATCGCTATGTAGTTTGGAACTTCTAGATGCATGAACAACGATGGGGAATTCAACCTCTAATGTGGGATGGGAACTCGACCTCTATAAACGGAAATGACTTGGCGTAAGTCTAAATCCTCTATCTAGGAAATCAACGACACTCATATCCCTTCTAGCGCGGAACTTCTAGATGCATTAAGAACAATGGGAATTCTACCTCGATTATTACCGTTCCTAAATAGATTAATAGACCGGTCTCATTAATCTAATTCATTCGAAGGTTCATTCATGAGACTCAAGCCCAACTCTCCCAAGTCTAGACGAATCTTTAATCTCCATCAAATGTGTCTAATCTCAGTAGAATATATCTAGTCTTATCCAAACTTAAAATCAACAACTTATGAAGGCATTAAGCACAAATCTATAACCTATCAAACCATTCAATTGAACAAAACCGAAAATCAAGCATTAATAACTATAAACATCCATTACAATGGCATCCCTAACCCATGACAACAGATGTACTCAGAATACATAGAGAAGCAAACAAAAATGAAGTAAGTGTTCGATTCCCCTATCATCCCGAGCGTTGGCTTCGGATGAATCCTTCGGATGCCCAAAGTCTTCAATCCGTGCTCTCCTCTTTCTCCTGTGTCTCTAGGTGTCCCTTGTTCTCTTGCCTTTCCCCCTATCTTCATCGCAAATTTCCCCTCTCTCACGTTGATGACGGCGCCAGCGGTATTGAGGAATGGTCTCCCAAAGATAATGGGTATTCTTTCATCCTCTTTCATGTCCAAAACCAAAAAATCAACAGGAACGTAGTAGTCGCCTACCTTAAGTGGTACATCCTCCACAATACCGATTGGAAGTTTTGATGATCGATCAGCCATTTGTAACACCATCTTTGTGGATTTAATCTCTCGCAAATCAAGTTTCTCGTACAACGACAGCGGCATGATGCTGACACTAGCCCCTAAGTTGTATAGGGCATTGTGGATGGTCACGTTTTCAAGCTTGCAAGGAATGACGCACGTTTCCAAGCTTGCAAGGAATGACGAAGGGACCTGTATCGGGTAATTTCTGTGGCATCCCATGTTGAATAACACCGTATGTTGCATCGGTGACCATCACTTTCTCCTCCTCTTCAACTTTACGCTTTTTGCTTAGGATTTTCTTGAGGAACTTAGCGTAAGACGAAATTTGCATGATAGCTTCGTGGAAGGGCATAGAGATCTCCAACTTCTTCATCCTCGCTGCAAACTTTTCAAATTGTGAATCTTCAGCTCGTTTCCTTTGGCGTGAGGGAAATGGAAGTGGAGGGCGTCTTGGTGGCGGTGCCACATACGGTTCTTGTTCATCCTCAACTTGTACTTCCTTTTGATGCTCTTTATCGCTAAGCTTCATTGTTGGACTCTTAGAGCATTCTCCTCTCTCAAAATTCTGGGGTGTGACGTCCGCAAGTTCTGTCCCACTTCTCAACATGACAGCGTTGCAATGCTCACGGGGATTCGGCTCAAGCTTTCCCGGTAAAACTCCTTGTCGGTTGGGAGTATTTTCTGTAATTTGCACCACTTGGGTGTCTAGGATTTTTAAATGCTTCTGCATTTCCGCAATTTGCCTCTTCGCTTCCTCTTGATCTCGTCTTACTATATTCAGCTCAGCACTTATATCTTTTTGTCCATGTAAAATCTGAGTGAGCATATACGTAATCTCGTTGTTCCCTTCTTCTTGTTGCAGAATTGGCGCTGGTACTCCTCTCGGCTGAAATGCTTGATACCCTTGCGTTCTAGACTGAAAATTCTGATGTTGTGGCTGGTTTTGAAACGGTTTCGGCTGGTAATTTCCTTGCAACGGATTCAAAACATTATCGGCGTTCTTGTAGGATAGATTCGAATGATTCTTCCAGCCCGGATTATAGGTGTTGGAATATGGATTATTGGCAACGTAGTTCACATCTGCAACATCCTTGAATCCGTGAGAATTGGGAGACGCTTGGTGCATGTTTACCATTTGTAACTTCAACTCAGCAAGCTCAGCTCGCAATGCAAGCACTTCGTTGTCCACTCCTTTGGCTAGAATGCGGCGACTAAATTCTCCCGACATTATATTTCTTCCTTCGGCCATCTTCTCAATCTTGGCCTCAATAGCGGTGAACGGGAGGTCATGTAGAGATCCTCCACAAGCAGCGTTCAACCAATCTCGAACTTCATGACGAAGACCCTCAATGAAAGTAGCGATGAGGTATCTTTTATACATCCCGTGGTGTGGGCATTCGCGTTGATATCCTTTAAATCGCAGCCACGCCTCTAGAAGACTCTCTTTATCCTCTTGTTCAAACGAATTAATCTTGTTCTTCCATAGCTGCGTCATGTGGGGTGAGAAAAATCGCATCATGAAGCGTTCCTCGAGCTGGCTCCACGTATGAATAGAATATGGGGGTAGCGTGTAGAGCCACTCGAGTGCATGCTCTCTAACCGAGAACGGGAAGGCAAGCAACATAATCGCTTCATCATTTATCCCGGGGTAGGCTTTCATGCTTTCATGTTCGAACACAACATCTTGAACTGAGTGAGATGCTGGTTCGGATCTTCCGTAGATCGTCCCCTAAATGGCGATTGACTCAACATCTGAATGAAGGCCGGTTGTAACTCAAATGTATTACGATAAATCTCGGGCCTTCCAATGCAGGAGAGAAGCTGCATGTGTTTAGGCGATGTGTACGGTGCTTCCTCTTGTGCCATCTCTTCTTCACTAGAAAAATCTGTTTCTCGCTCACTTGTTGTTTACTCAATATTGGCGGGATCACTACGCCTCACTTTTTGTTGTTTCTTTAACGCTCGCGTAGTGTTGTCGATATCGGGGTCGAAGAGAAGTTCTTTTCCCCTCGAACTCCTAGACATGTACCGAATAGTCTGCATGTGGGAAAGATAACAAACAATAGATCAACTCGGAAGAGATGCAAATACTCAAAATAAAAGAAAAATGCAAAAAAAAAAAACAAAAACAAACAAAAGACTCGGAAAGGACTGGATCTCCACTCAACGAAACCCTAATTCTAAAAACCGTGACTAGTCCCCGGGAACGGCGCCAAAAACTTGATGTCGGTTAATCTCTAGTAATTATTTACCTAGACTAACGCTTCCGCAAGAATACGGATCGTATAGTACCAAGGTCGAACACAAGGAATTGATGCAACTCTAAAGCTACTAACTAATGAATAAAACGTGTGAAATCAATGAGTGAATGGGAATGCGAATGCAACTAAACTAAACTAATGAACGGAATGAGTCAACGACTAAACACCTCGGGTTTCAAGAGATGCACAATGATGCAACGAAGTTCTAACAAGATCATTGGTCTTAGATATTAGCACGAGTTCAGGGAATTCAAGCTCTTATATAGGAACTGACTGGCGTAGACTTGTCCACTATCTAGCATGCGTATACCAATCTCCTAATTGTGTATCTCACCTACTAAACACATTAAGACCGCTATCCTAATCCCTAGATTCAATCGATCGACCTGCCGTAGATTCTAAATCGATTAAATCCTAAATCATGGCTAAGTTCCAAAGTCTAATCCCCTGCCGTAATTCATTACGCTTCTGTGATCATTCATTCGAGTGGCGTACAAGAACGAAAAAATTAAAAACAACCAATCAATCTGAAAACGATCAAATACCGAAATCATTCATTCAAGTGGCGTTCGAGAACAAAAGCATTAAGAACCACCAAGCATTAAGAACAAGACTTCATTACAAATCGGCAAAACTCTCTAACCCATGGCTGTGGATCTACTCGGACATGAACTCTTAAAAGGAAACACAAAAGATAAATATATTCAACATTGATAAAGAATGAGATCCCTCCCTATTCATATATACCGACGTCTTCAATAGCTTCTCCATGCTTCGGATTCCTCGTTCCGTCCTTCTCCCTATTTTTCTATGTCTCTAAATGTGTCCTCTTTTGTCTATGCCTCGTCCCCTTGCCCTCGATGGCTTGTTTTTCCTTTAATTGCCCGTTCAAACCTTCAAAAGAGGTTGTTCCGGATTAGGCGGCCGGCTCGGGCACAACCTCTACCTGCTCGTGCAGCCTTGTGCCCCCTCGTGCACCACTTCCAGCCCGGTCGGGCTCTCATGCCCGCGCGTGCAAACTAGCAGCCCGAGTCGGGCTAAGTTACGGCGTTTTTCTGGTTCAATTTGCAGCCCGGTCGGGTACACATACACAGCCCGAGCGGGCGCACATGCCCGACCATGTTGTTCATCAGCCCGAGTCGTGCTTGCTCTCGGGGATTTTTGGCTCTAATTTTGCAACCTCAGCCCAAGCGGGCTCACTCCATGCCGGAGCGTGTACACATCCAATTGCTGTTTCCGCTCCTTTCGCTCGAGGTTTGAGTGTTCCATTTGCTTCCATGGCCGTGCACATATCGTCTATACTCACTTTGTCATGTTTTCGGGGTGGATTTTCCGTAATCTTTCATGTTTGCTTCAAGTCTTCGTTTCCAATGCAAAACACGACATAGTAGATAAAAGCCTCGAATTAACTCAAATAATCGGTAAAATCCAAGAAATCCAATCAAATCTAAACCTAAGAATGATGTAAATACTACGACCGATAACATGTTATCAGGAGACACAAGTCGCACAACTTGCACAAGGGGCAGCACGACCGCAAGGAGTTCTACCGGCGCGACCGGAAGCTAATCCTCATGAGGAAATCAATGCCATTCACTTACGGAGCGGTAAGACATTGGATCAGCTCACTCATTCAACGTTTGAAAAGGGAGAATCATCTAGGGCAGTAGCGAGAAAGAGCTGCCACGTCGAAGAGCACAAAGAGGAGGAAGAGGAGCCTAAATACGTCAAACCCGAACCGAGGCCTCCTCCTTTGCCATTCCCTCAACGTCAACGCAAAAAGAATGATGATGCTCAATTTGCAAAGTTTGCTGAGATGTTGAAGAAGATGCACATCACAATTCCATTCCACGAAGCGTTGAAGAAGATGCCTCCATACGCTAAGTTCCTTAAAGACGTATTATGAACAAGCGAGATGTGGAGACGGAGACCGTCATGGTGACTAACTCAATGCTGCAGCCAACCTACCCAAAAAGATGCCCGATCCAGGTATATTCGTGATCCCTTGTAAAATTGGAGATTATGAAATTAACCATGCGCTAATCGATGTCGGAGCAAGCGTAAGCGTGCTACCACTGTCATTGTACGAAAAAATTGATCTTAAGGGTAGGATGGATCTTCGACCGACACGAATGGCGCTCACCATGGCTGATTGAAGCGTGAGAATACCCGAGGGAATGCTGGAAGGCGTACCTTTGTCCCGGTTGACTTTGTCGTGTTGGATATGGAGGAGGACAAGAAAATCCATATCATCCTCGGTAGGCCGTTTCTTAATACGGCTAAGACGATCATACATTGTACGGTAGGTAGACTCATGTTGAAGTTTGGAGATGAAGAAGTGGAGTTCAATTTGTACGACACACTTAGACAACCTTGTATGATAGACTCGGTATTCTACATAGACGTCTTGGAGAGACTAGCCAAGGAAGTTATCGAAGAGTTTGGGAACATGGATTCTCTTGAGATGGCTCTTCTAGCAGCTGGAGAGGGACTTTATAAGGACCCTAACGAATTGAAACATTACACAAAGCTGCGGGACGAAAGAAAGACGAAAGAAATCCCGAGCACCGAGCTAGATGCAGTCCGAGCAGATCTCTGGGCGACCCGAGCACAACAGGTCGTAACCCCAGAAAAGGATGAATTTTCGGGCAGTCCTCATCAAGGAGACCTCTCAACTCATGAACACATTAGCGCAGATCAAATGGGGAGGAATTCAAGTCAAGAAAACTCCATAATCCAGTGCACAACCCTCCGCACATGCCAGACAGATTCCAGCGCACCTCAAGCAGCTTACATCGATAGTTCAACCACTTCCGATATGCCTAATGGTCAAATCAAGCGTCCGAAACCTGACTGGAGTGTTGACAAAGCCCCAAAGATGGAGTTGAAGCCCTTACCACAAGGGTTGAGGTATGAATTTCTTGGACTCGAATCGACTTATCCGGTGATAGTGAATGATAACCTAGACGAATCCCAAAAAGCACGATTGCTAGAAGCTCTTAGGAAGTATAGGGGTGCCATAGGTTATACATTAGCGGATATTAGGGGACTTAGTCCAGGCCTTTGCATGCATAGGATTCAATTAGAAGATTACGCTAAGACCTCTATTGAACATCAACGTAGATTAAACCCGAACATGATGGAAGTAGTTAAGAAAGAGGTTCTTAAGTTGTTAAATGCTGGAATTATATATCCTGTTTTGGATAGTGCGTGGGTGAGTCCTGTACATTTAGTTTCAAAGAAGGGAGGCATCACCATCATTCCAAACGCGAACAACGAACTGATTCCGACAAGAACGGTCACGGGATGGCGCATGTGCATCGACTACCGCAAGCTGAACGCCAACACACGGAAAGATCACTTCCCTTTGCCTTTCATTGATCAAATGCTTGCACTTTTAGATCTTCACACCTATTTTTATTTTCTTGATGGTTATTCAGGTTTCTTTCAAGTACCAATCCATCCAAACGATCAAGAAAAGACGACGTTCACATGCCCGTTCGGTACATTCGCCTATCGTCGGATGCCCTTTGGTTTGTATAATGCACCTGCTACTTTTCAGCGGTGCATGACTTCTATCTTCTCCGATATAAATGGTGAAATTATGGAAGTGTTCATGGACGATTTCTTAGTTCATGGACCTTCCATTGATGTTTGTCTAACCAATTTGTGTAAAGTGTTAGATAGGTGCGTGGAAGCGAATCTTGTGTTGAATTGGGAGAAATGCTATTTTATGGTTCGCGAAGACATCGTGTTGGGGCATAAGATATCATCAAGGGGAACTGAGCTAGATAAAGCAAAAATTGAAGTCATTGAGAAGCTGCCACCTCATACGAACGCTAAGGCCATCCGTAGTTTTCTAGATCACGCGAGGTTCTATAGACGGTTCATCAAAGATTTCTCAAAGATATGTAAACCCCTCACTAATCTATTAGGCAAAGACGTACCATTTGAGTTTACAGCGGGATGTCAAGATTCATTTGAAAAGTTGAAGAAGGCGTTGGTTTCTCCACCCATCATACAACCGCCAAATTGGGATCTTCCGTTTGAGCACAGGTGTGATGCGAGCGATAATGCGGTTGGGGCAGTTTTGGGTCAGCGCAAAGATCGGATGTTGCACGCTATTTACTATGCTAGTCGGACATTAGTGGGTTCCTTGCAATCGTCTTTACGTTTGAGAAGTTCCGCTCATACCTAGTGGGTTCCAAGGTAATAGTTTACATGGATCATGATGCCTTACGTTACCTACTCACTAAAAAAGACGCAAAGCCGATGCTCATTAGATGGATCCTACTGCTGCAAGAGTTTGATCTTGAGATACGATATAGAAAAGGAACCGAGAATGGGGTAGCTGATCATCTTTCACGTCTTGAAATCCCCGAGTACATTCCTATCGATGACTACCTCCGAGATGATTCGGTAATGTCCTTGACTTGCACTTCCATTCAATTGTATGCTGACTTTGTGAACTACTTAGCTTGTCGAGTATTACCGGAGGGGCTGAATTACAATGCGAGAAAGAAGTTTCTCCATGACGTGAAGGCGTATTATTGGGATGAGCCGTAGCTTTTCAAAAGAGGCATAGACAGAATCTTTAGGTGCTGCATCCCCGAAGAGGAAGCTCCTCACATACTGTCACGTTGCCATTCCTCGAGCTATGGAGGACACTTTGCTGCATCTAAGACCGTTGCGGAGGTGCTGCAAGCGGGCTTCTATTGGGCTACACTATTCAAGGACGCCCACAACTACGTCACATCATGCGACAATTGCCAAAGGACGGGTAATATTTTTAGACGCAATGAAATGCCACAAAAATATATTCTAGAAGTTGAGCCATTTGATGTATGGGGGATAGACTTCATGGGCCCTTTCCCATCCTCGTGCGGAAACTCCTATATACTAGTCGCGGTGGACTACGTAACGAAGTGGGTAGAAGCTCTGGCATATCCAACAAACAACTCCAAACCAGTAACCAAGATGTTCAAGCGTGTCATATTTCCTCGTTTTGGAGTCCCGAGAGTTGTGATCAGCGATGGAGGTAAGCATTTTGTGAATCGCATCATAGAAGGGTTGCTGAAAAAGTACGGTGTTCGACATAGGGTAGCAATGCCATATCATCCTCAAACCAGCGGCCAAGTTAAAGTTTCTAATCGAGAGATCAAGTTGATTTTGGAGAAAACGGTCTCTAGGTCTAGGAAGGATTGGGCTCGACGATGCATTATAGGCTTATCGTACAGCATTTAAAACGCCAATCGGAATGACTTCGTTTCAGCTAGTGTACGGTAAGGCATGCCATCTACCGGTGGAGTTAGAATACCGAGCGTATTTGGCGATCAAAGCACTTAACTACGATTACAAGTCAGCCGCTGAGAAACGGACGCTACAGCTCCATCATCTAGAGGAGATGCGCATCCATTCATAGGAGAACGCAAAATTCTACAAGGAGCGCACGAAGAAGTGGCATGACAGACACATACTCCAGCGGATATTCGAGGTAGGTGATCGTGTACTTGTTTTCAACTCACGTTTGAAACGTTTTCCAGGAAAACTCAAGTCACGCTGGTCCGGGCCATTCACAATCAAGAGCATCTCACCACATGGAGCAATCGAGCTAATAGAAACCAATGGTCCATTTAAAGTGAACGCCCAACGCATAAAGCTCTACAATGTGGATAACACATGTTATGCTCAAGCTATATTCGCTCTTTCGGAGCCAACACATGAGTAGAGCGTTTTGGTCAGGCTCGCGACCTTAAACAAGCGCTTATCGGGAGGCAACCCGAGTTTTGCATTTTCATTTCATTTTGTTACGGACCTATTCTTTTTCTTTTCACATTGATGTACTCGGTGGGTTAGTATTCCTTCTTTTGGATTGTGTGATTCTTTTTCACAGGTTCTTCAACGTCTATATCATTCTTGAGGAGGAGACGCAAACTCGGGATTGCAAGATGCACAAGGTGCACACGTTCCAACCCTTATTTTCCCATTGTTTGGTATGCGAGATTCTCTTAGGTCTTGAATACCGGGACGGTGTTTCGTTCAAGTCTAGGGGGAGAACTCGTCGAGTATCATGCATGTGATTAGGATTAGATGTTGATTTTTGTAATTTTTAGGAATAAACGGGTGGATTCCTAGCATGAATTTTCGAGCTTTAGTCATTATTGTGCGACTTTGTCGAATCGTGAACAATAGTCTAGGTTTGATTAGAAGTCTTTTGGATACCGATTAGTTGAGTAGTTGTGTTTAAAACCATGATCTATAGTTACATTCACCTCCTAGGCTTCAATACCAAGTATCCATATCTCCGTGTATACCGATTGATCTTTGCTTTGTTTGATATATTTTACCGTTCATGAGTTATTAGATTTCACACGCTTATACTCCGCTGTCATCTTGGATAAGTTTCTAACTATTTCAGGTTTGCATTGACATGAGTACATCGAGATCGATGGTTCCGGTCTAAGTGGTGGGTTGAGGCGCTATTCTACGTCCTAAGGGTTAGAGTGATGCACATTCTTCGGTAAAAAAAAAAGAGAAAATTGTTCTTCAATGACGCATCTCTTCACTCCGCTAGGGTTACAAGACCTTATGAGTGTGCCATAGGCAGTCTGGGTCTAAGTAGAAAGCCATCCCTCTTCGACTTCGACTTCCTAGGAACCAAGCGTGGATCTATAAAAAACAAAAAAAAAAGAAAAGAGAATAAGAACGAGAATACGACTACAACAATGAATTGTACGACGGGCTTTGAAATACCATAACTCTGCGTAGGAAGCTTCGAATTCCATGATTTTTTCACATTTTATTCGAGATAAACGATGCCGCGAGTTGCTGAAGGCAGCCCGACCCCATTTTCGAGCTCTAAATCTTTTAGTTAGTAGATACGTTGGATTTTTAGAGCAGGGAGATGCCTTTTCTAGTATCTTAGGATACAAATGTCATTTCTTGGCAATACCCCGCTTGCATAGCATTCGTCTCTTTGATATTCCTTTCGCTTCCTATTTCCTAGTTGCGTTTGTCTCTCGTGTTGCACCACTTTTCCACTTATTGTTTTTATTTTTAATGTGATTAGACGACTACAACAATGAATTGTACGACGGGCTTTGAAATACCATAACTTTGCGTAGGAAGCTCCGAATTCCATGATTTTTTCACATTTTATTCCTCTTTTTGAGATAAACGATGCATCTCAAAATCCTTTATTTAGGTCGATACGTTGGATTTTTAGAGCCGGGAGATGCGCTTTTCCAGTTTCTTAGGATACGAATGTCATTTCTTGTCAATATGCCGCTTGCATGGCGTTTTTCTCTCAGATATTCCTTTCGGTTCCTATTTCCTATTTGCATTTGTCTCTGGTGTTGCGCCACTTTTCCGCTTATTGTTTTTGTTCTAACGTGATTAGACGATTACAATAATGAATTGTACGACGGGCTTTGAAATACCATAACTTTGCGTAGGAAGCTCCGAATTACATGAGTTTTTTCACATTTTATCCTTCTTTTTGAGGTAAACGATGCCACGGTTTGCTAAAGGCAGCCCGACCCCGTTTTCGAGCTCAAAATCTTTTATTTAGATCGATACGTTGGATTTTAACAGCCGGGAGTTGCCCTTTTCGAGTTTCTTAGGATACAAATGTCATTTCTTATCAATACGCCGCTTGCGTTGCGTTTCTCTCTCGGATATTCCTTTTGCTTCCTTTTTCCTATTTGCATTTGTCTCTCGTGTTGCACCACTTTTCAACTTTTTGTTTTGCTTTTAACGTGATTAGACGACTACACAATGAATTGGTACGACGGGCTTTGAAATACCATAACTCTAGGTAGGAAGTTCCGAATTATATGACTTTTTCACATTTTATTGCTTTATTCGAGATAAACGATGCCGCGGGTTGCTGAAGGCAGCCCGACCCCGTTTTCGAGCTCAAAATCCTTTATTTAGGTTAATACGTTGGATTTTTTAGAGCAGGGAGATGCCCCTTTCTAGTATCATAGGATACGAATGTCATTTCTTGGCAATACGCCGCTTGCGTAGCATTCGTCTCTTTGTTATTCCTTTCGCTTCCTATTACCTATTTGCGTTTGTCTCTCGTGTTGCACCACTTTTCCACTTATTGTTTTTATTTTAATGTGATCTGACGACTACAACAATGAATTGTACGGCGGGCTTTGAAATACCATAACTTTGCGTAGGAAGCTCCGAATTCCATGATTTTTTCACATTTTATTCCTCTATTCGAGATAAACGATGCCGCGTGTTGCTGAAGGCAGCCTGACCCTGTTTTCGAGCTCAAATTCATTTATTTAGGTCGATACGTTGGAGTTTTAGAGCCGGGAGATGCCCTTTTCGAGTTTCTTAGGATACGAATATCATTTCTTGGCAATACGCCGCTTGCGTTGAGTTTGTCTCTCAGATATTCCTTTCGCTTCCTATTTCATATTTGCGTTTGTCTCTCGTGTTGCACCACTTTTCCGCTTTTTGTTTTTGTTTTAACGTGATTAGACGACTACAACAATGAATTGTACGACGGGCTTTGAAATACCATAACTCTAGGTAGGAAGTTCCGAATTATATGACTTTTTCACATTTTATTGCTTTATTCGAGATAAACGATGCCGCGGGTTGCTGAAGGCAGCCCGACCCCGTTTTCGAGCTCAAAATCCTTTATTTAGGTTAATACGTTGGATTTTTTAGAGCAGGGAGATGCCCCTTTCTAGTATCATAGGATACGAATGTCATTTCTTGGCAATACGCCGCTTGCGTAGCATTCGTCTCTTTGTTATTCCTTTCGCTTCCTATTACCTATTTGCGTTTGTCTCTCGTGTTGCACCACTTTTCCACTTATTGTTTTTATTTTAATGTGATCTGACGACTACAACAATGAATTGTACGGCGGGCTTTGAAATACCATAACTTTGCGTAGGAAGCTCCGAATTCCATGATTTTTTCACATTTTATTCCTCTATTCGAGATAAACGATGCCGCGTGTTGCTGAAGGCAGCCTGACCCTGTTTTCGAGCTCAAATTCATTTATTTAGGTCGATACGTTGGAGTTTTAGAGCCGGGAGATGCCCTTTTCGAGTTTCTTAGGATACGAATATCATTTCTTGGCAATACGCCGCTTGCGTTGAGTTTGTCTCTCAGATATTCCTTTCGCTTCCTATTTCATATTTGCGTTTGTCTCTCGTGTTGCACCACTTTTCCGCTTTTTGTTTTTGTTTTAACGTGATTAGACGACTACAACAATGAATTGTACGATGGGTTTTGAAATACCATAACTTTGCGTTTTATTCCTTTATTCGGAATTACATGATTTTTTTTGCATTTTATTCCTTTATTCGAGAGAAACGATGCCGCGGGTTGCTGAAGGCAGTCCGACCCCATTTTTGAGCTCAAAATCTTTTATTTAGGTCGATACGTTGGACTTTTAGAGCCCGGAGATGCCCTTTTCGAGTTTCTTAGGATACGAATGTCATTTCTTGTCGATACGCCGCCTGCGTTGCGTTTTTCTGTCGGATATTTCTTTCGTTTCCTATTTCCTATTTGTGTTTGTCTCTAGTGTTGCAGCACTTTTCCTCTAATTGTTTTTGTTTAAACGTGATTAGACGACTACAACAATGAATTGTACGACCGGCTTTGGAATACCATAACTTTGCGTATGAAGCTCCGAATTACATGATTTTTTCACATTTTATTCCTCTTTTTTCGAGATAAACGATGCCGCTGGTTGGTGAAGGCAGCCCGACCCCGTTTTCGAGCTCAAAATCCTTTATTTAGATCGATAAGTTGGATTTTTAGAGCTGGGAGATGCCCTTTTCGAGTTTCTTAGGATACGAATGTCATTTCTTTTCAATACGCCGTTTGCGTTACGTTTTTCTTTCGGATATTCCTTTTGCTTCCTATTTCCTATTTGCGTTTGTCTCTCGTGTCGCACCACTTTTCCGCTTTTTGTTTTTGTTTTAACGTGATTAGACGACTACAACAATGAATTGTACCATGGGCTTTGAAATACCATAACTATGCGTAGGAAGCTAAGAATTACATGATTTTTTCACATTTTATTTCTCTTTTTCGAGATAAACGATGCTGCGGGTTGCAGAAGGCAGCCCGACCCCATTTTCAAGCTCAAAATCCTTTATTTTGGTCGATACGTTGGATTTTTAGAGCTGGGAGATGCCCTTTTCGAGTTTCTTAGGATACGAATGTCATTTCCTGTCAATACGCCGCTTGCGTGGCGTTTTTCTCTCGGATACTCCTTTCGCTTCCTATTTCCTATTTGCATTTGTCTCTCGTGTTGCACCACTTTTCCGCTTTTTGTTTTTGTTTTAACGTGATTAGACGACTACAACAATGAATTGTACGATGGGCTTTGAAATACCATAACTTTGCGTAGCTAGCTTCGAATTACATGATATTTAACATTATATTCCTCTTTTTCGAGATAAACGATGCCGCAGGGTTTTGAATGCAGCCCGACCCCGTTTTCGAGCTCAAAATCCTTTATTTAGGTCGATAAGTTGGATTTTTAGAGCTGGGAGATGCCCTTTTCGAGTTTCTTAGGATACGAATGTCATTTCTTTTCAATATACCGTTTGTGTTGCGTTTTTCTTTCGGATATTCCTTTTGCTTCCTATTTCCTATTTGTGTTTGTCTCTCGTGTTGCACCACTTTTCCACTAATTGTTTTTGTTTTAACGTGATTAGACGACTACAACAATGATTTGTACGACGGGCTTTGAAATACCATAACTTTGCGTAGGAAGCTATGAATTACATGAATTTTTCACATTTTATTCCTCTTTTTCAAAATAAACGATGCCGCGGGTTGCTGAAGGCAGCCCGACCCCGTTTTCGAACTCAAAATCCTTTATTTAGGTTGATACATTGGATTTTTAGAGCTCGGAGATGCCATTTTCGAGTTTCTTAGGATACGAATGTCATTTCTTGTCAATACTCCGCTTGCGTGGCGTTTTTCTCTCGGATATTCCTTTCGCTTCCTATTTCCTATTTGCATTTGTCTCTCGTGTTGCACCACTTTTCCGCTTTTTGGTTTGTTTTTAACATGATTAGACGACTACAATAATGAATTGTACAACGGGCTTTGAAATACCATAACTCTGCGTTGGAATCCCCGAATTACATGATTTTTTTCATATTTTGTTCCTTTACTCAAGAGAAACGATGCTGCGGGATGCTGAAGGCAGCCCAACCAAGTGTTCGACTTCAAAATCCTTTATTTAGGTCGATACATTGGACTTTTAGAGCCCGAAGATGCCCTTTTCGAGTTTCTTAGGATACGAATGTCCTTTCTTGTCAATACGCCGCTTGCGTTACGTTTTTCTCTCGGATATTCCTTTCGTTTCCTATTTCCTATTCATGTTTGTCTCTCGTGTTGCACCACTTTTCCGCTAATTGATTTTGTTTTAACGTGTTTAGACGACTACAACAATGGATTGTACGACGGGCTTTGAAATACCATAACTTTGCGTTGGAAGCTCCGAATTACATGATTTTTTAACATTTTATTCCTCTTTTTTGAGAAAAACGATGTCGCGGGTTGCTGAAGGCAGCCCAACCCCGTTTTCGAGCTCAAAATCCTTTATTTAGGTGGATCCGTTGGATTTTTAGAGCCGGGAGATACCCTTTTCGAGATTCTTAGGATACGAATGACATTTCTTGTCAATACGCCGCTTGCGTGGCATTTTTCTCTCGGATATTCCCTTTGCTTCCTATTTCCTATTTGCATTTGTCTATCGTGTTGCACCACTTTTCCGCTTTTGTTTTTGTTTTAACGTGATTAGACGACTACAACAATGAATTGTACGACGGGCTTTGAATACCATAACTTTGCGTAGGAAGCTCCGAATTACATCGAGATAAACGATGTCGTGGGATGTCGAAGGCAGCCTGACCCCGTTTTTAAGCTCAAAATCCTTGATTTAGATCGATACATTGGATTTTTAGAGCCCGAGATGCCCTTTTTGAGTTTCTTAGGATACGAATGTCATTTCTTGTCAATACGCCGCTTGCGTTGTGTTTTTGTCTCGGATATTCCTTCCGCTTCCTATTTCCTATTTGCCTTTGTCTCTCGTGTTGCACCACTTTTCCGCTTTTTGATTTTTTTTAACATGACTAGACGACTACAACAATGAATTGTCCGACGGGCTTTGAAATACCATAATTCTGCGTAAGAAGCTTCGAATTACATGATTTTTTCATATTTTATTCCTCTTTTTCGAGATAAACGATGCCGTGGGTTGCTGAAGGCAGCCCGACCCCATTTTCGAGCTCAATATCCTTTCTCTAGGTCGATACGTTGGATTTTTAGAGCCCGGAGATGCCCTTTTCGAGTTTCTTAGGATACGAATGTCATTTCTTGTTAATATGCCGCTTGCGTTGCGTTTTTCTCTCGGATATTCCTTTCGTTTCCTATTTCCTATTTGGGTTTGTCTCTCGTGTTGCACCAGCTTTACACTAATTGTTTTTGTTTTTCCGTGATTAGACGACTACAACAATGAATTGTACGACGGACTTTGAAATACCATAACTTTGCGTAGGAACCTCCGAATTACATGATTTTTTCACATTTTATTCCTTTTTTTCGAGATAAACGATGCCACGGGTTGCTGACGGCATCCCAAACCCATTTTCGAGCTCAATATCCTTTATTTAGGTCAATACGTTGGATTTTTAGTGCTGGGAGATGCCCTTTTCGAGTTTCTTAGGATACGAATGTCATTTCTTGTCAATACGCCGCTTGCGGGGCGTTTTTCTCTCGGATATTCCTTTCGCTTCCTATTTCCTATTTGCATTTGTCTCTCGTGTTGCACCACTTTTCCGCTAATTATTTTTGTTTTAACGTGATTAGACGACTACAACAAAGAATTTTACGACGGGGTTTGAAATACCATAACTTTACGTAGGAAGCTCCGAATTACATGATTTTTTAACATTTTATTCCTCTTTTTCGAGATAAACGATGTCGTGGGATGTCGAAGGCAGCCCGACCCCGTTTTTGAGCTCAAAATCCTTGATTTAGGTCGATACATTGGATTTTTAGAGCCCGAGATGCCCTTTTTGAGTTTCTTAGGATACGAATGTCATTTCTTGTCGATACGCCGCTAGCGTTGTGTTTTTGTCTCGGATATTCCTTCCGCTTCCTATTTCCTATTTTCCTTTGTCTCTCGTGTTGCACCACTTTTGCGCTTTTTGTTTTTGTTTTAACGTGACTAGACGACTACAACAATGAATTGTACGACGGGCTTTGAAATACCATAATTCTGCGTAGGAAGCTCCGAATTACATGATTTTTTAACATTTTATTCCTCTTTTTCGAGATAAACGATGCCGTGGGTTGCTGAAGGCAGCCCGACCCCATTTTCGAGCTCAATATCCTTTATCTAGTTCGATACGTTGGATTTTTAGAGCCCGAAGATGCCCTTTTCGAGTCTCTTAGGATACGAATGTCATTTCTTGTCAATATGCCGCTTGCGTTGCGTTTTTCTCTCGGATATTCCTTTTGTTTCCTATTTCCTATTTGGGTTTTTCTCTCGTGTTTCACCAGCTTTACACTAATTGTTTTTGTTTTACCGTGATTAGACGACTACAACAATGATATGTATGACGGACTTTGAAATACCATAACTTTGCGTAGGAACCTCCGAATTACATAATTTTTTCACATTTTATTCCTCTTTTTTGAGATAAACGATGCCACGGGTTGCTGATGGCATCCCAAACCCATTTTCGAGCTCAATATCCTTTATTTAGGTCAATACGTTGGATTTTTAGTGCTGGGAGATGCCCTTTTCGAGTTTCTTAGGATACGAATGTCATTTCTTGCCAATACGCCGCTTGTGGGGCGTTTTTCTCTCGGATATTCCTTTCGTTTCCTATTTCCTATTTGCATTTGTCTCTCGTGTTGCACCACTTTTCCGCTTATTGTTTTGTTTTAACGTGATTAGACGACTACAACAATGAATTGTACGACGGGCTTTGAAATACGATAACTCTGCGTAGGAAGCTCTGAATTACATATTTTTTCACATTTTATTCATCTTTTCGAGATAAACGATGCCGCGGGGCGATAAAGGAAGCCCGATGATGTGTGAAAATAAGAGTTTTATTTATTTCCAAGACCACTCTACCGCAAGTATACGGTTCGTGTAGTACAACGGTCGAACTCTGGGGACTAAGTGCAAGTTTAGAACTAAGATATATCGAGAAGAAGATCGATCGATGGATGAGTAGTGAACTAGAAAATAAAGATAAATAAGGATGACAAAGCTAGACTATGCAATAAGGAGTATAATGGGTGTCGGGAATACCGGAACATGCAATGGATGTTTCTATGAATCAAGAAATTCGGTTTGTATCGATTGATGGGGAACTAATATCTAATCCTCTATCTAGGAAATCAACATCGCTCACCTTCCGATGCAACGCAAAAGTCTAGACGCATGAAGAACAGTAGGGAACTCTACCCCTAATGCTAGAAATGACTTGGCGTAAGCCTAAATCTCCTACCTAGGAAGTCAACGTCACCCATACCCCTATGTAGTGCGGAACTTCTAGATGCATGAAGAGTGATAGGGAATTCAACCTCTAATGATGGATGGGAACTCGACCTCTATAAACGGAAATGACTTTGCGTAATCCTAAATCCTCTATCTAGGAAATCAACAACACTCATATCCCTATGTAGTGCGGAACTTCTAGATGCATTAAGAATGATGGGAATTCTACCTCGATTATTACCATTCCTAAATAGATTAATCGACCGGTTTCATTAATCTAATTAATTCGAAGGTTCATTCACGAGACTCAAGTCTGACTCTCCCAAGCCTAGACGAATCTCTAATCTCTATCAAACTTGCCTAATCTCAGTAGAATAGATCTAGTCTTATCCAAACTTGAAATAAAAAACGTATGAAGGCATTAAGCGCAAATATATAACCTATCGAACCATTCAATTCAACAAAACCAAAAATTAAGCATTAATAACTCAAAACATCCATTACAATGGCATCCCTAACCCATGACAACCGATCTACTCAGAATACATAGAGAAGCAACCAGAAACGAAGTAAGTGTTCGGCTCCACTATCATCCCGAGCGTTGGCTTCAGATGAATCGTTCGGATGCCCAAAGTCTTCAATCCGTGTTATCTCCTCTTTCTCCTATGTCTCTAGGTGTCCTCTTTTTTCTGTGCTTCGTCCCCTTGCCCTAGATGGCTTGTTTTTCCTTTAATTGCCCGTTCAAACCTTCAAAAGAGGTTGTTCCGGATTGGGCGGCCCGCTCGGGCACAACCTCCACCCGCTCGTGCAGAACACTGCCCGCTCGTGCACCACATTCAACCCGGTCGAGCTCCCTTGCCCGCTCGTGTCAACTTCCAGCCCAAGTCGGGCTAACTCTCGGCAAATTTCTGGTCCAATTTGCAGCCCGATCAGGTACACATACACAGCCCAAGCGAGCACACATCCAATTGCTGTTTCCGCTCCTTTCGCTCGAGGTTTGAGTGTTCCGTTTCCTTCCATGGCTGTGCACATATCGTCTCTGCTCACTTTGTCACATTTTCGGGGTGGATTTGCCTCGAATAAACTCAAATAATCGGTAAAGTCCAAGAAATCTAATCAAATCTAAACCTAAGAATGATGTAAATACTACGACGGATAACATGTTATCAAACTCCCCCAGACTTAACCTTTGCTCGTCCTCGAGCAAATCTAGAGTTGAGTACAAGAAGAGCTAAACAACAGTGGACACTAGCATGAAAACATCGAAAGATTAGCCATCATGCAAAACAACGCGTCACATGAACACAAGCCTAAGCACACCTAGTTCAGACTTCTATCAACCGAAAATCACGAGACATGCAATCCTACCAATAACCTAAGTCTAATTCATACTCCTAGCCAACGTCCAAGCGATCTCCATACCAATTCTCTAAGCTTGAGATATCATTAAACTCGTATTCTCGTTCTTATTCTCTTTTCTTTTTTTTTTCTTATTTTCTATAGATCCACGCTTGATTTCTAGGACATCGAGTCGAAGAGGAATGGCATTCTAGTTAGACCCAGGTTTCCGATAGAACCAATTTCCTAAGCTTGAGATATCATTAAACTCATATTCTCGTTCTTATTCTCTTTTCTTTTTCAATTTTTTATAGATCCACGCTTGGTTCCTAGGAAGTCGAAGTCGAAGAGGGATGGAATTCTAGTTAGACCCCGGCTGTCTATAGCACACTCATAAGGTCTTGTAACCTTAGCGGAGTGAAGAGCGGCGTCATTGAAGAACTTTTTTTCTCTTTTTTCTGTTTTTATTTTTTATTTTTACCAAAGAATACGCATCATTCTAACCTTTAGGACGTAGAATAGCGCCTCAACCCACCACTTAGACCCGAACCATCGATCTCAATATACTCATGTCAATGAAAACCCGAAATAGTTAGAAACATATCCAAGGAGAAAAAATTGACACCGGAGTATGAGCGTGTGGAGTCTTATAATTAATGAACGATAAAATATATCAAACAAGCAAAGATCAAGCGGTATACACTGAGATATGGATACTTGGTACTGAAACCTAGGAGGTGAATGCAACTATAGATCATGGTTTCAAGCATAACTACTCGACTAATCTGTATCTAGAAGACTTCTAAGCAAACCTAGACTATTGTTCACGATTCGAAAAAGTCGCACAATAATGACTAAAACCCGAAATTTCATACTAGGTATCCATCCGTTTATTCCTAAAAAAATCAACATCTAATCCTAATCATCTAATCCTAATCACATACATGATACTCGACGAGTACTCCCCCAGACTTGAATGAAACACCGTCTCGGTGTTCAAGACCTAAGAGAATATCGCATACCAAACTGCGGGAAGTAAGGGTTGGAACGTGTTCACCTTGTATATCTTGTTGTCCCGAGTTGGTGATGCGGCTGGACGTTGTATGCGTCTCCTCCTCGAGGATGATATCGTCGTCGAAAACCTGTGAAAAAGAAGGCGGCTGGACGTTGTATGCGTCTCCTCCTTGATATTGATATCGTCGTCGAAAACCTGTGAAAAAGAAGCACACAATCCAAAAGAAGAAATACAAATCCACAGAGTACATCAATGTGAAAAGAAAAAGAATAAGTCCGAAAAAAAATGAAATGAAAAATAAAGTGCGAAAGTCGGGTTGCCTCCCGATAAGCGCTTGTTTAAGGTCGATAGCTTGACCGAATGCTCTCCTCAACAACGTCGAGGTGGACGTCCTCGTCTTCGTATGCGGTGCCTCCTGCGTCGTGTCCTTCACTCGGGTGTGTCGCTCGTCATTCGCCTTGCTAAATCAGCTAGCTCTCCCATGCTTTTCTCTTGCCCAATAATATCGCTGTTCAAGATCAGCATCTTGTCAAACTTATCATCCTGAACGATTGGGCGTACTTTGCTGGGTTTGGTTGAAAATGTTGCACGATTGGGATTTAGCCTATGCTTGGTCGTGCTTTGCTTGTTGTTTTGTGTTGGCCGTTCGTGTGCGTCTTTGCCTTGTATTTCTTTCAATGCTCTCGAGAGTTGTCCATGCCCGAGGTCATCATCTTGATCCGTACCTCTAGCCGTGGGATCTAGCAATAGGTCACTCGTGAAATCAACGGACCAAATGGACTCTAACCTAGGTACTTTCTTCAGATGTTTATTTAATCCAAACTCCACTGTTGTTTCCCCTATCTTCATCGTAAATTTCCCCTCTCTCACGTCGATGACGGCGCCAGCGGTATTGAGGAATGGTCTCCCCAAGATAATGGGTATTCTTTCATCTTCTTTATGTCCAAAACCACAAAATCAACGGGAATGTAGTAGTCGCCAACCTTAAGTGGTACATCCTCCACAATACCGATTGGAAGTTTCGATGATCGATCAGCCATTTGTAACACCATCTTTGTGGATTTAATCTCCTTCAAATCAAGTTTCTCGTACAACGACAGCGGCATGATGCTGACACTAGCCCCTAAGTCGCATAGAGCATTGTGGATGGTCACGTTTCCAAGCTTGCAAGGAATGAAGAAGGGACCTGTATCGGGTAATTTCTGTGGCATCCCATGTTGAATAACGGCGTATGTTGCATCGATGACCATCACTGTGTCCTCCTCTTCAACTTTACGCTTTTTGCTGAGGATTTCCTTGCGGAACTTAGCGTAAGATGGAATTTGCATGATAGCTTCGTGGAAGGGCATAGAAAAATCCAACTTCTTCAACCTCGCTGCAAACTTTTCAAACTTTGAATCTTCAGCTCGTTTCCTTTGGCGTGAGGGAAATGGAAGTGGAGGGCGTCTTGGTGGCGGTGCCACATACGGTTCTTCTTCATCGTTAACTTGTGTTTCCGTGTGATGCTCTTGGTCGCTAGGCTTCATTGTTGGACCTTTTGAGCATTCTCCTCTCTCAATATTTTGGGGTGTGACGTTCGCAAGTTCTATCCCACTTCTCAACATGACGGCGTTGCAATGCTCACGGGGATTCGGCTCAAGCTTTCCCGGTAAAACTCCTTGTCGGTTAGGAGCATTTTCTGTAATTTGTGCCACTTGGGTGTCTAGGATTTTTAAATGCTTCTGCATTTCCGCAATTTGCATCTTCTCTTCCTCTTGATCTCGTCGTACAATATTCAGCTCAGCACTTATATTTTTTTGTCCATGTAGAATCTGAGTCAGCATAGACGTGATCTCGTTGTTCCCCTCTTCTTGTTGTGGTATTGGCGCTGGAACTCCTCTCGGCTGAAACCCTTGATAGCCTTGCGTTCTAGACTGAAAATTCTGGTGTGGTGGCTGGTTCTGAAACGGTTTTGGCTGATAGTTTCCTTGCAACGGATTCAAAACATTATCGGCGCTCATGTAGGACAGATTCGGATGATTCTTCCAGCCCGGATTGTAGGTGTTGGAGTATGGATTGTTGGCAATGTAGTTCACATCTGCAACATCCTTGAATTCGTGAGAATCGAGATGCTTGTGGTGCATGTTTACCATTTGTAACTTTAACTCGGCAAGCTCAGCTCGCAATGCAAGCACCTCGCTGTCAGCTCCCTTGGCTAGACTGCGACGATTGAATTCCCCCGACATAATATTTCTTCCCTCGGCCATCTTCTCAATCTTGGCCTCAATAGCGGTGAACGGGAGGTCATGTAGAGATCCTCCACCAGCAGCGTTCAACCAATCTCGAACTTCATCACGAAGACCCTCAATGAAAGTAGCGATGAGGTATCTTTTATCCATCCCGTGGTGTGGGTATTCGCGTTGATATCCTTTAAATCGCAGCCACGCCTCTGGAAAACAATCTTTATCGTCTTGTTCAAACGAATTAATCTTGTTCTTCAATAGCTGCGTCTTGTGGGGTGAGAAAAATCGCATCATGAAG
>CM071861.1:32491570-32507420 GCA_036759665.1 Gynandropsis gynandra | reverse complement strand
CCGGGGTAGGCTTTCATGTTCGAACACAACATCTTGAACTGAGTGAGATGCTGGTTCGGATCTTCCGTAGATCGTCCCCTAAATGGCGATTGACTCAACATCTGAATGAAGACCGGCTGTAACTCAAATCTATTCAGATCTATCTCGGGCCTTCGAATGCAGGAGAGAAGCTGCGTGTGTTTAGGCGCTGTGTACGCCCCGTAGGTTTCCGGTGCTTCCTCCTGTGCCATCTCTTCTTCACTAGAGAAATCTGTTTATCGCTCACTTGTCATTTCCTCAATATTCTCGGGATCACTACGTCTCGCTTTTTGCTGTTTATTTAAGGCTCGCGTAGTCTTGTCAATATCAGGTTCGAAGAGAAGTTCTTTGCCCCTCAAACTCCCAGACATGTGCCGAATAGTCTGCACGTGGGAAAGACAACAAACAATAGATCAACTCGAAGAGATGCAATGACTCAAAATAAAAGAAAACTGTAAAAAACAAAAACAAACAAAAGACTCGGAAAGGACTGGATCTCGACTCAACGAAACCCTAATTCTAAAACCGTATCTAGTCCTCGGCAACGGCGCCAAAAACTTGATGTCTGGAAATCAGAATTTTATTTATTTCCAAGACCACTCTACCGCAAGTATACGGTTCGTGTAGTACAAGGGTCAAACTCTGGGGACTAAGTGCAGCTTTAGAACTAAGATATCTCGAGAAGAAGATCGATCAATGGATGAGTATTGAACTAGAAATAAAGATAAATAAGGATGACAAAGCTAGACTAGGCAATAAGGAGTATCATGGGTGTCGGGAATACCGGAACATGCAATGGATGTTTCTATGGATCATGAAATTCGGTTTGTATCAATCGATGGGGAACTAATACCTAATCCTCTATCTAGGAAATCAACATCGTTCACCTTCTGATGTAGCGCGGAACCTCTATACACATGAAGAACAGTAGGGAACTCTACCCCTAATGCTAGAATTGACTTGGCGTAAGCCTAAATCTCCTACCTAGGAAGTCAACGTCACCCATATCCCTATGTAGTGCGGAACTTCTAGATGCATGAAGAACGATGGGGAATTCAACCTCTAATGTTGGATGGGAACTCGACCTCTATAAACGGAAATGACTTGGCGTAAGCCTAAATCCTCTATCTTGGAAATCAACGACACTCATATCCCTATGTAGTGCGGAACATCTAGATGCATTAAGAATGATGGAATTCTACCTCGATTATTACCGTTCCTAAATAGATTAATCGACCGGTTTCATTAATCTAATTAATTCGAAGGTTCATTCACGAGACTCAAGTCTGACTCTCCCAAGCCTAGACGAATCTCTAATCTCCATCAAACGTGCCTAATCTCAGTAGAATAGATCTAGTCTTATCCAAACTTGAAATAAAAAATGTATGAAGGCATTAAGCGCAAATCTATAACCTATCGAACCATTCAATTGAACAAAACCGAAAATCAAGCATTAATAACTCAAAACATCTATTACAATGGCATCCCTAACCCATGACAACAGATCTACTCAGAATACATAGAGAAGCAAAAAAAAACGAAGTAAGTGTTCGACTCCCCTATCATCCCGAGCGTTGGCTTCAGATGAATCCTTCGGTTACCCAAAGTCTTCAATCCGTGTTCTCTCCTCTTTCTCCTGTGTCTCTAGGTGTCCTCTTTTTTCTGTGCTTCGTCCCCTTGCCCTAGATGGCTTGTTTTTCCTTTAATTGCCCGTTCAAACCTTCAAAGAGGTTGTTCCGGATTAGGCGGCCCGCTCGGGCACAAGCTCCACCCGCTCGTGCAGAACACTGCCCGCTCGTGCACCACATTCAGCCGGTCGGGCTCCCTTGCCCGCTCGGACCAACTGCCAGCTCGAGTCGGGCTAACTCTCAGCGAATTTCTGGTCCAATTTGCAGCCCGATCGGGGAGACATACACAGCCCAAGCAAGCACAAATCCAATTGCTGTTTCCGCTCCTTTCGCTCGAGGTTTGAGTGTTCCGTTTGCTTCCATGGCCGTGCACATATCGTCTCTGCTCACTTTGTCACATTTTCGGGGTGGATTTGCTGTAATCTTTCTTATTTGCTTCAAGTCTTTATTTCCTACGCAAAACACAAAATAGTAGATAAAATCCTCGAATAAACACAAAGAATCGGTACAGTCCAAGAAATCAAATCAAATCTAAACCTAAGAATGATGTAAATACTACGACGGATAACATGTTATCACCCCACCCCGTTTTTTATCTCAAAATCCTTTATTTAGGTCGATGCGTTGGATTTTTAGAACCGGGAGATGCCCTTTTCGAATTTCTTATGATACGAATGTCATTTCTTGTCAATACGCCGCTTGCGTTGCGTTTTTCTCTCGGATATTCCTTTCTCTTCCTATTTCCTGTTTGCGTTTGTCTCTAGTGTTGCACCACTTTTCCGCTTTTTGTTTTTTGTTTTAATGTGATTAGACAACTACAACAATGAATTGTACGTTGGGCTTCGAAATACCATAACTCTGCGTAGGAAGCACCGAATTACATGATTTTTTCATATTTTATTCATCTTTTTTAGATACACGATGCCGCGGGCTGCTGAAGGCAGCGCGACCCCTTTTTCGAGCTCAAAATCCCTTATTTAGGTCGATACGTTGAATTTTTTGAGCCGGGAGATGTCGTTTTTGGGTTTCTTAGGATACGAATGTCATTTCTTGTCAATACGCCGCTTGCGTTGCGTTTTTCTCTCGGATATTCCTTTCGCTTCCTATTTCCTATTTGCATTTGTCTCTCGTGTTGCACCACTTTTCCGCTTTTGTTTTTTGTTTTAACGTGATTAGACGACTACAACAATGAATTGTACGACGGGCTTTGAAATACCATAGGAAGCTCCGAATCACATGATTTTTTTCACATTTTATTCCTCTTTTCGAGATAAACGATGCAACGGGTTGCTGAAGGCAGCTTGACCCCGTTTTCGAGCTCAAAATCCTTTATTTAGGTTGATACATTGGTTTTTTAGAGCCCGGAGATGCCCGTTTTGGGTTTCTTAGGATACGAATGTCATTTCTTTTCAATACGCCGCTTGCATGACGTTTTTCTCTCGGATATTCCTTTCACTTCCTATTTCCTATTTGCATTTGTCTCTCGTATTGCACCATTTTTCGGCTTTTTGTTTTTGTTTTAACGTGATTAGAAGACTACAACAATGAATTGTGCAATGGGCTTTGAAATACCACAACTTTGCGTAGGAAGCATTTTATTGCTCTTTTCGAGATAAACAATGTCGCGGGTTGCTGAAGGCAGCCCGACCCCATTTTCGAACTCAAAATCCTATATTTAGGTCGATACGTTGGATTTCTGGAGCCGGGAGGTGCCCTGTTGGAGTTTCTTAGGATATGAATGTCATTTCTTGTCAATACGCCGCTTGCGTTGCGTTTTTCTCTCTGGTATTCCTTTTGCTTCCTATTTCCTATTTGCGTTTGTCTCTCGTGTTCCACCACTTTTCCGCTTTTTGTTTTTGTTTTAACGTTATTAGGCGACTACAACAATGAATTGTACGACGGGCTTTGAAATACCATAACTTTGCGTAGGAAGCTCCGAATAACATGACTTTTTCAAATTTTATTCCTCTTCTCGAGATAAACGATGCCGCGGGTTGCTGAAGGCAGCCCGACCCCATTTTCGAGCTCAAAATCCTTTATTTAGGTCGACACATTGGATTTCTAGAGCCGGGAGATGCCCTTTTTGAGTTTCTTAGGATACGAATGTCATTTTTTATCAATACGCCGCTTGCGTTGCGTTTTTCTCTCGGATATTCCTTTCGCTTCCTATTTCCTATTTGCGTTTGTCTCTCGTGTTGCACCACTTTTCCGCTTTTTGTTTTTGTTTTAACGTGATTAGACGACTACAACAATGAATTGTGCGACGGGCTTTGATATACCATAACTTTGCGTAGGAAGCTCCGAATTATATGATTTTTCACATTTTATTCCTCTTTTTGAGATAAATGATGTCGCGGGTTGCTGAAGGCTGCCCGACCCGTTTTCAAGCTCAAAACCCTTTATTTAGGTTGATACGTTGGATTTTTAAAGCAGGGAGATGCCTTTTTCGAGTTTCTTAAGATACGAATGTCTTTTCTTGTCAATACGCCACTTGCGTGGCGTTTTTCTGTCGGATATTCCTTTCACTTCCTATTTCCTGTTAGCATTTGTCTCTCGTGTTGCCGACTTTTCCGCTTCTTGTTTTTGTTTTAACGTAATTTGACGACTACAACGATGAATTGTACGATGGGCTCTGAAATACCTTAGCTTTGCCTAGGAAGCTCCAAATTACATGATTTGTTTCACATTGTATTCCACTTTTCGAGATAAACAATGTTGCGGGTTGCTGAAGGCATCCCGACCTAGTTTTCAATCTCAAAATCCTTTAATTAGGTCGATACGGTTGATTTTTAGAGCCGGGAGATGCCCTTTTCGAGTTTCTTAGGATACGAATGTCATTTCTTCTGAGTACGCCGCTTGCGTGGCATTTTTCTCTCGGATATTCTTTTCGCTTCCTATTTCCTTTTTGAATTTGTCTCTCGTGTTGCACCACTTTTCCACAATTTGTTTTTGTTTTAACGTGATTAGACGACTAAATCAATGAATTGTACGACGAGCTTTGAAATACCTTAACTTTGCATAGGAAGCTCCGAATTACATGATTTTTTCACATTTTATTCCTCTTTTTGAGATAGACGATGTTGCGGGTTGCTGAAGGCAGCCCGACCCCGTTTTCGAGATCAAAATCCTTTATTTAGGTCAATACGTTGGATTTTTAGAGGCGGGAGATGCCCTTTTCGAGTTTCTTACGATACGAATGTCATTTCCTGTCAATACGCCGCATGCGTGGCGTTTTTCTCTCGGATATTTCATTCGCTTCCAATTTCCTATTTGCGTATGTCTCTCGTGTTGTACCACTTTTCCGCATTTTGTTTTTGTTTTAACGTGATTAGACGACTACAACAATGAATTGTATGACGGGGTTTGAAATACCATAACTTTGTGTAGGAAGCTCCGAATTACATGATTTTTCACATTTTATTCCTCTTTTCAAGATAAACGATGCCGTGGGATGTTGAAGGCAGCCCGACCCCATTTCCGAGCTAAAAATCCTTTATTTAGGTCGATACGTTGGATTTTTAGAGCCGGGAGATGCCCTTTTCGAGTTTCTTAGGATACGAATGTCATTTCTTGTCATTACGTTGCTTGCGTTGTGTTTTTCTCTCGGATATTCCTTTCGCTTCCTATTTCCTTTTTGCGTTTGTCTCCCGTGTTGCACCACTTTTCCGAATTATATGATCTTTTCAATTTTTGTTCCTCTTCTTGACATAAACCATGAAGTGGGAAGCTGAAGGCAGCCCGAGCCCATGTTTGAGCTTAAAATCCTTTATTTAGGTCGATACGTTGGATTTTTAGAGCCGGGAGATGCCCTTTTCGAGTTTCTTAGGATACGAATGTCATTTTTTGTGAATATGCCGCTTGCGTCGCACTTTTCTCTCGGATATTCCTTTCGCTTCCTACTTCCTATTTGCGTTTGAGTCTCGTGTTGCACCACTTTTCCGTTTTTTGTTTTTGTTTTATCGTGATTAGACGACTACAACAATGAATTGTACGAAAGGCTTTGAAAAATCATAACTTTGCGTAGGAAGCTCCGAATTACATGATTTTTTTCACATTTTATTCCTCTTTTTGATATAAACGACGCCACGGGTTGCTAAAAGCAGCTCGACCCCGTTTTCGAGCTCAAAATCCTTTATTTAGGTTGATACGTTGGATTTTTAGAGCCAGGAGATGCCCTTTTCGAGTTTCTTAGGATACGAATGTCATTTCTTGTCAATACGCCGCATGCATTGCGTTTTTCTCTCGGATATTCCTTTCGCTTCCTATTTCCTATTTTTGTTTGTCTCTCGTGTTGCACCACTTTTCCGCTTATTGTTTTTGTTTTAACGTGATTCGACGACTACAACAATGAATTGTACGACGGGCTTTGAAATAGCATAACTTTGTGTAGAAAGCTCCGAATAACATGATCTTTTCACAATTTAGTCCTCTTTTCGAGATAAACGATGCTGCGGCTTGCTGAAGACAGCCCTACCCCGTTTTTTGAGATCAAAATCCTTTATTTAGGTCGATACGTTGGATTTTTAGAGCCGGGAGATGCCCTTTTCGAGTTTTTTATGATACGAATGTCATTTCATGTCATTACGTTGCTTGTGTTGCGTTTTTCTGTCGGATATTCCTTTCTCTTCCTATTTCCTATTTGCGTTTGTCTCTCGTGTTGCACCACTTTTCCGCGTTTTGTTTTTGTTTATTGTGATTAGAAGACTACAACAATGAATTGTACGATGGGATTTGAAATACTATAACTTTGCGTATGAAACTCCGAATCAGATGATTTTTTCACATTTCATTCCTCTTTTTGAGATAATCAATGCAGCGGGATGCTGAAGGCAGCCCGAGCCCTTTTTCGAGCTCAAAATCCTTTATTTAAGTCGATACGTTGGATTTTTAGAGACGGGAGATGCCCTTTTCGAGTTTCTTAGGATACGAATGTCATTTCTTCTCAATACGCCGCTTGCGTTGCGTTTTTCTCTCGGATATTCCTTTCGCTTCCTATTTCCTATTTGCGTTTGTCTCTCTTGTTGCACCACTTTTCCGATTTTTGTTTTTGTTTTAACGTGATTCGACGACTACAACAATGAATTGTACGACGGGCTTCCAAATACCATAACTTTGTGTAGGAAGCTCCGAATAACACGATTTTTTCCCATTTTATTCATCTTTTCCAGATAAACGATGTCGTGGGTTGCTGAAGGCAGCCCAACCATGTTTTCGAGCTCAAAATCCTTTATTTAGGTCGATACGTTGGATTTTTAGAGCCGGGAGATGCCCTTTTCGAGTTTCTTAGGATACGAATGTCATTTCTTGTCAATACACTGCTTTGTTGCATTTTTCTCTCGGATATTCCTTTCGCTTCCTATTTCCTATTTGCGTTTGTCTCTCGTGTTGCACCATTTTTCCGCTTTTTGTTTTTTTTAACGTGATTATACGACTACAACAATGAATTGTACAAAGGGCTTTGGAATACCATAACTTTGCGTATGAAGCTCCAAATTACATGATATTTTCACATTTTATTCCTCTTTTCGAGATAAACGATTCTGCGGGATGCTGAAGGCAGCCCGACCCCCTTTCCGAGCTACAAATCCTTTATTTAGGTCGATACGTTGGATTTTTAGAGCCGGGAGATGACCTTTTCGAGTTTCTTAGGATACGAATGTCATTTCTTGTCATTACGTTGCTTACGTTGCATTTTTCTCTCGGATATTCCTTTCGCTTCCTATTTCCTATTTGCGTTTGTCTCTCGTGTTGCACCACTTTTCCGCTTTTTGTTTTTGTTTTAACGTGATTAGACGACTACAACAATGAATTGTACGACGGGCTTTGAAATACCATAACTTTGCGTAGGAAGCTCCGAATTACATGATTTTTTCACATTTTATTCTTCTTTTCGAGATAAACGATGCCGTGGGTTGCTGAAGCAGCCCGACCCCATCTTCGAGCTCAAAATCCTTTATTTAAGTCGATACGTTTGGATTTTTAGAGCCGGGAGATGCCCTTTTCGAGTTTCTTAGGATACGAATGTCATTTCTTGTCAATACTACGCCTGCGTTGCGTTTTTCTCTCGAATATTTCTTTCGCTTCCTATTTTCTATTTGCGTTTGTCTCTCGTGTTGCACCACTTTTCCGCTTTTTGTTTTTGTTTTAAAGTGATTAGACGACTACAACAATGAATTGTACGACGGGCTTTGAAATACCATAACTTTGCGTAGGAAGCTCCGAATTACATGATTTTTTCACATTTTAGTCCTCTATTTGAAATAAACGATGTTGCCGATTGCTGAAGGCAGCCCGAGCCCGTTCTCGAGCTCAAAATCCTTTATTTAGGTTGATACGTTGGATTTTTAGAGCCAGGAGATGCCCTTTTCGAGTTTCTTAGGATACGAATGTCATTTCTTGTCAATACGCCGCTTGCATTCCGTTTTTCTCTCGGATATTCCTTTCGCTTCCTATTTCCTATTTGCGTTTGTCTATCGTGTTGCACCACTTTTCCGGTTTTTGTTTTTGTTTTAACATGATTCGACGACTACAACAATGGATTATACGACGGGCTTTGAAATACCATAACTTTGTGTAGAAAGCTCCGAATAACATGATTTTTTCACAATTTAGTCCTCTTTTCGAGATAAACGATGCCGCGGGTTGCTGAAGACAGTCCGACCCCGTTTTTGAGCTTAAAATCCTTTATTTAGGTCGATACATTGGATTTTTAGTGCTGGGAGATGCCCTTTCCGAGTTTTTTACTATACGAATGTCATTTCATGTCATTATGTTGCTTGTGTTGCGTTTTTCTCTCGAATATTCCTTTCGCTTCCTATTTCCTATTTGCGTTTGTCTCTCGTGTTGCACCACTTTTCCGCTTTTTGTTTTTGTTTATTGTGATTAGAAGACTACAACAATGAATTGTACGACTGGCTTTGAAATACCATAACTTTGCGTAGGAAGCTCCAAATCAGATGATTTTTTCACATTTCATTCCTCTTTTTGAGATAAACAATGCAGCGGGATGCTGAAGGCAGCCCGAGCCCTTTTTCGAGCTCAAAATCCTTTATTTAAGTCGATACGTTGGATTTTTAGAGACGGGAGATGCCCTTTTCGAGTTTCTTAGGATACGAATGTCATTTCTTGTCAATACGCCGCTTGCGTTGCGTTTTTGTATCGGATATTCCTTTCGCTTCCTACTTCCTATTTGCGTTTGTCTCTCGTGTTGCACCACTTTTCCGCTTTTTGTTATTGTTTCAACGTGATCAGACGACTACAACAATGCATTGTACGACGGGCTTCGAAATACCATATTTTTGCGTTGGAAGCTCCGAATTACATGATTTTTTCACCTTTTATTCCTTTTTTCGATATAAACGATGCCGTGGGTTGCTAAAGGAAGCCCGACCCCATTTTCGAGATCAAAATCCTTTATTTTCGTTGATACTTTGGATTTTTAGAGCCGGGAGATACCCTTTTCGAGTATCTTAGGATGCAAATGTCATTTCTTGTCAATACGCCGCTTGCGTTGCGTTTTCCTCTCGGATATTCCTTTCGCTTACTATTTCCTATTTGCGTTTGTCTCTCGTGTTGCACCACTTTTCCGATTTTTTTTTGTTTTAACGTGATCCGACGACTACAACAATGAATTGTACGACAGGCTTTGAAATACCATTACTTTGTGTAGGAAGCTCCGAATACCATGATTTTTTCACATTTTATTCCTCTTTCCGAGATAAACGATGCCGCGGGTTGCTGAAGGCAGCCCGACCCCATTTTCGAGCCCAAAATCCTTAATTTAGGTCGATGCGTTGGATTTTTAGAACTGGGAGATGCCATTTTCGAGTTTCTTAGGATACGAATGTCATTTCTTGTCAATACTCCGCCTGCGTTGCGTTTTTCTCCCGGAAATTCCTTTCGCTTCCTATTTCCTATTTTCGTTTGTCTCTCGTGTTGCACCACTTTTTCGCTTTTTGTTTTTGTTTTAGCATGATTAGACGACAACAACAATGAATTGTACGACGGGCTTTGAATACCATAACTTGGCGTAGGAAGCTCCGAATTACATGATTTTTTCACATTTTATTCCTCTATTTGAGATAAACGATGCTGCGGATTGCTGAAGGCAGCCCGAACCCGTTTTCGAGCTCAAAATCCTTTATTAAGATCGATACGTTGGATTTTTAGAGCTGGGAGATGCCCTTTTCGAGTTTCTTAGGATACGAATGTAATTTCTTTTCAATACTCCGCTAGCGTTGCGTTTTTCTCTCGGAAATTCCTTTCTCTACCTATTTGCTATTTGCGTTTGTCTCTCGTGTTGCACCACTTTTCCGCTTTTTCTTTTTGTTTTAACGTGATTAGACGACTACAAGAATGAATTGTACGACAGGCTTTGAATACCATAACTTTGCGTAGGAAGCTCCGAATTACATGATTTTTTCACATTTTGTTCCTCTTTTCGAGATAAACGATGCCGCGGGTTGCTGAAGGCAGCCAGACCCCATTTACGAGCTTAAAATCCTTTATTTAGGTCGATACGTTGGATTTTTAGAGCCAGGAGATGCCCTTTTTGAGTGTCTTAGGATACGAATGTCATTTCTTGTCAATAAGCCGCTTGCGTTGCGTTTTTCTCTCGGATATTCCTTTCGCTTCCTATTTCCTATTTGCGTTTGTCTCTCGTGTTGCACCACTTTTCCGATTTTTGTTTTTGTTTTAACGTGATTCGACGACTACAACAATGGATTGTACGACGGGCTTTGAAATACCATAACTTTGTCTAGGAAGCTCCGAATAACATGGTTTTTTCACAATTTAGTTCTCTTTTCAAAATAAACGATGCTGCGGGTTGATGAAGATAGCCCGACACCGTTTTTGAGCTTAAAATCCTTTATTTAGGTCGATACTTTGGATTTTTAGAGCCGGGAGATGCCCTTTTCGAGTTTCTTAGGATACGAATGTCATTTCTTGTCATTACGTTGCTTGTGTTGCGTTTTTCTCTCGGATATTCCTTTCGCTTCCTATTTCCTATTTGCGTTTGTCTCTCGTGTTGCACCACTTTTCCGCTTTTTGTTTTTGTTTTAATTGTACGACGGGCTTTGAAATACCATAACTTTGCGTAGGAAGCTCCGAATTACATGATTTTTTCACATTTTATTCCTCTTTTCGAGATAAACGAGGCAGCGGGTTGCTGAAGGCAGCCCGACCCCGTTTATGAGCTCAAAATCCTTTATTTAGGTCGATACGTTGGATTTTTAGAGCCAGGAGATGCCCTTTTCGAGTTTCTTAGGATACGAATGTCATTTCTTGTCAATACGCCGCTTGCGTTGCGTTTTTCTCTCGGATATTCCTTTCGCTTCCTATTTCCTATTTGCGTTTGTCTCTCGTGTTGCACCACTTTTCCGATTTCTGTTTTTGTTTTAACGTGATTCGACGACTACAACAATGAATTGTACGACGGGCTTTGAAATACCATAACTTTGTGTAGGAAGCTCCGAATAAAATGATTTTTTCACATTTTATTCCTCTTTCCGAGATAAACGATGCCGTGGGTTGCTGAAGGCAGCCCGACCCCGTTTTTGAGTTCAAAATCCTTTAGTTAGGTCGACACGTTGGATTTTTAGAGCCGGGAGATGCCCTTTTCGAGTTTCTTAGGATACGAATGTCATTTCTTGTCAATACTCCGCCTGCGTTGCGTTTTTCTCTCAGAAATTCCTTTCGCTTCCTATTTCCTATTTGCGTTTGTCTCTCGTGTTGCACCACTTTTTCGCTTTTTGTTTTTGTTTTAACGTGATTAGACGACTTCAACAATGAATTGTACGACGGGCTTCGAATACCATAACTTTGCGTAGGAAGCTCCGAATTACATGATTTTTTCACATTTTATTCGTCTTTTCGAGATAAATGATGCCGCGGGTTGCTGAAGGCAGCCCGACCCCGTTTACGAGCTCAAAATCCTTTGTTTAGGTCGATACATTGGATTTTTAGAGCCATGAGATGCCCTTTTCGAGTTTCTTAGGATACGAATGTCATTTCTTGTCAATACGCCGCTTGCGTTGTGTTTTTCTCTCGGATATTCCTTTCGCTTCCTATTTCCTATTTGTGTTTGTCTCTCGTGTTGCACCACTTTTCCGATTTTTGTTTTTGTTTTAACGTGATTCGACGACTACAACAATGGATTGTACGACAGGCTTTGAAATACCATAACTTTGTCTAGGAAGCTCCGAATAACATGATTTTTTCACAATTTAGTCCTCTTTTCGAGATAAACGATGCCGCAGATTGCTGAAGACAGCCTGACCCCGTTTTCGAGATCAAAATCCTTTATTTAGTTCGATACGTTGGATTCTTAGAGCCGGGAGATGCCCTTTTCGAGTTTCTTAGGATACGAATGTCATTTCTTGTCATTATGTTGCTTGTGTTGCGTTTTTCTCTCGGATATTCCTTTCGCTTCCTATTTCCTATTTGCATTTATCTCTTGTGTTGCCCCACTTTTCCGGTTTTTGTTTTTGTTTTAACGTGATTAGACGACTACAACAATAAATTATATGACGAGCTTTTAAATACCATAACTTTTGATGTGCGTAGACTCAAGTAATAAATTACCTAGACTAATGCTTCCGCAAGGATACGGATCTTGTAGCAACTAGGGTCGAACACAAGGAATTGATGCAACTCTAAAGCTATTAGATTCATGAATAAGACTGATGAAATCTATAGTAGAATGGAATGCAAATGCAAATGCAAACTAACTAAACTAAACTAATGATAGGAATGACTCAGCGACAAAACACCATAGGTATCAAGAGTTGCACAACGATGTAACGAAGTTCTAACGAGATAATTGGTCTTAGATACTATCACGAGTTCAGGGAATTCAAGCTTTCCTAAAGGAACGACCGCTATCTTAATCCCTAGATCTAATCGATTGACCTGACGTAGATTCTAAACCGATTAAACCCTAAATCATGGCTAGTTTCCAAAGTCTAATGCCCTGGCGTTGGTTTATTAGACTTCTAACATTATTCATTCGAGTGGCGTACAAGTAATGAAAGCATTAAGATCAACCATGAAATCTGAAAACATGATCAAATACCGAATTCATTCATATCGAGTGGCGTACAAGTATGAAAGCATTAAGATCCACCATTCATTAAGCACAAGACTTCATTACATGTTGGCAATACTCTCTAACCTATGGCAATAGATCTACTTACACATGAACTCAGGAAACGAAACACTAAAGAAATCTAAATTCAACAAAGAAAGAGAAAGAGAATGCTCCCTATTCATCAACCGATGTCTTCAATAGATCCTCCATGTTACGGATCCTTCGTTCCGTCCTTCTCGATCCCTCCAAGTGTGTTCTCTATGTCTCTCAATCGTCCTTGTGTCCCCCCTTTTCAATCTGGTTCGAATCCCCTTTTTATAGATCTGATTTGGCTGTTCTAAATCTTGGGAATTAGTTGAGAAAATCAAGGGCCCGAGTGGGCACAGCTTCTACCCGCTCGTGCAGGCCTTGTGCCCGACCGTGTACACCCATTTTTGCCCGAATGGGCATTCATGCCCGAGCGTGTTCCTCTTCAGCCCGAGTCGCGCAAACCTACGGCGCATCTTGAAGACAATTAACCCGAGCGGGCACTCCAATTCCACCCGATCGGGCACACATGCCCGACCATGTTCCTTGAGAACCCGAGTCGTGCAAAGCTACGGGGTTGTCTTGGCATCAATTACCCGAGCGGGCACACTTCCGATGCCCGTGCTCGTCCTCGAGCAAACCTAGAGTCGAGTACTAGAGGAATTATACAACAATGGATACTAACACAAACTTATCAAAGGATTAGCCATTACGCAAAACAACGCGTCACACGAACGCAAGCCTAAGCGTACCAAGTTCAGACTTCTATCAATCCGAAAGTCTCGAACCATGCAATCCTACCAATGACCTAGGTCTAATCCGTACTCCTAAACAACGTCCAGGCGATCTCCATACCAACTCTCCTAAGCTTGAGATATCATTAAGCTCATATTCTCGTTCTTATTCTTTTTTTATTTCTTTCTTTCTTCTTTTCTTTTTTTTTCTATAGATCCACGCTTGGTTTCTAGGACGTCGAAGTTGAAGAGGGTGGCTTTCTACTTAGACCCAGGCTGCCTATGGCACACTCATAAGGTCTCGTAACCTTAGCAGAGTGAAGAGATGCGTCATTGAAGCATATTTTTCAGATTTTTACTTTTTTTTATGACGAATACGCATGACTCTAACCCTTAAGACGTAGAATAGCGCCTCAACCCACCACTTAGACCCGAACCATCGATCTCGATGTACTCATGTCAATGAAAACCCAAAATAGTTAAGACTTATCCAAGGCGAAAAAAATTGACAGCGGAGTATAAGCGTGTGGAGTCTAATGAACGATAAAAATCTATCAAACAAGCATCGATTAATCGGTATATACGGAGATATGATACTTGGTACCGAAACTTAGGAGGTGAATGTAACTATAAGTCATGGTTTCTTGCACAATTACTTCAACTAATCGGAAATCAAGAAGACTTCTAAACACACCTAGACTTTTATTCACGATTCGACAAAGTCGCACAATAATGACTAAAGCTCGACAATTCATGCTAGGTATCCATCCGTTTATTCCTAAAAACAAAAATCTACATCTAATCCTAATCATCTAAAACAAAAACAGAAATACTCAACGAGTACCCCCCCAGACTTAAATGAAACACAGTTCCTGTGTTCTAGACCTATAAGGGGCCTCCAAAACATAAAAATGCGAGTAAGCATGAAAAAGTAGCGAATACACCTGTGTGTGTGTGTGTCTTTCTCGATGATATGTCTGGATGTAGTGACTCTTGCGCTCTAATGCATTTGCTAATGTGAAATACCTGTGACATGACCATACAATGCAAAAGAGTAGAACAAAGAGCACTAAATAAGTCTGAAGAGCGTACAAGATACCTATCTAAAAAACAAGAAAATGATAAAAATGGTCCATGAAAATAAAAAGAAAATATGGGATATGAGGACGGTAGGGTATAGCTCCGGTATGGTAGTCCTGTGGAATCGGGATATAGGGCTCATGGTAATGTGTCATGCTCAGCTGCTGAAACCGCCGGACGGACTCGGTGAGGTAGTAAGTATGCTTAATAGATTGCTCCTGGAATTGCTGCTGCTCCGCATACCTCGCACCCTCTAAGTCGTACCTCTGCTCTACTAGAAACGACTGGTACCTAGTCTCCTCCGCTACATACCTGAGGGTGTCGGAGACTCCATCCATCGATGGGAAATCAGAGCGGCTATGGGGGTACTATGGACGCGCGCGTGAGTGTGTCTCCTCCGCTACATACCTGAGGGTGTCGGAGACTCCATCCATCGATGGGAAATCAGAGCGGCTATGGGGGTACTCTGGACGCGCGCGTGAGTGTGTGGCGCGTCGGCTGCGCTGCCTCGAGGTGGACGGTCTAGATGCGGCCGCGGGAGGTGGATCCATGTCTGCTGCCCTCGGGCCGATGTGCCCGATGTTCGGATCAATCCTAAATCGGGATCCCTCCTCGTCTAAACTCGGTACCTTGATCTCGCTGAGATCTACCTCTAAACTTCGACCGTGCTCGTCCTTGTAGCACCAAATCACGTTGTACCTCTCCAATGTAATGGCTCTCCGGTTGCGCAAATTCTGGAGGTTCAACTCTTGTTCCTCATTTATCTTATCCTCGGTCAGGATCCCAAGGTTGATCCCGACCCTCCGTGCAATCATGGTGACAATACCACCGCACATGATCTTCGTATCAGTGCAGACTTTCTCGGTGGAAATGTCGAGGAAGTGCCCAATTACCAGCGAAATTAGGTCGACGGTCATGATGTCCAACTCATCATCCGCAAGCTCCGTCTAAACCACCCGCCTCAAGAAGCCTAGTTCGGTGTGGTTAACACCGCCTTGTGCTCCCTTCCCTAGTATTGAAGAGACTAGGAAATAGTGAAAATACCTTAGGGCGGGATGGCGTATATGACTCGCCATTGCTCTCGTCGAGAACTCGCCAAAGGCAATCTGCGACCAAAACTCCGCTTGACGGTTCCGGTTGATCTCTGGTAGCCTCGCATAAATGCTATGCGGAACGTCAAGAATGTTGGCGAATGGTCGTGCGGTGATCCGGTAGTTCTGCCCCAGCAGGCGGAACTCCATAAATGTCTTCTCACGGTCTCCGGACTCGGCGAA
>CM071861.1:32479434-32490096 GCA_036759665.1 Gynandropsis gynandra | reverse complement strand
GGAGGAGGTCTAGGTTTGGGTTTGACATATTTAGGCTCTTCTTCCTCCTCTTTGTGCTCTATGATGTTGCTAGTCTCTCTCGCTACTACCCTAGATGATTCTCCTTTTTCAAATGTTGGAAGAATGGGCTGATCCACCGTTTTACAACTCCTTAGGTAAATTTCGTTGTCATGCTCATGAGGATTTGTTTCTAAACTTCCCGGTGGAACTTCTTGTGGTTCGGAGGCATTTGCAGCGAGTTGTGCAACTTCATTGCCGAAGATCTTTAGGTCATTAATCATGTCTCTATAATTTGCTTGCATCTCTCTAATCTCGTTGGTTTGATCTTTTTGTACTTGTAAGATTTGAGCAAGCATAGACATAATTTCGGCATTAGCTTCTTGTTGCGGACATGGGGGTGCATATGATGGATAATTCTGAATTGGGGTTGCATCCATGGCTGAAAATTCCTAAATTCATATTGTGCATTCAGCATACCATCGGTGTTTCCCCAAACATCTTGTTCCCATGATTGTTCCGATGAACGGTATGAGTTATATAGGATATTACGAGGTTCTGAAAATTGGTAATTCATCTCAGCTATATCGGCACTCCAAAAGTCGATGTTGTTCATGTTACCTCGCAAAATAAAGAATAAAATTCGATTAAGCTCCGAGAGGTAAAAATTCTTTTTTTTTATTTTTTGACTCTATAAGAAATAAAACAAAAACGAAAAACAAATGAAGACTCCGGAAAGGACTATGTCTTAATTCAAAAGTAATAACCCTAAAATCATGATCAAATCCCCGGCAACGGCGCCAAAAACTTGATGTGCGTAGACTCAAGTAATAAATTACCTAGATTAACGCTTCCGCAAGGATACGGATCTTGTAGCAACTAGGTTCGAACACAAGGAATTGATGCAACTCTAAAGCTGCTAGACTAATGAATAAGACGTGTGAAATCTATAGTAGAATGGAATGCAAATGCAAACTAACTAAACTAAACTAATGATAGGGATGACTCAAAGACTAATCACCATAGGTATCGAGAGTTGCACGACAATGTAACGAAGTTCTAACAAGATAATTGGTCTTAGATACTATCACGAGTTCAGGGACTTGAAGCTCTACTATAGGAACTGACTGGCGTAGACTTGTCCATTTTCTAGCAACTGACTGGCGTAGACTTGTCCACTATCTAGCATGCATATACCAATGTATCCATTGCGCATCTTACATGGATAGACGCATTACAACCGCTATCCTAATCCTTAGATTCAATCGATTGACCTGGCGTAGATTCTAAACCGATTAAACCCTAAATCATGGCTAAGTTCCGAAGTCTAATGCCCTGGCGTTGGTTTATTAGACTTCTGACATCATTCATTCGAGTGGCGTACAAGTAATGAAAGCATTAAGATCAACCATGAAATCTGAAAACATGATAAAATACCGAATTCATTCATATCGAGTGGCGTACAAGTATGAAAGCGTTAAGATCCACCATTCATTAAGCACAAGACTTCACTACATGTTGGCAATTCTCTCTAACCTATGGCAATAGATCTACTTAGACATGAACTCAGGAAACGAAACACTAAAGAAATCTAAATTCAACATAGAAAGAGAATAAGAATGCTCCCTATTCATCAACCGATGTCTTCAATAGATCCTCCATGCTCCGGATCCTTCGTTCCGTCCTTCTCGATCGCTCCAAGTGTGTTCTCTATGTCTCTCAATCGTCCTTGAGTCCCCCCTTTTCAATTTGGTTCGAATCCTTTAAATAGATCTGATTTCCCTTGATTTGGCCCCCCTTTTTATAGATCTGATTTCTCATGATTTGGTTGTTCTAAATCTTGGGAATTAGTTGATAAAATCAAGGGCCCGAGCGGGCACAGCTTGTACCCGCTCGTGCAGGCCTTGTGCCCGACCGTGTACACCCATTTTCGCCCGAGCGGGCACCCATGCCCGAGCGAGTTCCTTTTCAGCCCGAGTCGTGCAAACCTACGGCGCATCTTGATGACAATTAACCCGAGCGGGCACTCCAATTCCACCCGATCGGGAACACATGCCCGACCATGTTCCTTGAGCACCTGAGTCGTGCAAAGCTACGGGGTTGTCTTGGTATCAATTACCCGAGCGGGCACACTTCCGATGCCCGAGCGTGCATGACCTAAAATGTTGTTTTCGCTCCTTTCGCTCGGTGTTTGTATGTTCTCTTCAATCCACGGCCTTGCACAAGCTGAACCTTGTCATTTTGGGGTTAAATTGCCAATATCTCTCGTGTTTCTCGTCATGTCTTCGTTTCCTACACAAAACACGAAATGTAGATGAAATCCTCGAATAAACTCGATAAATGAATGAAATCTAATAAATCTAATCAAAACTATACCTAAGAATGACATAAAAACTACAACGGATTACGTGTTATCAACTTTGCGTGGGAAACTCCGAATTACATGACTTTTTCTCATTATATTCCTCTTTTAGAGATAAACGATGACGCAGGATGCTGAAGGCAGCCCGAGCCCGTTTTCAAGTTCAAAATCCTTTATTTAGGTCGATAAGTTGGATTTTTAGAGCCAGGAGATGCCCTTTTTGAGTTAAACGATGCACGGGTTGCTGAAGGCAGCCAGACCCCGTTTACGAGCTCAAAATCCTTTATTTAGGTCGATACGTTGGATTTTTAGAGCCAGGAGAAGCCCTTTTCGAGTTTCTTAGGATACGAATGTCATTTCTTGTCAATAAGCCGCTTGCGTTGCGTTTTTCTCTCGGATATTCCTTTCGCTTCCTATTTCCTATTTGCGTTTGTCTCTCGTGTTGCACCACTTTTCCGATTTTTGTTTTTGTTTTAACGTGATTCGACGACTACAACAATGGATTGTACGACGGGCTTTGAAATACCATAACTTTGTCTAGGAAGCTCCAAATAACATGGTTTTTTCACAATTTAGTTCTCTTTAAAAAAAAAACGATGCCGCGGGTTGCCGAAGATAGCCCGACACCGTTTTTGAGCTCAAAATCCTTTATTTAGGTCGATACTTTGGATTTTTAGAGCCATGAGATGCCCTTTCCGAGTTTCTTAGGATACGAATGTCATTTCTTGTCAATACGCCGCTTGCGTTGCGTTTTTCTCTGGGATATTCCTTTCGCTTCCTATTTCCTATTTGCGTTTGTCTCTCGTGTTGCACCACTTTTTCGCTTTTTGTTTTTGTTTTAACGTGATTAGACGAACCATAACTTTGCGTACGAAACTCCGAATTACATGATTTGTTTTCACATTTTATTCCTCTTTTCGAGATAAACGATGTCGCGGGTTGCTGAAGGAAGCCCGACCCCGTTTTCGAGTTCAAAATCCTTTAGTTAGGTCGACAAGTTGGATTTTTAGAGCCAGGAGATGCCCTTTTCGAGTTTCTTAGGATACGAATGTCATTTCTTGTCAATACTCCGCCTGCGTTGCATTTTTCTCTCGGAAATTCCTTTCGCTTCCTATTTCCTATTTGCGTTTGTCTCTCGTGTTGCACCACTTTTTCGCTTTTTGTTTTTGTTTTAACGTGATTAGACGACTACAACAATGAATTGTGCGACGGGCTTTGAATACCATAACTTTGCGTAGGAAGCTCCAGATTACATGATTTTTTCACATTTTATTCCTCTTTTCGAGATAAAAAATGCCGCATCTCTTCACACCGCTAAGGTTACGAGACCTTATGAGTGTGCCATAGGCAGCCTGGGTATAAGTAGAAAGCCATCCCTCTTCGACTTCGACGTCCTAGGAACCAAGCGTGGATCTATAAAAAAGAAAAGAAAAAAAAAGAATATGAACGAGAATATGAGTTTAATGATATCTCAAGCTTAGGAGAGTTGGTATGGAGATCGCTCGGACGTTGTTTAGGAGTACGGATTATACTTAGGTCATTGGTAGGATTGCATGGTTCGAGACTTTCGGTTGATAAAGGTCTAAACATTCATCCACACAACCGAGTGAAACGCACGATCCAACCTCGCATCAATTGGTATATGATGTGCGTTAAGCTCAAGTAATAAAACCTAGACTAACGCTTCCGCAGGAATACGGATCGTGTAGTAACTAGGGTCGAACACAAGGAATTGATGCGACTTATAAGCTATTAAACTAATGAATAAGACGTGTGAAATAAAATAATGGATGGAATGCAAATGCAAATGCAAACTAAACCTAAGATAGGGATGACTCAAAGACTAATCACCATAGGTATCAAGAGTTGCACAACGATGTAACGAAGTTCTAACGAGATAATTGGTCTTAGATACTATCACGAGTTCGGGGAATTCAAGCTCTCCTATAGGAACTGAGTGGCGTAGACTTGTCCACTATCTAGCATGCATATATCAATGTATCCATTGCGCATCTTACATGGATAGACGCATTACGACCGCTATCCTAATCCCTAGATTCAATCGATTGACCTGGCGTAGATTCTAAACCGATTAAACCCTAAATCATGGCTAAGTTCCGAAATCTAATGCCCTGGCGTTGGTTTATTAGACTTCTAACATCATTCATTCGAGTGGCGTACAAGTAATGAAAGCATTAAGATCAACCATGAAATCTGAAAACATGATAAAATACCAATTTCATTCATAACGAGTGGCGTACAAGTATGAAAGCATTAAGTTCCACCATTCATTAAGCGTAAGACTTCGTTACAACATGGCAATACTCTCTAACCCATGGCAAAGGATCTACTCAGACATGAATACAGCAAAGGAAACACAAGAGAATTCTAAGTTCGACATAGATAGAGAAAGAGATGACTCCCTATTCATAAACCGATGTCTTCGGTAGATTCTCCTTGCTCCCGATCCGTAGATCCGTGTTTTCTTCCTTCTTCCTTTTGCCCTAATGTCTCTGAATCTCCTCTGATCCAATCTGGTTCGAAAACTCCTTTTTCAGATCTCATTTCCCCTTAATTTGGTCGTTCCAAAACTTAGGAATTAGTTGAGAGAAACAAGGACCCGAGCGGGCATGTCCTCTACCCGCTCGTGCAGGCCACTTGCCCGACCGTGTGCCCTCCTTCCAGCCCAAGCGGGCACCATGCCCGATCGTGTGATTCTTGAGCCCGAGTCGTGCAAACCTACGGGGATTTCTTGGCATCAATTAGCCCGAGCGGGCACTCCAAGTTCACCCGAGCGGGCACTCCATCATTGGTCATGTACTTTGAGTACTAAGACCAATTATCTTGTTAGAACTTCGTTACATCGTTGTGCAACTCTCGATACCTATGGTGCTTAGTTATAAGTTTATCTCGCCAATTAGTTTAGCTTAGTTCATTCCCAATCCTACCATTATTCAATTTACACGTCTTATCCATTAGTCTAATAGCTTTAAAGTTGCATCAATTCCTTGTGTTCGACCCTAGTGCTACACGATCCGTATTCTTGCGGAAGCGTTAGTCTAGGTAATTTATTACTTGAGTTAACGCACATCAACGACTACAACAATGAATTGTACGATGGGCTTTGAATACCATAACTTTGCGTAGGAAGCTCCGAATTACATGATTTTTTCACATTTTATTCCCCTTTTCAAGATAAACGATGCCGCGGGTTGCTTAAGGCAGCCCGACCCCGTTTACGAGCTAAAAATCCTTTATTTAGGTCGATACGTTGGATTTTTAGAGCCAGGAGATGCCCTTTTCGAGTTTCTTAGGAAACGAATGTCATTTCTTGTCAATACTCCGCCTGCATTTCGTTTTTCTCTCGGAAATTCCTTTCGCTTCCTATTTCCTATTTGCGTTTGTCTCGTGTTGCACCATTTTTTCGCTTTTTGTTTTTGTTTTAAAGTGATTAGACGACTACAACAATGAATTGTACGACGGGCTTTAAATACCATAACTTTGCGTAGCAAGCTCCGAATTACATGATTTTTTCACATTTTATTCCTTTATTTGAGATAAACGAAGCTGCGGATTGCTGTAGGCAGCCCGAGCCCGTCTTCAAGCTCAAAATCTTTTATTTAGGTCGATACCTTGGATTTTTAGAGCCGGGAGATGCCCTTTTCGAGTTTCTTAGGATACGAATGTCATTTCTGGTCAATACTCCGCTTGCATTGCGTTTTTCTCTCGGAAATTCCTTTCGCTTCCTATTTCCTATTTGCGTTTGTCTCTCGTGTTGCACCACTTTTCCGCTTTTTGTTTTTGTTTTAACGTAATTAGACGACTACAACAATGAATTGTACGACGGGCTTTGAATACCATAACTTTGCATAGGAAGCTCCGAATTACATGAATTTTTTCACATTTTATTCCTCTTTCCGAGATAAACGATGCCGCGGGATGCTGAAGGCAGCCTGACCCCGTTTACAAGCTCAAAATCCTTTATTTAGGTCGATACGTTGGATTTTTAGAGCCAGGAGATGCCCGTTTCGAGTTTCTTAGGATACGAATGTCATTTCTTGTCAATGCGCCGCTAGCGTTGCGTTTTTCTCTCGGATATTCCTTTCACTTCCTATTTCCTATTTGCTTTTGTCTCTCGTGTTGCATTACTTTTCCGATTTTGCTTTTGTTTTAACGTGATTCGACGACTACAACAATGGATTGTACGACGTGCTTTGAAATACCATAACATTGTCTAGGAAGCTCCGAATAACATGATTTTTTCACAATTTAGTCCTCTTTTCGAGATAAATAATGCAACAGGTTGCTGAAGATAGCCCGATGATAACACGTAATCCGTAGTAGTTTTTATGTCATTCTTAGGTATAGTTTTTATTAGATTTATTAGATTTCATTCATTTATCGAGCTTATTCGAGGATTTCATCTACATTTCGTGTTTTGTGTAGGAAATGAAGATATGAGGAGAAACACGAGAGATATTGGCAATCTAACCCCGAAAATGAAGTTGTGTAACAAGGTTCGACTTGTGCAAGGCCACGGATGGAAGTGAGCACTCAAACACCGAGCGAAAGGAGCGGAATCGACATTTCAAGACATGCCCGCTCGGGTGGATAGGGAGTGCCCGGTCGGGCTAATTCATGCCAAGCAATCCCGTAAGTCTACACGACTCGGGTGCTCAATGGACATGCTCGGGCATAGGTGCCCGCTCGGGTGTATTTGCATTGCCCGCTCGGGCCAATTCATGCCAAGAAGCACCGTGAGTTTTACCCGCTCGGGCTCAATACACACATGGTCGGGCAAAGGTGCCCGCTCGGGCGAAAATGGATGCACACGGTCGGGTACATAGCTTGCACGATCGGGTACAAGATGTGCCCATCGGGTCCCTAGATCTCAACAACTTTCCTAAGTTTTGGAACGGCCAAATAAAGGGAAATTAGATCTATTTAAAGAGGATTCGAGCTAGAACAGAAGGGGGGACGAAAAGGGGGACGATTCAGAGGCATTAGAGCACGAATTGGAGACATCACGGAGGACGGAACGAGGGATCCGAGGCATGGAGGATCTATTGAAGACATAGGGAGTCATCTCTTTCTCTTTCTATGTTGAATATAGATTTGTTTTGTGTTTCGTTTTCTGAGTTCATGTTCATATAGATCTATTGCCATAGGATAGAGAGTATTGCCAAGATGTAATGGAGTTTCGTACTTAATGAATGGTGGAACTTAATGCTTTCATTACCTGTACGCCACTTGAATGAATGAAATCGGTATTTTATCATGTTTTCAGATCTCATGGTTGTTCTTAATGCTTTCTTTACCTGTACGCCACTTGATTGAATGATGATAGAAGCCTAATAAACCAACGCCAGGGCATTAGACTTCGGAACTTAGCCATGATTTAGGGTTTGCCGGTTTAGAATCTACGCCAGGTCAATCGGTTAAATCTAGGGATTAGGATAGCGGTCGTAATGCGTCTATCCATGTAAGATACGCAATGGATACATTGGTATATGCATGGTAGATAGTGGACAAGTCTACGCCAGTCAGTTCCTATAGGAGAGCTTGAATTCCCTGAACTCATGATAGTACCTTAGACCAATTATCTCGTTAGAACTCCGTTACATTGTCATGCAACTCTCGATACCTATGGTGATTAGTCTTAGAGTCATTCCTACCTATCTTAGGTTTAGTTTGCATTTAGGTTAGTTTGCATTCCACCACTATTTGATCCATCACGTCTTATTCATTAGTCTAATAGCTTATAAGTCGCATCAATTCCTTGTGTTCGACCCTAGTTGCTACACGATCCGTATTCTTGCGGAAGCGTTAGTCTAGGTAATTTATTACTTGAGCCTACGCACATCAAGTTTTTGGCGCCGTTGCCGGGGAATTGATTACGATTTTAGGGTTATTATTACTTTTGATTAAGACATAGTCCTTTCCGGAGTCTTCATTTATTTTTCGTTTTGTTTTGTTTAGAGTCATAAAAAAAAAAAAAAAAAAAGAGAATTATTACCTCTCAAAGCTTAATTGAATTTTATTCTTTATTTTGCGAGGTAATATGAACAACAACAACTTTTGGAGTGCCGATATAGCTGAAACGAACTATCAATTTTCAGAACCTCGTCATATGCTATACAACTCATACCGTCCATCGAAACAATCATGGGAACAAGACGTTTGGGGAAACACCGATGGTGTGCTGAATAGTCAATATGGATTTGGGAATTTTCAGCCATGGATGCAACCCCAAATTCAGAATTATCCATCATATACACCCCCATGTCCGCAACAAGAGGCCAACACCGATATCAGGTCTATGCTTGCTCAAATCTTACAAGTACAAAAAGATCAATCCAATGAGATTAGAGTGTTGAGAACGCAACAAGAAGAGATGCGAGCAAGTTGTAGAGACATGAATAATGAGTTTAAAGAAATGATAATGCACGTAAAGATCTTGGACAATCAAGTTGCACAACTCGCTGCAAATTCCTTTGAACCACAGGAGGTTTTAATGGAAAGTTTAGAAACGGATCTTTGTGAGCATGTCGACGAAATTTTCCTAAGGGATTATTTGACGATGTATCAGCCCATTGCAATATTTGAAAGGGATGACACATCTATCACAGTAGCGGAATTAGATGTCGATAAGCTTAAGGAAAAGCTTGAGGAAGAGGAGGAACCCAAATATGTAAAACCGGAACCTAGACCACCTCCCTTGCCGTTCCCACAACGTCAACGCATAAAGACGGTAGATAAGCCAAATCCCTCGATAATTGACAAAAGAGATGAACCTAGCATAGGAGTGGATAAGGCTATGGATATTGATGAGGCTATGACGAAAACCGAGATGGAAGAAGAGTTCAGCTTGGTGAACACACATGAGCAACCATGCGTTATCGATTTTGTGTTCCCCGACGGCATCTTTGAGAGTTTAGCCGTGGAAGTTTGTGACGAATTTGAGAACACGGATTCCCTAGATATGAATCTCTTAGCAGCTGGAGAAGATTCATACAAGGTACAAAATGAGCTATTTGATAATGAGAAGAAAAGGGAATCCACAGAACGAGACTTCCACGCGACACTAGCCAAACGCGGCTCAAATCAGTACACGAACGATCCCGTAATGCCGCGAAGCTACATCCAACGTCCAGCACACAATTGGGACGTTGACAAGAAACCCAAGGTGAAGATGAAGCCTTCACCACAAAGGAGCTCCACTAATCCGCGTGCCGCGCCCTATCGAACATACTATGCACGCAAGAAGCTACGAACGCGACGACGTCAAGGACGTCCATCTAATGGGTAGCATTTGGTCAGGCTCGAGACCTTAAACAAGCGCTTATCGGGAGGCAACCCGACTTTTCCACTTTTGCATTTTTCATTTCATTTTTCTTTTGGACTATTTCTTTTTCTTTTCATATTGATGTACTTGGTGGAATCGTATTCCTTCCTCTGGATTGTGTGATTCTTTTCACAGGCTTTTCAACGTTGATATCATCCTTGAGGAGGAGACGCATACAACGTCCGGACACAAACACGGGATTGCAAGATACACAAGGTGCACACGTTCTAACCCTTATTCTTCCCGTTGTTTGGTATGCGAGTTTCTTCTAGGTTTTGAACACCGGGACGGTGTCTCATTTAAGTCTGGGGGGAGTACTCGTCGAGTATTGTCATGTGATTAGGATTGGATTATTAAGGTTAGATTTTGAGTTTTGTTTTTAGGAATATACGGATGGATACCTAGCATGAATTGTCGAGCTTTAGTCATTATTGTGCGACTTTGTCGAATCATGAACTAAAAAGTCTAGGTGTGTTTAGAAGTCTTCTTGATTTCCGATTAGTTGAAGTAATTGTGCTTGAAACCATGACTTATAGTTACATTCACCTCCTAGGTTTCAGTACCAAGTATCATATCTCCGTGTATACCGATTATTTATTGCTTGTTTGATAGATTTTTATCGTTCATTAGATTCCACACGCTTATACTCCGCTGTCAATTTTCGCCTTGGATAAGTCTTGACTATTTTAGGTTTTCATTGACATGAGTACATCGAGATCGATGGTTCGGGTCTAAGTGGTGGGTTGAGGCGCTATTCTACGTCCTAAGGGTTAGAGTTATGCGTATTCTTCATAAAAAAATAAAAAATCAGAAAATAAGTTTCAATGACGCATCTCTTCACTCCTCTAAGGCCGCGCGACCTTATGAGTGTGCCATAGGCAGCCTGGGTCTAAGTAGAAAGCCACCCTCTTCGACTTCGACGTCCTAGGAACAAAGCGTGGATCTATAAAAAAAAAGA
>CM071861.1:32446258-32456964 GCA_036759665.1 Gynandropsis gynandra | reverse complement strand
GTATTCTTTCATCTTCTTTCATGTCCAAAACCACAAAATCAACGGGAATGTAGTAGTCGCCTACCTTAAGTGGTACATCCTCCACAATACCGATTGGAAGTTTCGTTGATCGATTAGCCATTTGTAGCACCAACTTTGTAGATTTAATCTCCTTCAAACCAAGTTTCTCGTACAACGACAACGGCATGATGCTCACACTAGCCCCTAAGTCGAATAGGGCATTGTGTATGGTCACGTTTTCAAGCTTGTAAGGAATGACGAAGGGACCTGTATCGGGTAATTTCTGTGGCATCCCATGTTGAATAACGGCGTGTTGGAATAATTAGAGTTTAAGAGATGAGGAAATAGATTGAGAGTTGGAGAGAATTGGAAGGGAAAGTGTTTTCATTCCATTGAGTTTTTCATTACAATGAGAGTGTTCTTCTTATAGAACATAAGTAAAATGCTAAATACAATAAGAATTAAACGAACCTACAAGTACAGCTAATTAATGCCTAAAATGACAATACCATGTTGCACTCTCAACGGTTGGGAGGAGTGAAAGTGACTACACATGTTGCATTCTCCCTAAGCTTCTCACTGAAGGGCATTGCCTAGAATGGTAATGTCTTCTCCTTCCCTTCCAACAGCACATTCAACCTTGCTCTTATAGTTCAAATGTTGTTTTGTAATTCTATCAAGATTAATTCTATCGATATAAGATTAATAAGTCACATATGTAGAATTTAATCTTAATACTCCCCCTCAAGCTTAACTACAAGTCCTTACTATAGTTAAGCTTGAACCATGACTCATTGCCTCATTAAAACCTAAGTGGGAAAACCCTTTGGGACAAAACCACACTTATGAAAAAGAGTACAACTCATTGTCATGTTGGACATTTCATGTCCGAATGCTAGTGAGTCCAAGTCTAGGGAATATGGACTCACAAACCTTCTTGCTAGTAGCCTTGGTGAAGATATCGGCCAATTGGTCTTCACTTCTTGTATAGCATGGTAGAATTACCCCTTGGTCAATCATTTGCCTCTCCTTGTGGCAATCTACTTCAATATGCTTCGTCCTCTCGTGGAACACCGAATTGGATGCAATCTGGATGGTGGCTTGATTGTCACAATGCATGGGCATAGGAGATGATGTCTCGATACCCAAATCCGTGAGAACATTTTTGATCTATACTAGCTCATTGGTTAACTTCCTCATTGCTCGGTACTCTGCTTCCGCACTTGAGCATGAGACAACCTTTTGCTTCTTTCTTTTCCAAGTAACTAAATTGCCTCCTATAAATGTGCAATAACCCGTGGTAGACTTCCTATCCACTCGATCACCGGCCCAATCCGCATCACAATATCCTACGATCTCCGTGTTCTTGTTGCATCCCATCCACACTCCTTGATCCGTAGTTCCACTTAAATAGCTCAAGATCCGTTCTACCATTTTCCAATGGTAGGTTGTTGGTGCTTGCATGTATTGGATCACTTGGTTCACCGCAAAACAAATGTCCGGCCTTGTGATTATGAGATAGATCAATTTCCCAACCATTCTTCTATAAAGCTTAGGATCTCCAAACGGCTCATCATCAATCTCCCCCTTACGTATTACTTTGTATCCATCTTCCAGTGGAGTTCTCGCAATTCTTCCTTCAATTGTACCTAGCTCATTCAACATATCAAGGGTGTACTTTCTTTGGGATAGAAATAGCCCTTCCTTAGAACGACATATTTCTATTCCTAGAAAGTACTTTAGTTTACCTAAATCCTTAATATCAAACATGGTTTTAAGATATACCTTTGTACCTTCCACGCCCTCAAGGTCGTGATGGTTATATCATCAACGTAGACAAGCACTACCACTATTCCCTTTGAGCTTGGTAAGGTGAATAATGTGTGATCGGCCTCGGATTTCCTAAAACACATCCATTTAGGGTTGTGCTTAGCTTGTGGTACCATGCCCTTGGGGATTGTTTAAGACCATAGATTGCCTTTCTAAGTCTTAGAACATTTCCCAGTTGAACTATGTGCTCTAGCCCCGGAGGTGGGTACATGTAGACTCCATCTTCTAGTTCCCCTTGTAGAAATGCATTCTTGACATCCATTTACCAAAGGTTCCACTCAAGGTTCACGGCAAGTGAGAGTACAATCCGGATGGTGTGAAGCCTTGCAACGGGAGCAAATGTATCTACATAGTCTTCTCCATATACTTGTGTGAATCCCCTTGCCACAAGTCTCACTTTGTGCTTTCAATGGACCCATCACTATTGTATTTGATCGTGAAAACCCATTTGCTTGAGACGGCTTTCTTTCCCTTAGGTAATTCCGACTCAAACCAAGTGCCATTTATCTCCATTGCTTTATGCTCATTCCCCACGGCATCTCTCAACACTTTATGTTCTTTAGCATCATCATAAGTCTTCGGAATATACTCCTCATCCAAGTTGGCCATGAAGACTTAATGTTCATGAGGGTACACGGCTAGAGAGCATGTTGCTTGAAGTGGATGTGCCACGGCCTCACAATTGTAGTACACCCGAGTATTCTTCATCATAAGTCTTGTACTTCTCCTAAGTGGTTGCACTTCTTCTTGCACTACTTCTTGTGTTTCAATAGCTTCATCACTTGTTTCTATCGGTGCTTCACATGGTTGAGTACTTCCTTGGTCATGAACCGGATGTTCTTCTAGTGGATATGCGGATGCATCCATATTTTCTTCCTCATTCCCCCTTTCATGATCAAGGGAAGTACCCTCACTAGTCATTTCTTGGACAGCTGCATTTCTTCTTGGAAGTTCAACACTTCCTAACCCAAGTGTCTCCAAGATTTTCTTGAGGTTATTGGCTCGGTCCTAGGGTGAACTAGCCAAGTCTTTTAAATTCTCCCAATTTTTCTCATCATAGAACCCTTTGTTCTCCATGAACTTGACGTCTTTGGATATTAGAACTCTCCTTGTAGAAGGATCATAACACTTATACCCCTTTTGGGTAGTAGAATATCCAATGAACATAGCCTTTGTGCTTCTTGCCTCTAGCTTGTTTATTTGTTCCCCAGGTACTAAGACAAAACATACACAACCAAAAACTCGTAACTCTCGGCTACACCATTTTGTTGTGGTGTATATGGACAGCTTTTTTAGTGGAGTATGCCATGCTTGGATAGGTGTAGTTTGAAGTTTGTGCTCATGTATTCTCCACCATTATCTGATCTAAAAATTTTAATCTTGGCATTAAAGTGGTTAGTCACATAATTTTTAAAATTTATAAATGCTTCTAACACTTTATCTTTAGATTGTAACAAGGTAATCCATGTGTATTTTGATTTCTCATCTATAAATGTAACAAAATATTTATGGTTCTCTCTAGATAGACATGGTGCTGTCCATACATCAGAATGCACAAGATCAAAGCAATTGTCATAGTTTGTGAAAGACTTAGAAAAAACAGTTCGACAATGTTTCCCTAGGATACAAGCCTCACTTTCATCCGATTTAAAAGCTTTACCATCGTTATTACCGGAATTTTCCTCAATGCTTTGATTAGTGCCTCGAGGTCGGACTTCTTAACCATTTCAGCTTGAGCATTCATCATATAGGCAGCCATGGTTTTGAATTCTTCTCCATTGTTTTGAGAAGAGGAAGCACCGGCCGGTTCTCCTTGAGTCTTGTTGGAGAGATGAGCTCTTTGATTCTTGAAATTGTTGTTCCTTGGTGGTTTAAGGTGGGGATGAAGAATCCAGCATTCCTCTTTAGTATGTCCCTCCTTTTTGCAATAGACACATTTTTTGAATCCTTGTTTGCCGCGAAAACCTCCTTGAAAATGTCCCTTGTTTGCTAACTGTACCATTTCGCCTTTGCCTCCAAATAAGCCAAGAGACCCTTCTTCCTTTTGAATTTGAGCAGACACGTCCTCAAGGCTTGGTAGAGTGTCGGACCTAAGGATGTGTTTGATAACATCATTGTAGGCGGGGCTCAAGGTAAAGAGAAGGCTAAAGACTTTATCTTGCTCTTTTCTTTCGTAAAGGACTTTTGGATCGATGGAGCTTGGCCTTAAGATGTCTAGCTCCGCCCATAAAGATCTAAACCTCCCAAAATATTTGTTGAAAGTCATTCCTTCTTTGTTGAGGTTGTTGATTTCTCTCTTGACTTCATAAATCCGGCTTATGTTAGAGATGTTGCCGAAAACCTTCTTGAGGATGTCCCATAATTTTTTTGCACTTTCACAATAGGAATAGGCTTAAAGGATTGATGGTTCAAGGGAGTTTTGAAGGAAGGAGATGACGGCTTGATTTTCCTGAGTCCATTTCTCCGAATCCATGGTGATGATTTCTTTCCCATGTTCATCATGAGATGTCACCTTTGGAGCTTAATTTTCTTCAATATGCTTCCAAAGGCCTTTTCCTCCTAGGGCTGCTTTAATTAATCTTGACCATAAGAGATAGTTTGGCCCATTAAGAATCATGGGTACAGCCATCTTTGTGCTTTCCATGTCCATTGTTTGGTGTTTGAGAAGATTAAAAAAACAGAACAGATTTTTCAAAGAGAATAACGAGATTATGATGAACAATGATGAGATTAGACTAAGAAATTTATGTAAACCGCTCTGATACCATGTTGGAATTATTAGAGTTTAAGAGATTGAGGAAATAGATTGAGAGTTGGAGAGAATTGGAAGGGAAAGTGTTATCATTCCATTGAGTTTTTCATTACAACGAGAGTGTTCTTCTTATAGAACATAAGTAAAATGCTAAATACAATAAGAATTAAACTAACCTACAAGTACAACTAATTAATGCCTAAAATGACAACACCATGTTGCATTCTCAACGGTTCGGAGGAGTGAAAGTGACTACACATGTTGCATTCTCCCTAAGCTTCTCACGTGAAGGGCATTGCCTATAATGGTAATGTCTTCTCCTTCCTTTCCAACAGCACATTCAACCTTCCTCTTATAGTTCAAATGTTGTTTTGTAATTCTATCCATATATGATTAATAAGTCACATATGTAGAATTTAATCTTAATACGGCGTATGTTGCATCGGTGACCATCATCGTCTCCTCCTTTTCAACTTTACGCTTTTTGCTTAGGATTTCCTTGAGGAACTTAGCGTAAGATGGAATTTGCATGATAGCTTCGTGGAAGGGCATAGAGATATCCAACTTCTTCAACCTCGCTGCAAACTTTTCAAAATGTGAATCTTCAGCTCATTTCCTTTGGCGTGAGGGAAAGGGAAGTGGATGGCGTCTTGGTGGCGGTGCCACATACGGTTCTTCTTCATCCTCAACTTGTACTTCCTTTTGATGCTCTAGGTAGATAGGATTATTCGTGGAACTCTTTGAGCATTCTCCTCTCTCAAAATTCTGGGGTGTGACGTCCACAAGCTCTATCCCGCTTCTCAACATAACGGCGTTGCAGTGCTCACGGGGATTCGGCTCAGGCTTTCCCGGTAAAACTCCTTGTCGATTAGGAGTATTTTCTGTAATTTGTACCACTTGGGTGTCAAGGATTTTTAAATGCTTCTGCATTTCCGCAATTTGCCTCTTTGCTTCTTGATCTCGTCTTACAATAGTCAGCTCAGCACTTATATCTTTTTGTTCATGTAGAATCTGTGTGAGCATTGACGTGATCTCGTTATTCCCCTCTTCTTGTTGTGGAATAGGCACTGGAACTCCTCTCGGCTCAAACCCTTGATAGCCTTTCGTTCTAGGCTGAAAATTCTGTTGTCTTGGCTGGTAATTTCCTTGCAACAGATTCAAAACATTATCGGCATTCTTGTAGGACAGATTCAGATGATTTTTCCGGCCCGGGTTGTAGGTGTTGGAATACGGATTATTTAGCAACATAGTTCAGATCTGCAACATCCTTGAATCCGTGTGAATCGGGAGACGCTTGGTGCATATTTACCATTTGTAACTTCAACTCGGCAAGCTCAGCCCGCAATGCAAGCACCTCGCTGTCCGCTCCCTTGGCTAGATTGCGGCGATTAAATTCCCCCGACATAATATTTCATCCCTCGGCCATCTTCTCAATCTTGGCCTCAATAGCGGTGAACGGGAGGTCATGTAGAGAACCTCCATAAGCAGCGTTCAACCAATCTCTAACTTCATCACGAAGACCCTCAATGAAAGTAGCGATGAGGTATCTTTTATCCATCCCGTGGTGTGGGCATTCGCGTTGATATCCTTTAAATCGCAGCCACACTTCTGGAAGACTCTCTTTATCCTCTTGTTGAAACGAATTAATCTTGTTCTTCCATAGCTGCGTCTTGTGGGGTGAGAAAAATCGCATCATGAAGCGTTCTTCGAGCTGGCTCCATGTATGAATAGATTCTGGGGGTAGCGTGTAGAGCCACTCGAGTGCATGCTCCCTAACTGAGAACAGGAAGGAAAACAACATAATCGCTTCATCATTTATTCCGGGGTAGGCTTTCATGTTCGAACATAGCATCTTGAACTGAGTGAGATGCTGGTTCGGATCTTCCGTAGATCGTCCCCTAAATGAAGGCCGGCTGTAACTCAAATCTATTCCGATCTATCTCGGGCCATCAAATGCAGGAGAGAAGCTACGTGTGTTTAGGCGCTGTGTACGCCCCTTAGGTTTCCGGTGCTTCCTCCTGTACCATCTCTTCTTCACTAGAAAAATCTGTTTCTCGCTCATTTGTCATTTCCTCTATACTCTCGGGATAACTACGACTCGTTTTTTGCTGTTTCTTTAAGGCTCGCGTAGTCTTGTCAATATCGGGGTCGAAGAGAAGTTCTTTGCCCCTCGAACTCCTAGATATGTACCGAATAGTCTGCACGTAGGAAAGACAACAATCAATAGGTCAGCTCGGAAGAGATGCAATGACTCAAAATTAAAGAAAAATGCAAAAAACAAAAACAAACAAAAGACTCGGAAAGGACTGGATCTCGACTCAACGAAACCTTAATTCTAAAAACCGTGACTAGTCCCCGGCAACGGCGCCAAAAACTTGATGTGTGGGATCAGAGTTTTATTTAATTCCAAGACCACTCTACCGCAAGTATACGGTTCGTGTAGTACAAGGGTCGAACTCTGGGGACTAAGTGCAGCTTTAGAACTAAGATACCTCAAAAAGAAGATTGATCAATGGATGCTTAGTGAACTAGAAAATAGAGATAAGTAAGGATGACGAAGCTAGACTAGGCAATAAGAAGCATCATGGGTGTCGGGAATACCGGAACATGCAATGGATGTTTCTAAGGATCATGAAATTCGGTTTGTATCAATCGATGGGGAACTAATATCTAATCTTCTACCTAGGAAATCAACGTCACTCATCTCTCGATGTAGTGCGGAACATCTAGATACTTCTAGATGCATTAAGAACAATGGGAATTCTACCTCGATTATTACCGTTCCTAAATAGATTCATCGACCGGTCTCATTAATATAATTATTCGAAGGTTCATTCACAAGACTCAAATCTAACTCTCTCAAGTCTAGATGAATCTCTAATCTCAATCAAACGTGCCTAATCTCAGTAGAATAGATCTAGTCTTATCCAAACTTGAAATCAACAACGTATGAAGGCATTAAGGCAAATCTATAATCAAGCATTAATAACATAAAACATCCATTACAATGGCATCCCTAACCCATGACAACAAATCTACTCAGAAATCATAGAGAAACAAACAAAAACGAAGTAAGTGTTTGTCTCCCCTATCATCCCGAGCGTTGTGGATAAAAGCCTTCGTGTTTTCCTTCATATCTTCATTTCCTACACAAAACATGAAATAGTAGATAAAAGCCTCGAATAAACTCAAATAATCGGTAAAGTCAAGAAATCTAATCTAATCTAAACCTAAGAATGATATAAATACTATGACGGATAACATATTATCAACTTGCGTGGCGTTTTTCTCTCGGATATTCCTTTTGCTTCCTATTTCCTATTTGCATTTGTCTCTCGTGTTGCACCAGTTTTCTGCTTATTGTTTTTGTTTTAACGTGATTAGACGACTACAACAATGAATTGTACAATGGGCTTTGAAATACCATAACTCTGCGTAGGAAGCTCTGAATTACATGATTTTTTCACATTATTCCTCTTTTCAAGATAAACGATGCCATGGGATTCTGAAGGCAGCCCGACCCTGTTTTCGAGCTCAAACTCCTTTATTTAGGTCGATACGTTGGATTTTTGGAGCGGGCAGATGCCCTTTTCGAGTTTCTTAGGATACGAATGGCATTTCTTGGCAATACGCCGCTTGAGTTGCACTTGTCTCTTGGATATTCCTTTCACTTTCAATTTCCTATTTGCGTTTGTCTCTCGTGTTGAACCACTTTTCCGCTTTTTGTTTTTGTTTTAACGTGATTAGACGACTACAACAATGAATTGTACGACGGGCTTTGAAATACCATAACTCTGCGTACAAAGCTCCGAATTACATGATTTTTTCACATTTTATTCCTCTTTTCGAGATAAACGATGCTGCGGGTTGCTGAAGGCAGCCCGACCCCGTTTTCGATCTCAAAATCCTTTATTTAGGTCGATACATTGAATTTTTAGAGCCGGGAGATGCCCTTTTTGAGTTTCTTAGGATACGAATGTCATTTCTTGTCAATACGCCGCTTGCGTGGCATTTTTCTCTCGGAAATTCCTTTCGCTTCCTATTTATTATTTGCATTTGTCTCTCATGTTGCACCACTTTTCCGCATTTTGTTTTTGTTTTAACGTGATTAGACGACTACAACAATGGACTGTACGACGGAATTTGAAATACAATAACTTTGTGTAGGAAGCTCCGAAATACATGATTATTTCACATTTTATTCCTCTTTTCAAGATAAAAGATGCTACGGGTTGCTGAAGGCAGCCCGACCCCATTTTCGAGCTCAAAATCCTTTATTTGGGTCGATACGTTAGAAATTTAGAGCCGGGAGATGCCCTTTTGGAGTTTCTTAGAATACGAATGTCATTTCTTGTCAATACGCCGGTTGCGTTGCATTTTTCTCTCGGATATTCCTTTCGTTTCCTATTTCCTATTTGCGTTTGGATCCCGTGTTGCACCACTTTTCCGCTTATTGTTTTTGTTTTAACGTGGTTAGACGACTACAACAATGAATTGCAGGACGGGCTTTGAAATACCATAACTCTGCGTACACAGCTCCGAATTACATGATTTTTTCACATTTTATTCCTCTTTTGGAGATAAACGAGGCTGCGGGTTGCTGAAGGCAGCCCGACCCCGTTTTCGCGCTTAAAATCCTTTATTTAGGTCGATACATTGGATTTTTAGAGCCCGTAGATGCCCTTTTCCAGTTTCTTAGGATACAAATGTCATTTCTTGTCAATACGTCGTTTGCGTTGCGTTTTGCTCTCGGATATTCCTTTCGTTTCCTATTACCTATTTGCGTTTGTCTCTCGTGTCGCACCATTTTTCCGCTTTTTGTTTTTGTTTTAACAAGATTAGACGACTACAACAATGAATTGTACGACGAGCTTTGAAATACCATAACTTTGCGTAGGAAGCTCCGAATTACATGATTTTTTCACATTTTATTCCTCTTTTCGAGATAAACGATGCCGCGTGAAAGCAGTTTGACCCCGTTTTCGAGCAAAAAATCCTTTATTTAGGTCGATACCTTGGATTTTTAGAGCCGGGAGATGTCCTTTTCGAGTTTCTTAGGATACGAATGTAATTTCTTGTCAATACGCCGCTTGCGTGGTGTTTTTCTCTCGGAAATTCCTTTCGCTTCCTATTTCCTATTTGCATTTGTCTCTCGTGTTGCACCACTTTTCCGCATTTTGTTTTTGTTTTAACGTGATTAGACGACTACAACAATGAATTGTACGACGAAATTTGAAATACCATAACTTTGCGTAGGAAGCTTCGAATTACATGATTATTTCACATTTTATTCCTCTTTTCGAGATAAAAGATGCCGCGGATTGCTGAAGGCAGCCCGACTCCATTTTCGAGCTCAAAATCCTTTATTTAGGTCGATACGTTGGTGTTTTAGAGCCGGGAGATGCCCTTTTCGAGTTTCTTAGGATACAAATGTCATTTCTTGTTAATACGCCGTTTGCGTTGCGTTTTTCTCTCGAATATTCCTTTCGTTTCCTAATTCCTATTTGCGTTTGTCTCTCGTGTTGCACCACTTTTCCGCTTTTTGTTTTTGTTTTAACGTGATTAGACGACTACAACAATGAATTGTACGACGGGCTTTGAAATACTGATAACACGTAATCCGTTGTAGTTTTTATATCATTCTTAGGTCTAATTTTGAGTAGATTACTTAGATTTCATTCACTTATTGAGTTTATTCGAAGACTTTATCTACATTTCGTGTTTTGCATAGGAAACGAAGACATGAGGAGAAACACGAGAGATTATGGCAATCTAACCCCGAAAACGTAGTTGAGTAACAAGGTTCGACTTGTGCAAGGCCATGGACTGAAAGTGAACACTCAAACACCGAGCGAAGGGAGCGGAAACAACATTTCAAGACATGCCCGTTCGGGCATTGGAAGTGTACACGATCGGGCTAATTGCTGCCAATTACCCCCGTAGCTTTGCACGACTCGGGCACTCAAGAACACGATCAAGATGGAGTGCCCGCTCGGGTGGAATTGGAGTGCACGACCGGGCTAATTGCTGTCAATTACCCCCGTAGCTTTGCACGACTCGGGCACTCAAGGAACACGACCAAGATGGAGTGCCCGCTCGGGTGGAATTGGAGTGCACGATCGGG
>CM071861.1:32415825-32440030 GCA_036759665.1 Gynandropsis gynandra | reverse complement strand
CATTATTTCACCCGATCGGGTAATGTACTGATACCCGATCGGGCGCTCTGCAAAATGGGTTTTGTATTGACTTTTATCCTTTGATTGTTTTGCAGATGGCCTCTAGAAATTCCCAGAGTTCGAAGAAACGCAGATCCGACGCGCACGACCCAGAACACGGATGGCCCGTGAGATCGGACACGATTACAGAGCTGACGCCGTACATGCCGATAACCACTTCCCATCAGCAGTACCGGTACAACATGGCATCATTCCAACCCCGCCATAAGTCGAGATTCACCGAGTTTCAGTCGCGAATCTTCCCGTCCCGATTCCTATCATCCGAGGCGATGAGCACCCTCGGTATCAGGGAACACATTGACACTATCTTCCACATCTTGGGATGGACGGGACTGCAGACCGCGAAGGAGTATACCTACCGCAAGCTCACAGCGGAGTTCTTCGCCACATTCACTGCCTTCTTCGCTGAGTTTGGGGACAGAGAGAAGACATTCATGGAGTTCCGCCTGCTGGGGCAGAACTACCGGATCACAGCGAGGCAGTTCACGATGATACTTGACGTTCTGCATAGCGTATATGCGAGGCTTCCCGACATCAACCGGAACCGTCAAGTGGAGTTTTGGTCGCTGATCGCATTTGGCGAATTCTCGACGAGGTCGATATGCGAGGCTTCCCGACATTAACCGGAACCGTCAAGTGGAGTTTTGGTCGCGGATCGCATTAGGCGAATTCTCGACGAGGTCGAAGGCGACTCACATTCGCCATCCCGCCCTCAGGTACTTTCATTACTTCTTAGTCTCCTCGATCCTAGGGAAGGGAGCACAGGGTGGTGTTAACCACACCGAACTAGGGTACTTGAGGCGGGTAGTGCAGACGGAGATTGCGGACGACGATATGGATATGCTGACCATCAACCTAGCATCATTGGTGATTGGACATTTCCTTGGTATATCCACCGAGAAAGTAAGCACGGAGACGAAGATTATGTGCGGTGGTATTGTCACCATGATCGAGCAACACACTTCACCCGATCGGGCAGACAGATATTTTGGCGATCCGATCGCGAAACCCAAGCGCCCGAGTCGTGCAACACCTACGGGGGTAAGTCCTCAACCTAATCACCCGACCGGGTGGTTGTGTGAACCCGATCGGGCAGGTAAGGTGGATAACAACCCCATCGTGCAACCCCAACATCAGACTCGTGTACACCCTACGGGTGTAACTTGTGCAACAATTACCCGACCGGGCGTTCTCAGAGTACCCGACCGGGTATCTATAGAGAGCCAGCCACGCGCGACATCTCCGACATCTTCAGTGGCACGCATACACACGTACCCAACCTGGAACACTGAAGAAACACTCAAACTCAACTTGTTTAGTAGGAGATGCGGGAAAAGCACGAGTTCGAGGGATACGGATCAACAATTGCACTTGGGAAGTCCATCTGGTTTTGAATCCAAGCTCATCGGTCGTAGAGAAGACGGAAGAGGCATACCTCCTCTATCCGAGTCCACCAGCGTATGAAGACGCCGTAGTCGAGCTAAAGACTTTAAACAAGCGCTTCTCGGGAGGCAACCCGAGCATATCCTTTTGTTTTTATTTTTCGGACCCATTTTTTTATTTTATTTTGGACAATTTTTCTAGGAATTAGGAAGTTAGATAATTATGGTTATTGTTGTATTGTGTTCCACGTATAATTTTTTTAGATCATGCAGCAATACCCGATCGGGCACGGTTTTGCCACCCGATCGGGCAGGTTCAGAACACGGAGAACCCAGTCGTGCGATCTCTGATCATCTCGTTTTCATACGTATTTCTTGCACGATTTAGGAGACGTTTTTGATACATATGTGATGTTTTACGTATGATTCCGTATCCGTTTTACTTGCTTTCGTGCTTTTCATGTTCTTACAGGTTTTTACGCGTATTTGGACCATTTTGGAGCTAAAGGAACATGCACGGAGCTAAGGAGCAACTTTGGGGATCATCAGGGGACAAACGGGACGAGATTGAGCATGGAAAAGCCTCACCCGGTCGGGCACAACACTTGCACGATCGGGCAAAACCTACGGCCAATTGTGTGGACCATTGCATCATTCCAGCCACAAGACGCGCACGAGTTACCTTAGCCGTGCCCGAGCGGGCACACTCACTACCCGAGCGGGTCGCGGCCCGTAGCTGCTCAAAACTTAAGTAAACTTAACTTAAAACATAAGGGAACTCGTGGGGCAATTAGGGCAACAATTGGACCGACTTAGGAGGCTTAAAAGGAGGCAAAAAGACGTCATTACAGCAAGCTTACAGAGGAGATAAGCGAGGAGCATTGGAGATCAAGCACCGCCACTTCGGTTTTGTTTGGTTTTTATGTTCCTTAGACTTTCTTCTATGTTTATTTTTCTTTACAGATGCATGAGCGAGTAGTTTTTTTGTTTTAGGAGAAGGGATTAGCCCTTGGCTATCCCGAGCCCGCTTTTAATCTATTTTGAATGCATCTTCCCGTTTTAGTTTATCTATTCTCTATCTGAGTGCTTAAATTTACTTGTGTTTGCGCTGATCACGTAGATACATGTGTTAGGGGTTAGGAGAAGGACCGAAAGGAGAATTCTAATCCTAGAAAGTCAGGTTTAGAACAACCGAGGTTAGGCCACGAAAGTAGGGTAGCAACGGTTGAGGGTGAACGGGCGAATCACAGAGTTTATTTCGTAGTTCAGGTTTAGGTAGTGTTGCGTAGTTCAGGTTTAGGTAGTGTTGCGTAGCAAGTTTGATTCGTAGTTCAGGTTTAGGTAGTGTTGCGTAGTCTCTGTGGGATCGACACCTAAAATACTACACACGTGTCGTGCACTTGCGAGTAGATTAGGTTATATTTAACTCTGATACGCATCAAGTTTTTGGCGCCGTTGCCGGGGACTATTGTCAACGCGTCTTAGATTCGAACCTAGAGTCCTTCTTGCTTTACTTTTGTTTTTTTTATTTTTGCTTTTGTTTACTTTCGATTCTTTCTACCTAAGTTCCTTTCGTTCGTTCTTTTTGGTGTATGACCAGGTCGCAGGGCACTTCTAGTCTATTCAGAATCGACCCAGAGATCGAGCGAACTTGCAGACTACTGAGAAAGGGTAAGGAAGAAGACAACACAGAGCCGTCAGAACAACAGAATATGGATAATCAGAACGGCCATGAACATGCTCAGTTACCTCTCGGTAATTTGGGGCAAATGCAGCAACAGCCACTCGTGCCTCAACCACGAGAACCACAGGCTCCTCCACCACGTCGTCTAAGGGATTACGTGGTGCCGAACATGAACAACGTGCAAACAGCCATAAGGATGCCTGCTGTTGCAAGAGAACAATTCGAGATTAAGCCAGCGATGATCAACATGCTTTATCAGAAGCAATTCATGGGTGGAAACCATGAGGATCCACATCAGCACCTCAGAGATTTCCTCGAACTTTCAGGTACGTTCAAGATTCATGGAGTCTCTGAGGATGCAATCTTGCTGCGTCTTTTCCCTTTTTCAATTGGGGGAAAAGCGAAAGCTTGGCTGCAATCACTCCCCGCGGGATCTATCACCCCTTGGGATCAGCTCTGCACACTGTTCCTTTCACGTTTCTTTCCTCCAAGCAAGACGATTCAGTTGAGGGGGGAAATCACAACATTCAGATGCAGAGATGGAGAGATTATGTTTGAGGCGTGGGGTAGATTCAAGGATCTTCTACAGTCATGTCCACACCATGGACTTGAGCAGTGGTACGTTATCCAAACTTTTTATAACGGAATTTCAGATGAGCACCGCATGAGGTTGGATAACGCTGCTAGAGGATCATTCATGGATCTGAGCGTCGAGGAGGGATTCGAGCTGATTGATAACCTCGTCATGAACCACACCATGTGGTCCACTCCAAGAGGTATGCCTAATAGCGCTCGTCGTTTATATGAGCCTAACCAGAATAGAGCCATGGGTAATGCAGCGAATGCTATGTACTGTGCGAATTGCGGATATACGAACCATGTAGCGTATCAATGCACAGTACATGAGGATTACGAACAGATGTATTATGCCCAGCAGCAAGGCAACACGCAATTCGGGAATACCTACAACCCGAATTGGAGGAATCACCCGAACTTGTCATACCGAACGACTCAACCGGTAAGGTATTCGGAGTTTCCACCAAGGCATAAATAATTTCTAGCAAAACAACCAACAACTCCAGCAAGCTCCGCAAGCCCCTCAACCTCCTCAGGCCGTTTCATCAAACCTACAGGGGGTATTGCTCGAATTTATGAAGAAGCAGGAGCAACAATTGGCTAAGCAGGAGCAGCAACAGAAGAAGCATGAGCAACAACTGGCTAAGCAGGAGGAGCAACAAGCTAAATTCGGCGCAGACGTGGGGACAGCGATTAGTGAGCTTAGATCTCAGGTAGAGTCCCTAAGTGCACATGTGAAGATGCTGGAAAACTCCGTAGCACAGCAAGCTGCCTCATCCTCTCGGAATCCCGGACATCTTCCTGGTAAGCCCGATCTTAACCCGAGAAAGCATGTGAATGCTATTTCTGTGTGCAGCGATGATGAGGATGAGAATTCGCCCTCAAATGTGCGAGGGGATGCTGCTGGTACGTCCATGGATAGAGGAAGAGGTAAGGTTGCGATTAAGGAAGGAGTCGAACCAGATTTAGATAAGCCATACATTGCTCCTCCGGCGTACGTACCTCCGATACCGTATCCTCGACGATTGATAAGCAGTAAGAACCAAGAGAGAGTGGGCAGATCTACAGAAGGTCTCAAGAAGCTAGACATCAACATGCCATACGTGGAAGCAGTCCTAAAGATGTCTAATCGTGCCAAATTCATCAGAGAGGTAATGTCCAAAGAGAAGCACACCGAAGAGAACGAGACTGTAGCACTTACCGAGGAATGCAGTGCAATTCTTCAGAACAAGCTGCCACCTAAGCTAAAGGACCCCGGAAGCTTCTCCATCCCATGCAAAATAGGTAATCTCGATATTGAAAATGCTTTGTGTGATTTAGGAGCAAGCGTGAGTATCATGCCACACTCTGTTTTCAAGCGGATGGAGTTCGAGAACCTTAAACCGACGAAGATGTCTCTACGCCTCGCGGATCGTACGGTAAGACATCCGGTGGGAATCATTGAAAACGTTCCCACCATGGTAGGTAAGCTTTGCATTCCCACTGATTTTGTTGTACTTGAGATAACAGAAGACACTAGGACACCTATTATTCTTGGTAAGCCGTTCTTAGCTACTGCAGGCGCGACGATAGACGTACAACAAGGAAAGCTGTCCTTACGTGTCAAAGACGAAACGATCGAATTCGTCCTGCCCAACCCCATGGACGAATCACAACTCAAGGAGTCTTGCTTTACAGTAGATTCGTTGGACGAGTTAGAGAAAGACACACACGATCAAGTAAGTGTTTCTGATTGTCTGGTACGGTAATTGACACAAGTTTGCGACAATGCAGGAATTGCGGACGAAAGAGCTGAGATGTACACGAAATTCATGAGTGAAATTACAGCACTAGGAGACGTCCCATGGGAGGAGATACCACGTGATATGCATGCTGATTTCATAGCGGAGAAAGCATTCGAGCTTGAGCCCGACCCACCGCCTTATTCTCGGTTTGAGTACGTTGATTCCGATAAAACATATCTTGCTGTTTTAAATGCTAACATGAGCGCAGATGAGATGAGAAAACAGCCCACACGCGTGAAGAAGCGTAAGAGGCGCAGCTCTTCAATATGTATGTACGGGAATTATAGGGAGGACAGCCACGAACCTTCACTCGAAATTCAAAGGAGGCTGCACCCGCACTTGCACGAGGTAATGGAAAAAGATGTCATTAAACTTTTCAACGCAGATACCCCTTATCCAACCTTGGACAACGAGCAACCAGCCCCATGGACGAATCACCACTCAAGGAGTCTTGCTTTACAGTAGATTCACTGGACGAGTTAGAGAAAGACACGCACGATCAAGTAAGTGTTTCCGATTCTCTTTTACGGTATTTGACACAAGTTGGCGATAATGCAGGATTTGCGGACGAAGGAGCTGAGGTATATACGAAATTCATGAGTGCAATTACAGCACTAGGAGACGCCCCACATGAGGAGATACCACGTGATATGCATGCTGATTTCATAGCGGAGAAAGCATTCGAGCTTGAGCCCGACCCGCCGCCTTATTCTCGGTATGAGTACGTTGATTCCGATAACATATATCCTGCTGTTTTAAATGGTAACATGAGTGCAGATGAGATGAGAAGACAGCCCACACGCGTGAAGAAGCGTAAGAGGCTCAGCTCTTCAATATGTATGTACGGGAATTATAGGGAGGACAGCCACGAACCTTCACTCGAAATTCAAAGGAGGCTGCACCCGCACTTGCACGAGGTAATGGAAAAAGATGTCATTAAACTTTTCAACGCAGATACCCCTTATCCAACCTTGGACAGCGAGCAAGTGAACCCCGTGCATGATGTGCCTAAGGGATGGCACGATAAGAAGACCCTACCTCATGACTTCCAATCAGGTGATTTCGTTCCACTTTCTAATTCTCGACCTAAGTCTTTCTCGGGCGACCTACTGCCTTGTTGGTCTGATCCTTTTCAGGTACGAGACGTGGAACTATGGAGTGATGCGGGTGACACGTTCAACGCCAATGGACAGCGGCTTAAGCTCTACCAAGCCGCTCAACCGATCGGAAGTGGAAACTCCATTTCCCTTTCCGATCCACCCGTCGCGCACGCATGAGGAATGGAGACGTCAAAGCTTTATGACGTTAAATAAGCGCTTTCTGGGAGGCAACCCAGCTGTTTGTTTTTACTTTTCATGTTTAAGACTCGGTTATTTAATTTCCATAAAAAAAAAAAACAAAACAAAACAAAAAAAATAACACCACAAATGTGCTTCACTTCCTTCATCCTCCATCGGAGCTTCACGTCGAGGACGCCGTTCAATTCAAGTCTGGGGGAGCAGCTCACGTTTTTCAGGTGATTTCGTTTCATTTTCCTTTGATTTTTAGTTTTTAGGTTATTTTTGCGATTTTTAGTTCGTTTTTGTTTTCATTGAGTCAGAGTCGTCCCAAGGCACTTGTCCGGTGCCACGTTTTGAGATGAACCCTGAACTTAGGAATGCTTAAGAGGTTGACCTTTTCCTTTAGACTTTGCATGATTGAGCTAGGTTTTCCTATGCGTTAGAGCTTATTAGTCGGCTGAAAAACAATAGGTCGTAGTTCTTGGGAATCCTAGTGTTACTTGTGGGGATGTTTAGACGAGGTTGCTAGGCTGGTCTGTCGTTTATTTTCTCTACCCAGATGGTCATACTTCGTGTAGACGACACTTTACTTTGGTTACATTGAGGATCATTGGATCATATAAAATCGAGCTTGTTTTGCAGATTAAAAAGCGCACACTAACACTCCGCTGTCGATAGAAATAGTGCCTAATAAGCATGATCAAAAATCGATATGAGTGCATCGACCTTGTTACTCCTTCGGTGGCTCGGGTCTAAGTGGTGGGTTGGCGATCATCTTTCTACGTCCTAAGGGCAAGGCACAAAAAGCCACCTACTCCGCTGCACTCTTACACGAGATGCATGAGTATACCGTCATCGGTAGTCTGGGTCTAAGTAGAGGCTGGATCCCTTCAAATCCGACGTCCTAGAAGCCTAGTGTGTATGCAAAGAAAAAGAAGAAAAGAAAAGAAAAGAAAAATGGAAAAATAAAAGAAAACAAAAGAAAAAAAAAGAAAAAATTCATAAAAAGAAAAACAAAAAGAAGAAAAAGAAAAAGAAAAGAAAAAAGAAAGGAAGAAGCTCGGAAAGAAAGAAACAAGTATCCTCGGTTGACCTAGGTTTAGCATAGTCTGAAGTCTTGTCTGGTGGAGGGAGTTACGGTAGCGTGTCTAGTCTCCTTTGATTTACTTTCTTATGGGTAACCGTGGTGGACCTAGGATTAAGGCTGAAAACTCGAGTAGGCCGAATTTGCTCACAATATGCTAGTTGATCGGTTAGGCTCGCTTTAGCGGTATCTCTAGGAGAAGGGGGATTCTCGTATTTTCATACCCCATGTATTCCACGTTTACGTTTGCTTAGGGACAAGCAAACATTCAAGTCTGGGGGATTTTGATCATCTCGTTTTCATACGTATTTCTTGCACGATTTAGGAGACGTTTTTGATACATATGTGATGTTTTACGTATGATTCCGTATCCGTTTTACTTGCTTTCGTGCTTTTCATGTTCTTACAGGTTTTTACGCGTATTTGGACTATTTTGGAGCTAAAGGAACATGCACGGAGCTAAGGAGCAACTTTGGGGATCATCACGGGACAAACGGGACGAGATTGAGCATGGAAAAGCCTCAGGCTGTCGGGCACAACCTTTGCACGATCGGGCAAAACCTACGGCCAATTGTGTGGACCATTTAGCACGACTCGGGCAAGCATTTAGGACCATTTTGCCTTGTGCCCGAGCGGGCACACATGCCATGCCCGATCGGGCACCATTCCAGCACCACAGGACGCGCACGAACTGCCCTAGCCGCACCCGAGCGGGTACACTCATTACCCGAGCGGGTAGCGGCCCGAAACCTCTCAAAACTTAAGTAAACTTAACTTAAAACATAAGGGAACTCGTGGGGCAATTTAGGCAACAATTGGACTGACTTAGGAGGCTTAAAAGGAGGCAAAAAGACGTCATTACAGGAAGCTTAGAGAGGAGAACAATTCAGCGAAAGTTAGAGCAGATTCTTGCGAGGAGATAAGCGAGGAGCATTGGAGATCAAGCACTGCCACTTCGGTTTTGTTTGGTTTTTATGTTCCTTAGACTCTCTACTATGTTTATGTTTCTTTACAGACGCATGAGCGAGTAGTTTGTTTGTTCTAGGAGAAGGGATTAGCCCTTGGCTATCCCGAGACCGCTTTTGATCTATTTTGAATGCATCTTCCCGTTTTAGTTCATCTATTCTTTATCTGAGTGTTTAATTTACTTGTATTTGCGAACGGCCGCGTAGATACATGTGTTAGAGATTAGGAGAAGGACCGAAAGGAGAATTCTAATCCTAGAAAGTCAGGTTTAGAACAACCGAGGTTAGGCCACGAAAGTAGGGTAGCAACGGTTGAGGGTGAACGGGCGAATCATAGAGTTTATGGGTTTAGTTCATGGTGTCAGCCACGAAAGTAGGGGGCAGCTTGTCTAGATCACATGTCTATGCCTTGAGAGAGGGTAGGTATCATGTTAGGATCGTCCGCCTTAGATAGCTTTAATTGGGATTGCATGATAGATAGGTTGATCGTGTGTTTCGGTAGTCTTGTGGTGAAACCGGTTTCCTAGGACGTTTATCTCATCGTTAGAACCCAAGTAGTTTATTTACTTTCAGTATTTCATTCTTCATCACCATTCTTTTGTTAGCAAGTTTGATTCGTAGTTCAGGTTTAGGTAGTGTTGCGTAGTCTCTGTGGGATCGACACCTAAAATACTACACACGTGCCGTGCACTTGCGGGTAGATTAGGTTATATTTAACTCTGATACGCAGCAATCTCGTACATCCACCCGACCGGGTAGGTCACATTTGGGGCACCCGAGTGGGCATCTTCAGCGCACCCGATCGGGTATCGGACTTTTTACCAGGTAGGTTAAAACTCAAGTAACCCGAGCGGCCACTATCATCACAAAACGAACACCCGATCGTGCTCTCTCAGTTGGCGACTCTCCCACGTCGATTCCAGTCACCAGAGCCGCTTGGATTCCGCCGCTGTTAGCCACCACCGGTGAAGAACTCGGTTACTCGAGAAACTTTCCCTTTTCTCTCCAAATTCTGAAAATTCCCTCATCCAATTCTCGAAATCCAGGTAAATTCGTAAACTCTGTTGAAATTAGGACTAGAATGGGTTAGATCTAGGTCTGAATAGGATGATCTAGAGAAATTCGGTCGATTTCGTCGCATTTCGCGAACTGTAGGTCGTGAAATCGCGATCCCACCCGATCGGGCAGGGCTAGCACCCCGATCGGGCCGCACTGATATTCACCCGACCGGGCGACCTTCTCGCTCGATCGGGTATCACTCACGGGGCATCTCGACATTATTTAACCCGATCGGGTAATGTATTGACACCCGATCGGGTACTCTGCAAAATAGGTTTCGTATTGACTTTTATCCTTTGATTGTTTTGCAGATGGCCTCTAGAAATTCCCAGAGTTCGAAGAAACGCAGATCCGACGCGCACGACCTAGAACACGGATGGCCCGTGAGATCGGACACAATTACGGAGCTGACACCGTACATGCCGATAACCACTTCCCATCAGTAGTACCAGTACAACATGGCATCATTCCAACCCCGCCATAAGTCGAGATTCACCGAGTTTTAGTCGCGAATCTTCCCGTCCCGATTCCTATCATCCGAGGCGATGAGCACCCTCGGTATCAGGGAACACATTGACACTATCTTCCACATCTTGGGATGGACGGGACTGCGGACAGACGAAGATTATGTGCGGTGGTATTGTCACCATGATAGCACGGAGGGTCGGGATCAACCTTGGGATCCTGAACGAGGACAGAATAAATGAGGAGCCAGAGTTGAACCTCCAAAATTTGCGACACCGAAGAGCAATCATATTGGAGAGGTACAACGTTATCTGGTGTTACAAGGATGAGCACGGTCGGAGCCTAGAAGTCGACATTAGCGAGATCGAGGTACCGGATCTAGATGAGGAGGGATCCCGATTCAGGATTGATCCGAACATCGGGCACATCGGCCCGACGGTAGCAGAGATGGATCCACCTCCCGCAGCCGCACCTAGACCGTCTACTTCGAGGCAACGCAGCCGACGCGCCGCACATTCGCGCGGGCGTCCAGAGTACCCCCACAGCCGATCCGACTTTCCTTCGATGGAAGGAGTCTCCGACGCACTCAGGTACGTAGCGGAGGAGACCAATAAATCTACGCCAGGGCATTAGACTTTGGAACTTAGCCATGATTTAGGGTTTAATCGGTTTAGAATCTACGCCAGGTCAATCGGTTGAATCTAGGGATTAGGATAGCGGTCGTAATGCGTCTATGCATGTAAGATGCGCAATAGATATATTGGTATATGCATGCTAGATAGTGGACAAGTCTACGCCAGTCAGTTCCTATTGGAGAGCTTGAATTCCCTGAACTCATGATAGTACCTAAGCCAATTATCCTTTTAGAACTTCGTTACATCGTTATGCAAACTCTCGATACCCATGGTACTTAGCTATAAGTTTATCTCGTCGATTTAGTTTAGTTTAGTTCAATCACAATTCCATCTTTAGTCACCTTACACGTCTATTCCACTAGTTTAATAGCTTATAAGTCACATCAATTCCTTGTGTTCGACCCTAGTTACTACACGATCCGTATTCTTGCGGAAGCGTTAGTCTAGGTTTTATTACTTGAGCTTAACGCACATCAAATACCATAACTGTGTGTACAAAGCTCCGAATTACATGATTTTTTCACTTTTTATTCCTCTTTTCGAAATATACGATGCCGAGGGTTGCTGAACGCAGCCCGACCCCGTTTTTTAGCATAAAATCCTTTATTTAGGTCGATACGTTGGATTTTAGAGCCGGGAGATGCCCTTTTCGAGTTTCTTAGGATACGAATGTCATTTATTGTCAATACGCCGCTTGCGTTGCGTTTTTCTCTCGGATATTCCTTTCGCTTCCTATTTCCTATTTGCGTTTGTCTCCCGTGTTGTACCACTTTTCCGCATATTGATTTTGTTTTAACGTGATTAGACGACTACAACAATGAATTGTACGACGGGCTTTGAAATAACATAACTCTGCATAGGAAGCTCCGAATTACATGATTTTTTCACATGTTATTCCTCTTTTCGAGATAAACAATGCCCTGGGTTGCTGAAGGCAGCCCGACCCCGTTTTTGAGCTCAAAATCCTTTATTTAGGTCGATACGTTGAATTTTTAGAGCTGGGAGATGCCCTTTTTGAGTTTCTTAGGATACGAATGTCATTTCTTGTCAATACGCCTCTTGCGTGGCGTTTTTCTCTCGGATATTCCTCTCTTTTCCTATTTCCTATTTGCGTTTGTCTCTCGTGTTGCACCACTTTTCCGCTTATTGTTTTTTTTAATGTGATTAGATGGCTACAACAATGAATTGTACGACGAGCTTTCAAATACCATGACTCTGCGTAGGAAGCTCCGAATTACATGATTTTTTCACATTTTATTCCTCTATTCGAGATAAATAATGCTGCGGGCTGCTGAATGCAGCCCGACCCCGTTTTCGAGCTCAAAATCCTTTATTTAGGTCGATACGTTGGATTTTTAGAGCCGGGAGATGCCCTTTTCGAGTTTCTTAGGATACGAATGTCATTTCTTGTCAATACGCCTCTTGCGTGGCGTTTTTCTCTCGGATATTCCTCTCGCTTCCTATTTCCTTTTTGCCCTTGTCTCTCGTGTTGCACCACTTTTCACTTTTTGTTTTTGTCTTAACGTGATTAGACGACTACAACAATGAATTGTACGACGGGCTGTGAAATACCATAACTCTGCGTAGGAAGCTCCGAATTACATGATTTTTTCACATTTTATTCCTCTTTTCGAGATAAACGATGCCGCGGGATACTGAAGGCAGCCCGACCCAGTTTTCATGCTCAAAATCCATTATTTAGGTCGATACGTTGGATTTTTAGAGCTGGGAGATGCCCTTTTCGAGTTTCTTAGGATACGAATGTCATTTCTTGGCAATACGCCACTTGCGTTGCATTTGTCTCTCGGATATTCCTTTTGCTTCCTATTTCCTTTTTGCGTTTGTCTCTCGTGTTGTACCACTTTCCCGCTTTTTGTTTTTGTTTTAACGTGATTAGACGACTACAACAATGAATTGTACGATGGGCTTTGAAATACCATAACTCTTCGTACAAAGCTTCGAATTACATGATTTTTGTACATTTCATTCCTTTATTCAAGATAAACAATGCCGCGGGTTGATGAAGGCAGCCCGACCCCTTTTTTTAGCTCAAAATCCTTTATTTAGGTCGATACGTTGAATTTTTAGAGCTGGGAGATGCCCTTTTTGAGTTTCTTAGGATACGAATGTCATTTCTTGTCAATACGCCGCTTGCGTGGCGTTTTTCTCTCAGATATTCCTATCGCTTCCAATTTCTTATTTGCCTTTGTCTGTCGTGTTGCACCACTTTTCCGCTTATTGTTTTTGTTTTAACGTAATTAGACGACTACAACAATGAATTGTTCGACGGGCTTTGAAATACCATAACTTTGCGTAAGAAGCTTCGAATTACATGAATTTTTCACATTTTATTCCTCTATTCGATATAAATGATGCCACGGGCTGCTGAATGCAGCCCGACCCCGTTTTCGAGCTCAAAATCCTTTATTTCGGTCGATACGTTGGATTTTTAGAGCTGGGAGATGCCCTTTTCGAGTTTCTTAGGATACGAATGTCATTTCTTGTCAATACGCCGTGATGTTCGGGTCAGAGGTTTTAGATTTTTTTCAAGACAACTCTTCCGCAAGTATACGGTTCATGTAGTACAAGGGTCGAACTCTGGGGACTAAGTGCAGCTTTAGAACTAAGATGTTTCGAGAAGAAGATCGATCAATAGATGAATTGTGAACTATGAGATAAAGAAAAATAAGGATGACGAAGCTAGACTAGGCAATGAGAAGTATCATGGGTGTCGGGAGTACCGGAACATGCAATGGATGTTTCTATGGATCATGAAATTCGGTTTGTATCAATCGATGGTGAACTAATATCTAATCCTCTACCTAGGAAATCAACATCACTCATCTCCCGATGTAGCGTGGAACGTCTAGATGCATGAAGAACAGAAGGGAACTCTACCCCTAATGCTAGAAATGACTTGGCGTAAGCCTAAATCTCCTACCTAGGAAATCAACGACACTCATATCCCTATGTAGTGCGGAACTTCTAGATGCATGACGAACGATGGGGAATTCAACCTCTAATGTCGGATGGGAACTCGACCTCTATAAACAGAAATGACTTGGCGTAAGCCTAAATCCTCTATCTAGGAAATCAACGTCGCTCATATCCCTATGTAGCGTGGAACTTCTAGATGCATTAAGAACAATGGGAATTCTACCTCGATTATTACCGTTCCTAAATAGATTAATCGACCGTTCTCATTAATCTAATTCATTCGACGGTTCATTCACGGGACTCAAATCTGACTCTCCCAAGCCTAGAAGATTCTCTAATCTCCGTCAAACGTGTCTAATCTCAGTAGAATAGATCTAGTCTTATCCATACTTGAAATCAACAACGTATGAAGGCCTTAAGCGCAAATCTATAACCAATCGAACCATTCAATTGAACATAACCGAAAATCCAGCATTAATAACTCAAACAATCCATTACAATGGCATCCCTAACCCATGACAACAGATCTACTCGGAAATCATAGAGAACCAAACAAAAAAGAAGTAAGTGTTCGTCTCCCCTATCATCCCGAGCGTTGGCTTCGGATGAATCCTTCGGATGCCCAAAGTCTTCAATCCGTATTCTCTCCTCTTTCTTGTGTGTCTCTAGGTGTCTCCTTTTGTCTGTGCTTCATCCCCCTTGCCCTAGATGGCTTGTTTTTCCTTTAATTGCCCGTTCAGACCTTCAAAAGAGATTGTTCCGGATTAGGCGGCCCGCTCGGGCACAACCTCCACCCGCTCGGGTAGAACTCAGCCCGCTCGTGCACTACATTCAGCCCGGTCGGGCTCCCTTGCCCGCTCATGTCAAGGACGAGCCAGAGTCGGGCTAAGTCTCGGCGAATTTCTGGTCCAATTTGCAGCCCGATCGGGTGTACATACACAGCCCTAGCGGGCACACATGCCCGAGCGTGTTGTTCATCAGCCCGAGTCGTGCTTGCTCTCGGGGATTTTTTGCTCTAATTTTGCAACCTTAGCCCAAGCGAGCTCCTTCTTAGCCCGAGCATGTACACATCCAACTGCTGCTTCAGCTCCTTTAGCTCGAGGTTTGAGTGTTCGATTTGCTTCCATGGCCGTGCACATATCATCTTTGCTCACTTTGTCACGTTTTCGGGGTGGATTTGCCGTAATCTTTCGTGTTTGCTTCAAGTCTTCGTTTCCTATGCAAAACACGAAATAGTAGATAAAAGCCTCGAATAAACTCAAATAATTGGTAAAGTCCAAGAAATATAATCAAAACTAAACCTAAGAATCATGTAAATACTACAACGGATAACATGTTATCAAACTCCCCCAGACTTTACCTTTGCTCGTCCTCGAGCAAATCTATAGTCGAGTACAAGAAGAGTAAAACAACAATGGACATTAGTATGAAAACTTCGAAGGATTAGCCATCATGCAAAACAACGCGTCACATGAACGCAAGCCTAAGCGCACCTAGTTCAGACTTCTACCAACCGAAAGTCACGAGCCATGCAATCCTACTAATGACCTAAGTCTAATCCGTAATCCTAGACAATGTCCAAGCGATCTCCATACCAATTTCCTAAGCTCGAGATATCATTAAACTCATATTCTCGTTCTTATTCTCTTTTCTTTTTTTCTTTTTTTTTAATTTTTGTTGTTTTATATCCACGCTTTGTTTCTAGGACGTCAAAATCGAAGAGGGATGGCTTTCTACTTAGGTCCAGGCTGCCTATGGCATACTCATAAGGTATTGTAACCTTAACGGAGTGAAGAGCTGCGTCATTGAAAAACTTTGTTTTCTTATTATTTTTACCAAAGAATACACATCACTCTAACCCTTAGGACGTAGAATAGCGCCTCAACCCACCATTTAGACCCGAACCATCGATCTCGATGTACTCATGTCAATGAAAACCCGAAATAGTTAGAAACTTATCCAAGAAGAAAAAATTGATAGCGGAGTATAAGCGTGCGGAATCTATTGATCAATAAACGATAAAATATATCAAACAAAGCAAAGATCAATCGGTATACACGGAGATATGGATACTTGGTACTGAAACCTAGGAGGTGAATGTAACTATAGATCATGATTTCAAGCACAACTACTCGACTAATCGGTATCCAAAAGACTTCTAAGCAAACCTAGACTATTGTTCACATTTCGACAAAGTCGCACAATAATGACTAAAGCTCGAAATTTTATACTATGTATCCATCCTTTTATTCCTAAAAAATCAACATCTAATCCTAATCATCTAATCCTAATCACATGTATGATACTCAGCGAGTACTCCCCCAGACTTGAATGAAACACCGTCTCGGTGTTCGAGACCTAAGAGAATCTCGCATACCAAAACATGGGAAAATAAGGGTTGGAACGTGTTCACCTCATGTATCTGCTGTCCCGAGTTTGTTATGCGGCTGGATGTTGTATGCGTCTCCTCCTCAAGGATGATTTCATCGTCGAAAACCTGTGAAAAAGAAGCACACAATTTAAAAGAAGAAATACAAATCCACTGAGTACATCAATGTGAAAAGAAAAAGAATAAGTCCGAAAAAAATGAAATGAAAAATAAAGTGCGAAAGTGCGAAAGTCGGGTTACCTCCCGATAAGCGCTTGTTTAAGGTCGATAGCTTGACCAAATGCTCTCGTCATCACTATCGAGGTGGATGTCCTCGCCTTCGTATGCGATGCCTCCTGCGCCATGTCCTTTGTTCGGGTTTGTCGCTCGTCATCCATCTTGCTAGATCAGCTAGCTCTCCCATGCTTTTCTCTTGCCCGATCATGTCGCTGTTCAAGATCAACGTCTTGTCAAACTTGTCATTCTGAACGGTTGGGCGTACTTTGCTGGGTTTGGTCGAAAATGTTGCACGATTGGGATTCAGCCTATGCTTTGTCATTCTTTGCTTGCTCTTTTGTGTTGGCCGTTCGTATACTTCTTTATCATGTGTTTCTTTCGAAGCTTTCGAGGGTTGTCCGTGCCCATGGTCATCATCTTGATCCGTACCTCTAGCCGTGGTTTCTGGCAATAGGTCACTCGTGAAATCAACGGACTAAATGGACTCTAACCTAGGTACTTTCTTCAGATGCTTATTTTACCCAAACTCCACTGTTGCTTCCCCTATCTTCATCGTAAATTTCCCCTCTCTCACGTCGATGACAGCGCCAGTGGTATTGAGGAATGGTCTCCCCAAGATAATGGGTATTCTTTCATCCTCTTTCATGTCCAAAACTACGAAGTCAATGGGGACGTAGTAGTCGCCTACCTTGAATGGTACATCCTCCACAATACCGATTGGAAGTTTCGATGATCGATGAGCCATTTGTAACACCAGGTTTGTGGATTTAATCTCTCGCAAATCAAGTTTCTCGTACAACGACAGCGGCATGATGCTTACACTAGCCCCTAAGTCGCATAAGGCATTGTGGATGGTCACGTTTCCAAGCTTGCAAGGAATGACGAAGGGACCTGTATCGGGTAACTTCTATGGCATCCCATGTTGAATAACGGCGTATGTTGCATCGGTGACCATCACTCTCTCTTCCTCTTCAACTTTACGCTTTTTGTCGAGGATTTCCTTGAGGAACTTAGCGTAAGACGTAATTTGCATGATAGCTTTGTGGAAGGGCATAGAGATATCCAACCTTCAAAACAGGTTGTTCCGGATTAGGCAGCCCGCTCGGGCACAACCTCCACCCGCTCGGGTAGAACTCAGCCCGATCGTGCACTACATTCAGCCCGGTCGGGCTCCCTTGCCCGCTCGTGTCAAGTATTAGCCTGAGTCGGGCTAATTCTCGGCGAATTTCTGGTCCAATTTGCAGCCCGATCGGGTGCACATATGATAATGTCTAATTTGTTATAGTATTTTAGTCTCATTTTATATTTAGTTTCATCATTCATTTGAACTTTACCAAGCATTAAAGCATTATTTAGTCCTCTTTTACCGTTCTCTCGTGTTATTGCAGGAAATGAAATATCGGGATACAAACACGAGTAAATGAAGCAAAACTAAGCTATGCACGGTCAGCATCCAAAGAATCATAACCAAGAGAAGAGAAAAGGAAGCAATGGCCACGTACAAAAAAATGAAAACAATGGCTGCTTATAAAAATGGAAACTTTCGGTGATTGGAACAAAAATGGAAAATTTCGGTTCCTAGAACAAAGTAAGAAGAGAACGGTTGGAGCATGAAAAGGAAACATGTTTTATATATAATAGAAGCAAGTTGTTGGAACAAAATGCAAGCTTCCAACCGCCTACACAAAATGGAAAGATTGTCGCCTACACGAGAATTGGAAATTGCAACCGTCAAAGATAGAAAATAGAAATGGCTGATAGAAAAATTAATGGAAATGCAAGAACAAGAAATAAGGCAGAAAAGAAAAGGAGGAAAAGAAGGAAAAAGGAAAAGGAAATCGTTGCTGTACAAGAGGAAAAGGAAATAGAAGCTGTTGAAGAAAATAGAAACCGAAAAAATGGAAACTAGCGAAAAAGAAAATTTAGCAAAACAAGAAAAGGAACGTGTTTGCTACTTAAACCAAATGCAAATATGGTTAGAGAAGAGGAAGAGGACCTACATGGCTGAAAATAAAGAGGAAACATTGACAATTACATAAGAATAGAGAAACAAGAGATGGAAAAACTCGGAAAAGGAAAACTGCAGTTGTGGTAAGAAAAAGGAAATTCCAGCCACTAGAGAGGAAGAAAAGAGGACGGCCAAAGAGGAAAGATTAGAGAAAAGGCAAGAGGAGAAAGAGGCAAAAAGGGGAGAGCTTCAGCAAACCCAAATTCGTACAGAAATTAGAGAAGATGGCACACGAAGAGAGAGGAGAGAGGAGAGCAGCACGCACACACAAGGGCGAAGGACGAAGCGAGGAAGCCGGAGCGTGGAAGAGCTATTAAAGACATCGGTAACAGAATAGGGAGGGATCTCATTCTTTATCCATGTCTAATATAGTTATCGTTTGTGTTTATTTTGCTGAGTTCATGTCCGAGTAGGTCCATAGCCATAGGTTAGAGAGCTTGGCCGATATGTAATGAAGTCTTGTTCTTAATGCTTGGTGATTCTTAATGCTTTTGTTCTTGAACGCCACTTGAATGAATGATTTTGGTATTTAATCGTTTTCCGATTGATTGGTTGTTTTTAGTGCTTTCGTTCTTATACGCCACACGAATGAATGATCATACAAGTTTATTGAATCTACGCCAGGGGGTAAGACTTTGGAACTTAGCCATGATTTAGGATTTAATCGGTTTAGAATCTATGCCAGGTCGATCGATTGAATCTAGGGATTAGGATAGAGGTCTTAATGCGTCTAGTAGGTGAGATACACAATTGGGAGATTGGTATACGCATGCTAGATAGTGGACAAGTCTACGCCAGTCAGTTCCTATATTAGAGCTTGAATTCCCTCAACTCGTGATAATATCTGAGACCATGCTCTTGTTAGAACTTCGTTGCATCATCGTGCATCTCTCGACACCTGTGGTATTTAGTCATTGAGTTTATCCTATTAATTAGTTTAGTTTAGTTTCGTTCGAATTCCCATCATTCATCAATTTCACATGTCTTATTCATTAGTTTACTAGCTTTAGAGTTGCATCAATTCCTTGTGTTCGACCCTGGTACTATACGATCAGTATTCTTGCGGAAGCGTTAGTCTAGGTAAATTATTAATTGAGTTTAACCACATCAACATACACAGCCCGAGCGGGCACACATGCCCGAGCGTGTTGTTCATCAGCCCGAGTCGTGCTTGCTCTCGAGGATTTTCGGCTCTAATTTTGCAACCTTAGCCCGAGCAGGCTCCTTCTTAGCCCGAGCGTGTACACATCCAATTGCTGCTTCCGCTCCTTTAGCTCGAGGTTTGAGTGTTCGATTTGCTTCCATGGCCGTGCACATATCATCTCTGCTCACTTTGTCACGTTTTCGGGGTGGATTTGCCGTAATCTTTCGTGTTTGCTTCAAGTCTTATTTTCCTATGCAAAACACGAAATAGTAGATAAAACCCTCGAATAAACTCAAATAATCGGTAAAGTCCAAGAAATATAATCAAAACTAAACCTAAGAATCATGTAAATACTATGACGGATAACATGTTATCACGCCGCTTGCGTTGCGTTTTTCTCTCAGATATTCCTTTCGATTCCTATTTCCTATTTGTGTTTGTCTCTCGTGTTGCACCACTTTTCCGCTAATTGTTATTGTTTTAACGTGATTAGACGACTACAACAATGAATTGTACGACGGGCTTTGAAATACCATAACTATGCGTAGGAAGCTCCGAAATACATGATTTTTTCACTTTTTATTGCTCTTTTCGAGATAAACGATGCCACGGGTTGCTGAAGGCAGCCCGACCCCGTTTTCAAGCTCAAAATACTTTATTTAGGTTGATACGTTGGATTTTTAGAGCCGAGAGATGCCCTTTTCGAGTTTCTTAGGATACGAATGTCATTTCTTGTCAATACACCGCTTGCATTGCCTTTTTCTCTCGTATATTCCTTTCGTTTCCTATTTCCTATTTGCGTTTGTCTCTCGTGTGGCACCACTTTTCCGCTAATTGTTTTTATTTTAACGTGATTAGACGACTACAACAATGAATTGTACGACGGGCTTTGAAATACCATAACTTTGCGTATGAAGCTCCGAATTACATGCTTTTTTCACATTTTGTTCCTCTTTTCGAGATAAACGATGCCGCGGGTTGCTGAAGGATGCCCAACCCCATTTTCCAGCTCAAAATCCTTTATTTAGGTCGATACTTTGAATTTTTAGAGACGGGAGATGCCCTTTTCGAGTTTCTTAAAATACGAATGTCATTTCTTGTCAATACACCGCTTGTGTGGCTTTTTTCTCTCGGATATTCCTTTCGCTTCCTATTTCCTATTTGCATTTGTCTCTCGTGTTGCACCACTTTTCCCCTTTTTGCTTTTGTTTTAATGTGATTAGACGACTACAACAATGAATTGTACGACGGGCTTTGAAATACCCTAACTTTGCGTAGGAAGCTCCAAATTACATGATTTTTTTCACATTTTGTTCCACTTTTCGAGATAAAGGACGCCGCGGGTTGCTGAAGGCAGCCCTACCCCGTTTTCGAGCTCAAAATCATTTATTTAGGTCGATACGTTATTTTTAGAGCCAAGAGATGCCCTTTTTGAGTTTCTTAGGATACGAATGTCATTTCTTGTCAATACGCCGCTTGCGTTGCGTTTTTCTCTCAGATATTCATTTCGTTTCCTATTTCCTTTTTGTGTTTGTCTCTCGTGTTGCACCATTTTTCCGCTAATTGTTTTTGTTTTAACGTGATTAGACGACTACAACAATGAATTGTACAATGTGCTTTGAAATACCATAACTTTGCGTAGGAAGCTCTGAATTACATGCTTTTTTCACATTTTATTCCTCTTTTCGAGATAAACAATGCCACGGATTGCTGAAGGCAGCCCAACCCCGTTTTCAAGCTGAAAATCCCTTATTTAGGTCGATACTTTGAATTTTTAGAGCTGATGTGGTTAATCTCAAGTAATAATTTACCTAGACTAACGCTTCCGCAAGAATACGGATCGTATAGTACCAGGGTCGAACACAAGGAATCGATGCAACTCTAAAGCTAGTAAACTAATGAATAAGACGTGTGAAATCAATAAGTGATAGGAATGCGAATGAAACTAAACTAAACTAATTAACGGGATAAACTCAATGACTAAACACCAAAGGTGTCGAGAGATGCACGATGATGCAACGAAGTTCTAACAAGATCATGGTTATAGATATCGTTATGTATTCGGGGAATTCAAGCTCTTTCCTAGGGAATGACTCTCCCGATGCCTAAACCCACTATCTAGCATGCGTATATCAATCTCCCAATTGTGTATCTCACCTACTAGACGCATTAAGATCGCTATCCTAATTCCTAAGTTCAATCAAACGACCGGCCAAGGTTCTAAATCAATTGAGACTTCATATCATGGCTACGTTCCAAAATCTAATTCATCTCCCAATGCAATTAGATTTTTATAAACATTCAATCAAGTGGCCAACAAGAACAAAAGCATTACGAACAACCAATCAATCCGAAACGAACAAATATTATAACCAAGCATTACGAACAAAACTTCATTACATATAGACAAAGCTCTCTAACCCATGGCTATGGACCTACTCGGACATGAACTCAGCAAAAGAAACTATATTCAACATGGATAAAGAATGAGATCCCACCCTATTCAATACCGACGTCTTCAATAGCTCCTCCACGCTCCGGCTTCCTCGCTCCGTCCTTCGCCCTTGTGTGTGCGTTCTGCTCTGCTTCTCTCTCTCTTCGCGTGCTCTCTTTTCTCTCTTTGTTTCTGTACGTCTCTTGCTGCTGAAGCTCTCCCCTTTTAGCCCTCTTCCACCTCTTGCCTTTTCTCTAATCTTACCTCTTTGGCCGTCCTCTTTTCTTCCTCTCTTGTGGCTGGAATTTCCTTTTTCTTACATCCACTGCAGTTTTCCTTTTCCGAGTTTTTCAATTTCTTGTTTTTCCATTTATGTGTAATTGTCAACGTTTCCCCTTTATTTTCCAGTCATGTATTTCCTCTTCCTCTTTTCTAACCATATTTTCATTTGGTTTAAGTAGCCAGCACGTTCCTTTTCTTGTTTTGCTAATTTCCCTTTTTCGCTAGTTTCCATTTTCTCGGTAGGTGGCAATCTTTCAATTTTTGTGTAGGAGGTTGGAAGTTTATATTTTGTTACAGCAACTTGCTTCTATTTTATATAAAACATGTTTCCTTTTCATGTTCCAACCGTGCTCTTCTTACTTTTGTTCAAGGAACCGAAATTTTCCATTTTTGCTCCAACCACCGAAAGTTTCCATTTTTATAAGCGGCCACTGTTTCCATTTTTTTTGTAAGCGGCCATTGCTTCCTTTTTTCTTCTCTTGCTTATGATTGTTTGGATGCTGACCGTGCATAGCTGATAGGAGAGTGGTATTGTTTAGTTTTGCTTCATTTACTCGTGTTTGTATCCCGATATTTCATTTCCTGCAATAACACGCGAGAACGCTAAAAGAGGACTAAATAATGCTTTAATGCTTGGTAAAGTTCAAATGAATGATGAAACTAAATATAAAACGAGACCAAAATACTATAACAAATAGACGTTATCAAACTCCCCCAGACTTGAACCTTTGCTCGTCCTCGAGCAAGAGTAAAAAGAAGCAGGAAAGGAGTTAGATAACAACCGGAAAATAGCACAATCAACTCGAAAACTCAGCCACCCTACACAATAACGCGTCACATGAACATAGATCTAAGCGCACCGAATTTAGACCCCTATCTACCGAAAGCTACTAACCGTGCAATCCTACACATGTCCTGAGTTCATTTCACTAACCCCTAGACAACATCCAAGCAATCTCCATACCTATTCTAATGCGCAAACAGTTCGATACCATTCTTAAGACAATTATTTTTCTTCTTTTTCGGTTCTTTTTTTTTCTTCTTCTTTTTCTTTTCTTTTTTTTCAGTTTCCACACACATTATTTTTTTAAATTTGTACTTGACGTATGGAAACGCGAGTTATAAATAACCTAGTCCACTTCACCGCAAGTATACGGATCTTGTAGTACCAGGGTCGATCTAAGGGACTAATACAACTAAACTAAGAATGAAACTAAACTAAGACGAGAAGTGATAAGAGGGGATATGGTCCTAATTTACCTAAACCTAAAGCTATTCTAATGGTGACAACGAAACTAGGGTAAGAGTGAAACTAGATATGGTGAATACTACGGGTGTACGGGATACCGGGAATTGCATAGTAGAACGACTAAGGATCATAGATCTATAACCTACTCTTGACAACGGGAAATTCATGCTCTACGGTGAGGAGTGATTCTTCCGAGCCTAAACCTCCTAACCATGGATACATGCAACCCTACCTTCCAGCAGTGATTAACATGTACCATGGCAGCTTTATGACCGCAATCACTATCCCTAAGATGGCTAACCGACCGGTCAGATTCTCATTAGCCAAAGCTTAATCTACTACTTAGCGGACCGGATTCGTTCCTTAACCTTCCAGCAAGGTTCGAGATCCTATGTTGTGGAGCGGTAAGCACTAACGTAAGAATGATATTGCTAAGCGTAAAACCGTAAATCAAGAATAAATTCATAAAACTAAGCATTAACGCGAAACATCGTTCATACATACAAATCTGATATCTCGATCTTAAGGGTAGGATGGATCTTCGACCCACACGAATGGCGCTTACCATGGCT
>CM071861.1:32329670-32351440 GCA_036759665.1 Gynandropsis gynandra | reverse complement strand
TTGGACCCCTGCGATGACCTTTGATCCCTTTGACCCCTCGATGAGACTCTGTGACCCAGTGCGACCGTACGACTCTGTGACCCACTCTGTCACCTTTGACATTGCAATAAATATGACTCGTTTTCAGTAATTGCAATAAACACAAGAGAAACACGAAAAACTCACTATACATACCTGGTTTTTCTGCGGAACGTGCTTAATTGCAAGCTTCTTTGTTGACAACAAAGGATTTCAACCTATTGGCAGCGAATCTGATGCCGATTTCAAGCTACTCTCGCCGAATCTGTTGTGGTGTGGGGGAACAGTAATTTTCGCGCCACAGGAGAGAGAGAATTAGAGGTGCTCTAGAGGAGAGAGAAAAATTATCGTCAAGGGTAATATTGGATTATCAATATTTTAAGGGTAGATTTGAAGTTGAAACTTTTTTTTCAGCCAAGAGTATTTTTGAAGCACTTTAGCCCTATAGGGGTATTTTTGAAGTTCCCCCATACACACGACTATTGCCTATACCTCATGTACCTATGATATAACTCTTTTGCTCCTTGCTAATTTGCTTCATGGTGGAACTTACCTCATGTTAAAGAAAAAAAGAAATCAAAAGTTAGAGATGTGGAATGATATTGTCTTAAAGCAAAAATTTGGTATGATCGTGGTGCAATCGAGAATGTCGTTTATTCTCCAAAATTAACACAACACGTTTATTCGTGAGAGTAAAGTTGGAATAGCAAATTAGATGTTTGTATGGTTTTTTCGTGTATCTCTTTTGACCAAACTTAATTTCTTTTAGATTATAAAACATTGAAAGTTCACATTTTGAATAAGTGTTCCTGCACGAGCATGAGAAAAAACTACTGCACATATCCACTATGTGATACTAGATCACTTAACTTCAGTATGATTTATTCCATTTGAAATTTCAAAAGATTATTTGAATGAAGATTTTAAAAAATAAATTATGAGAAAACTAAGCCTAGACTCGTCCGGCCGAACAACGTTGACATACCTATGTCTGGCCCGACATAGCCCGACCAACGTCTGATAATTTTAGCAAAATCCGCTTCATTTTTAAAATCACTCATAAGCTTATCAAGGAGATATCTTAATATACATACAAATGTGAAAACATGTCTCCCAAGCAAAGTGGGACAAAAGCATTATCATTTTTCAACAATCCTCCATAAATGACAATAAAATTTTATAAAAACACAAAAATGAGTAAACTTTAGGAATCGGGATACTTAAGCGTCAAAAATCTTTGGATTTAATTGAAACTTTAGTGAAGTGAGGCAACAACTTTTGTTAATAAAAGTGAAATAATTCTTGAATTTTCAAAAGCTCAAGTCCAGACCCCACACGTTTCAATTCTTTGGTTTTTGCTATTCTTTGATACATTCAAAGCACTAATAAAGGCCTCGTGCATTTATCTTAGTTCTATGAATGCTATAGATATAAAACTATATATTCTTACATAGAAGACGCCTCACATTCACATTCTTTTTTACAATAACTTTACAATGTCTATCACAATTACATATCACTCAACAAATAAAGCTACGAAGTTATTAAGTCTATCAGATTTCCTTCTCAATTATCCATCAAGTCATTTCTAAGACCACTCAACATCTAACTTATGGATTTAAGTCATTTAGACTTACTCTTTCAATCATCCATGAAATTATTTTTAAGAACACTATAAAACTAGAATTATAATTAATTCTTTTCGACTTACATTTCAATTATCCATCAAATCCTTTCTAGGACTACTTAACATCTAGAGTTTCGGGTTTAACAACTACCGTAAAACAGGGAAGGATTGTAGCGCTCCACAATGTAATTCAAGCCAAAGACTTAAGTTCATTCCTTTAGAAGATTCTTCAATAATTCTTTTTAATCAATTTGTCAAAGGATCTACCAAATTTCTTTTTTGTCTCACAAATTCTAAGGAGAGTGTTCAATCATTCAAGAGTTAGTTAACTACATCATGTCTAATGTGAATGTCTTTTCTTACATGTATACACATAATTTTTTGCAACTCCAATAGCAACTTGTGAGTCATAATGCAATGAGACATAATAGAAAACCCCCAGAACGAAATATCTCATAATAGGTTTTTCAACCATTTTGCTTCTTGACAAGCCAATTCAAGAGTGATAAAATCATTATTTCATAGTACAACGAGCAATACAAGTTTCTTTCGATGATTTCCACAAAATAGCCATTTCACTTAGAGTGAACACATACCACTAGTAGAATTCACTTCATTATTATCAATCACCAAATTTTCACTTTCTGTAGTGAAAATTGAAATTCATATTTCCCTTAATGTAGTTTAGTAATCAACAGAGTGTATTCCAATGTTCAATATTAGGATTATGGTTGTATCTAGTTAGTTTGCCTAGTGCATAAACAATGTCCATCTTGAGCATTTCATCAAGTACATAACACTTCCTATAATCTTAGTATATTCAAATTGTGAAACACTATAATCATTGTTCCTTTTAAAATTCATGCTAGGATCATATGGAGTTCTAAAAAGTAGTTCATCAAAACAATCATGTTTCTTGAGAATTTTCTCAACTTAATGTAATTGATACAATCAAAAACCATTTTTAGTTTATTGTATTTAACACAAGATTAACGTCAACCTCACCTAAGGCTTTCATGTTAAAATGAAAGGACAAAAATATCTTGGTATAATTGATTATTTCTATGTTGGAATTAAAAATCACATGTCATCCACATGCAAGCATGTAATCACACATTTAGATCCAAATAAATTTAAATAAAATAATAAATTAGAGACATTCACAACATAGCCATTATTTACCAAAGTTATGTTGAAATTTGTATATTATTGTTTAGATGGTTGTTTGAGACCGTAAAGAGATTTTTGAGTTTACATACCTTTTTTCTTGCCTAGATACTATAATCCTTATAGTTGTATTGATAACATGTAATCCGTCATAGTATTTTCATGATTCTTAGGTTTAGTTTTGATTAGATTTCTTGGACTTTACCGACTTATTGAGTTTATTCGAGGATTTCATCTACCATTTCGTGTTTTATGTAGGAAACGAAGACATGAGGCAAAACACGAGTGATTACGGCAAATCCACCCCGAAAACGTGATTTAGTGGCAAGATACAACATGTGCACCACCACGGATCCAAATGGAACACACAAGCATCGAGCGAAAGGAGCGGAAACAGGAAGTGAACATAGCTCGCTCGGGCAAGGAAGAGGCCCCGCTCGGGCTAAAGTTGCGCAGAATTTCCAGAAAACTTTACACGACCCGGGCATGAAGAGAACATGATCGGGTAGCCTAGCCCGCTCGGGTTATGTAAGGAGCCCAATCGGGCTGCACATTGGACCGCAAGGACCAGAAAATGAAGCACGACTCAGGCATGAAGAGAACATGATCGGGTAGCTTAACCCGGTCGGGCTGAAACCTCTACATGCTCGGGTTGAAGGATGCACGATCGGGTGAAACATGTGTCCGCGCGGGCCGCCTTTCTCGAAACAACCTACCTTGAGTGTTTCAACGGGTAAATAAAGAGAAAATAAGCGATCGAGGGCAAGGGGATGAATCACAGACGAGAGAAGGGACCCAAAGACACACCAGAAAGAGGAGAGAACACGGTTCAAGACTTTGGCCACCCAAAGGATTCATCCGAAGCCAACGCTCGGGATGATAGGGGAGATGAACATTTACTTCGTTTTTGTTTGTTTTCCCTATGTATTTTGAATCTGTTGTCTCGGGATGATAGGGGAGATGAACATTTACTTCGTTTTTGTTTGTTTTCCCTATGTATTTTGAGTAGATCTGTTGTCATGGGTTAGGGATGCCATTGTAATGGATAGTTTGATTCATTAATGCTTGATTTCGGTTTTGTTCAATTGAATGGTTCGATAGGTTATAGATATGTCTGTAATGCCTTCATACGTTGTTGATTTCATGCTTGGATAAGACTAGATCTGTTCGACTGAGATTAGGCATGTGTGAGGGAGATTAGAGATTCGTCTAGGCTTGGAAGAGTCAGATTTAAGTCTTGGGAATCAACCTTCGAATGAATTAGATTAATGAGAATCTGACCGATCGGTTAATCTATTTAGGAACGGTAATAATCGAGATAGAACTCCCATTGTTCATCATGCATCTTGGTTGTAGATTTACTGCATCGGAAGGTGAGTACAGTTATATCTTAGATAGAGGATTTAGGCTTGGAAGAGTCATCTCCGTATAGAGGTCGAGTTCCCATCCGACATTAGAGGTCGAATTCCCCATTGTTCTTCATGCATTTAGACGTTCCGCGCTACATCGGAAGGTGAGTGACGTTGATTTCCTAGGTAGAGGATTTAGGCTTGGAAGCGTCATTTCTAGCATTAGAGGTAGAATTCCCTATTGTTCTTCATGCATCTAGACGTTCTGCGCTACATCGGAAGATGAGTGACGTTGATTTCCTAGGTAGATGATTAGATTTTAGTTCCCCGTCGATTGATACAAACCGATTTCATGATCCATAGAAACATCCATTGCATGTTCCGGTATTCCCGAAACCCATGATATTCCATCTTGTCGAGTCTAGCTTTGTTATCTTTACTTATCTTTATTTTCTAGTTCATTATTCATCTATTGATCGATCTTCTTCTCGTGACATCTTAGTTCTAATGATGCATTAGTCCCCAGAGTTCAACCCTTGTACTACACGAACCGTATACTTGCGGTAGAGTGGTCTTGAAAATATAAAACTCTGATTTCCGATCATCATGTACCATGTAAATTTCTACTCAAGATATTCATTTAGAAATATCGTCTTTACATCCATCTAATGAATTAGTAGGCTTCGAATATCTGAAAGTGCAATAAAAATCTAATAGGAGAGATTTTAGTTACGAGAGAATAATTATCAAAATAATCAATAACTTACTTTTGAGTGTCGCACTACCACTAATCTAGGCTAAAATTTTTCAATTGCTCTATTTGGTCTAGTTTTACTTTTAAAGATCCATTTACACCTAATAGGTTTACATGCTATTGGCAATCAACCAAATCCAAAGTATGATTCATCATAATATATTCTACCTCATTTTTAATTGCTTCTTTCCAAAGCTGGGGTTTATAGATTTTAGAGTCTTTTCACAGGATTTAGGATCATCTTCATTCAAGAACGAGGACACAAATTGTTTATTGATCTTACTTGAATTTTTAATAAGAATTTCAGTAATAAAAGCTAGGTCTAAAACTATTCTTTATTCTATCTTTTACTCCTTGTAAGTTCAATCACATGCACATTAGAAGATTATTCATTATGCAAAACATTAGTTGAAATATCGAACTTTTCAATATTTGTACAGTAAGATGAAATATATGTTAAAAAGTTTAGCATCTCTATATTCACATATAGATTTATGATTCAAGCATATGAATCTAATGCAGAATTACTTTGAATGTACCACTGAATCTACAATCATTCAAGCAACCCCAAATTTTAAAATAATTCATATTTGGTGCAAAACCTTTCTCCTATTCATAAAGAGTTTTATCTAAAGGTCCTAGGTCCGGCGTTATATTTTTCAAATTCTAGATATGTAACCTTAAAAATACAACCCCAAATTTTAAAATAATTCATATTTGGTGCAAAACCTTTCTCCCATTCATAAAGAGTTTTATCTAAATTTTTGTGAAGAAATTTGTTTAGAATATAACATGCACACAAAGTAGCTTCTCCCACATTTATCATGCATACCAGAACTTAATAACATAACATCCATCATTTCTTTTAATTTCTATTTTTACATTCAACTATATTATTCTGTTGAGGTGTTTAAGTTGTAGTAGTTTCGCGAATAACCCCATAATTCTTGAAGACACTTCGTACTAGACTCGCCAATATATTTAGTCAACTTCATCTTTTGAATTTAGTAGATAAATTTTAGTTTATCAATAAAGGATATATAATATTTTTACCACATTTCTAAGAGTGATCTAAAATCAGCTAAGTTGAAATGTATTAATTCAAAAACTTCAATGCTTCTCGAAGTAACATGTTTAAAATATTTCTTAGTGTATTTAGCTTCAACACAAACAACACATTTAAGTAATCATTTTCATTTGACGTGTTTATGAGGTGTATTTTTTTACAATATTTTAATTGAGTCGAAGTTTACATGTCCTAAACTTCAATGCCAAAGTTCCTTCCATATAGGTAGAACCAGATTTACTTCCATTAGCAGCAATAATAACAGTGTTCAAGAGAAACATACTATCAGAAAAATAACCATTTTCCACCACAATCCCATTTTCTTTAGTATCACTTTATCACCCTCAACCAAGAGTTTTAGACCATTCTTATCAGCAAACTACTAGAAACTAGTTTCCTACATATGGATGGAATATACAACATAATTTATATCCTATTTTTTTTTCAAATGTGAGTTTAAGAAGAATTTTCATTTACCAAAAAACTCCAGTGGTGGCAGAATTGTCCATAAAGACATGTTAATCGTCAGTGACTTCATAGAATTTCTATAAAAGATCCTCTTTAGAACAGAAGTGAATCATCACTCCTGCACCTAGCAACCGGTCGAAGTTTTTTTCCAACAAATTTGCCTTAACTACCACCCCAACTATTATCTTATCTTTTTTAGCAACATTGACGAGCATGACAAAAGTTGGATTAGGCTTATGGTCAAGTTTTTTTGTCTTTCTTGTTCCAATATTGAAATGATTTATGGTTTAATTTTTCATATTCATAACAATGCAACACTTTTTATTTCTTATTCTTTCGGGTATTGCCTTTGAAATTCTTCTAGTTTTTTACTTTCTTAAATTTGTTTCATTTGGTTGAAAAAATGTCTTTATGGGAAAAATATGATTAACCCAAATTAGCCTTTACAAGAATTGAATAAACAATGCTTAGCTTATCTTTCGATCAACTAGCCTCTTCAATTCTGATACACTTCTGAAGTGACATATCCTTTTTATTGTGTTTAAGACGACATTTATACTCAGACTACGAAGTAGAAAAATTCTCCAACAGGATGTCATCTTGTATAGTTTCACACATTTCATACGTTTACTTAGCATATTTTCGACCAAGTTTTCATACTCATGGATTTGGTCCATGATAGGCTTGTCATCCACCATATGGAACTCATGAATGTTTTTCCTAGATATCCCATATTTCCTTCGCATTCTTGTGTTTGAAAAAGTAATTAAACAATTGTTTTGTCATGTTGTTAAGTAGATGACTTCAGATAATTTTCTTTTCCGTTTGAACAACGCCTTAGTTTCGTATCTTGTTCCTAGTTTTTTGGGTTGGGGTGAAACCAAGGGTGTAGTAGGAACAGTTCCACATGAATGATCTTTTGGAAATTCTACGAAAAGGATGTAATCAACATCTAAACGATTGAAGAAGGTGAGCAACTTGTGGTACAAACAACGGTAAATCATCTAACCAATTGGTTTTAGCTTGAATAGGTCAAGCAGTGCCTTCGGAACAATGCCAACCATCGTGATGTAGCATAGATACGAGAATATATTTTTACTTTCAAAATGTAAGAAAAAAAAATAAATCAAAAGTTGTGTTGTGGAATGACCACTTCCCTAAAAGAATGCTTTCCAGCATAACATTGGCGTAATCAATAATGTCGTATCCTCTCCAAGGCCAACATAGTGATCTCACGCTCATGTGTACTCTTGAGAATGAAGTTGGAATAGTAAATAAAATTTTCGTATGTTTTTTTTTTGTTTGTCTCTCCCGACCAAACATAGTTTTTTAAGATTCAAAAATTTTTGAAAGGCACAAAAAATAGCCTAATAAATTATTATGCATTAGGAAAACTGTTGCACATATCCAATATGTTAGACTGGCTCGCATAACTTATGACTTACTCCATTTGACATTTCTTTTTTTTAAAAGAAAAATATTGCAAAATACCAACCACATGATGAAATTCAATGGAATAACGAATATGGTTACCCAACATCATGATACGTTCAGGCGATAGGTATCATGATGGCCTTGCCTCGGCTAAATTTGTTCACTGTAAAATATCTCCAATGTATTTATTTTGTATGTGAATTAAGCCATGTCGTGTACGTGTCATCTCAAATCCAAGAAAGTAGGGAAGATCACGAGGATTTTTATGGAGAATTGTGCAGCGTGGGAGTCAATCACGACTTGGATTGATTTGAGCCAACTACCTATTACAACTGGGTCATCCACAAAAATGAGAATAAATATGTGAATATTACTATCACGTAAATACACTACAAGAAAAACAGGTTTTAGGAACCGAAAAATCAGTTCTCAATCCGTTCCTAAACCAGTTTAGAGACGGATTAGAGACGACCAGTGGTAGTATCCAATCGCGCGACTCTAGTTTTTTTTAGTCTCCAATCCGTTACTAATTACGGAAATTTTAGTCCCCAATCCGTCCCTAATTAGGGACCGGAAAAGTAGTCTCCAATCGGTCCCAGGATTTGGAAACGGACAACAATATTTTTAAAAGTTCGATTACATTACATTCCGATTACATATTTTTAAAAGTTCGATTACACTAAAAGTTCGATTACATTACACTAAACCGTCCGATTACTCCGCGTCGGAATCACTGCTCTGAATTGCATCCCAATCGATGTTAGGCATTTGCGCTTTCATCATGCGCAGAAGCTTATCCATACTCCTATCTGATCGTTCAGCACGCTTTTTTGATAGTTCAGCCTCCTTTAGTGCTTGTTCTACGCGCCTGTCGGATTCTTGGAACCTTTCTTCCATTTGTTGTCGGAGCTCGTAATCCACTTTTTGTTTACCTTTGGATGAAGTTGAATGTTTTGAGGACATTGCTCCAAGTCCGAAGATACGACCTTTGTAGGGCGTAACTTGCTGTAAAACAAATACCGAGAATTAATAACATTTTTAAATAATGAAATTAGATCATAGTAGAATGTAATTATTACCTCGAGATACAACTCGTTGTACTCTTCCTGAGTAAGAGTAGTTTGTGAGCCGTCTTCTCTCGGTGGAATTTGCGATACTCGCTCCGATGCAATGTTTTGAATTTCATCGTTAATGGTTTTCGCCTTAGGATCCACCCATGAACCATCTGACTTCCTAACGTGTGTACGTTCCAACAATTCTATATACGATGGTTCGTATCCCTTCTCTTTCGCCTGAAAAAAATATAAAGACATAGTTTAATAAAATGTAAATTTTATATAAATGCATAAAGTTGAATAAAACTTACCAGATCTTCGTATACTTCCGCAAAAGAACGAGATCCTGCCGTGTGCACGCTCATCCCGTATCCCGCTCTATCAGAACGTCGGGATTGACTTGCTCGCTCGCTCTTTGCCTTAAATTCCGGGGAATCCCAAAGTGCGCACATCTGATTTCAAATATCTTCCGACATCCATAGGGGTTTTGCGCGGTCTCCTTTTAGACATCGTTCTTTGTGCAATTTCCCTACGATAGACTTGAGACGCAATGCCGCATTTTTTTCAAATTCGGACTTTACTAGTCCGGTAATGGCGAGATTCCAATAATATTTTTGCTGCAATAATAATAAGCTTATTAAATTTAAATTTAATTTAAATTACTTGATAAACTTTAAAATTGTTTAAAACTTACCACAAATGATTTCCACCATCGTTCCTTAATTTCTGGATCGGTATGTGTCCAATTGTAACAGAACCGATCAAAATCAGCTTTTATCGTAAGTGTTATTTTCTGATTAAGTTGCCTAATGCCAAACCTACAAATCACAATTACGGATAAATTAACATTTAGCTAATTATTTATAGTTGAGATTTGAAATTGAGTATATGTACCATAGTGCGCCGGATTCATCAGGGTCTATAAGCGGAAGCTTCCGCCGCTCTTCATCCATTGCTAAAATTTCTTCCACTGTTGGTTCCTCGTATATATGTGGATCGTCATGCTGTACTTGATCTGGTGGTGGTTGCATTTGCGGATAATACGGCATATATTGCCCCGATTGTGTCGATCCAGTGTTTCGGAACAAATGTGGATTCATGTAATCATCATATCCCGAATTGGAATGTCGGGAATGAGACGAAATGTTGCCACTTTCCTCGGATTGAGGGCGGTTTCTCGTTTTACCGCCTCTTCCAACGCGTCGTGACATACTGAAATGTAAAAATATTGTCAACGTACATTTCTAAATTCTAACCTCTAACCGCTAACATCATTCTAACGTCTAACCGCTAACATCATTCTAACATCTAACCGCTAACATCATTTCAACGATGAATCCTAACGTCATAGAACCGCTAACATAATTCTAACATCAACGTCTAACGTCTAATTTCTATAACCACATATACACATATACACATAACCACATATAACCACATATAACCACATATACACATACACATACACATACACATACACATACACATACACATACACATACACATACACATACACATACACATACACATACACATACACATACACATACATATACACATACATATACCGATTTCATGGCTTACCCGAGGGGATGGGAGGGGAACGAGGCGAGCGACGATGGGTCGGGAGGGGAAGACGGCGGCGACGAGGGGTCGGGAGGGGAAGACGCCGGCGACGAGGGGTCGGGAGAGCAACGAACGGCGGCGACTTAGGAAGGAGAAACGAACGGCGGCGACTTAGGAAGTTTTTAAGAGAGAAACGAACGACAGCGTGAGGAGGAAGGGCTCGAACGTGATTAAAATTTGGAGACGGGCGCCGAAATTCCGTCTCCAATTGGAAACGGGTAGAAAATTCCGTCTCCAATTGGAAACGGGCTTCTAATTTCCGTCTCCAATTGGAGACGGTCGAATAATTTCCGTCTCCAATTGGAGACGGCAGAAGTCGGTTCCCAATTGGAGACGGAAAAAATTTAATCGGTTTTTGTGAATCGTTATATATGTGGATCGTTATAAACAAATCGGTTCCTCGTATATATGTGGATCGTTATAAAAAAAAATTAAATCGGAACGATAGATCGGGACGTTTTAACATGAGAAAATAGAAACAATCATTAAAAAGTATATGAAAAACAATTCGTAAACGTTTTAACATGATTCATCATCAGAGTCACACAATTGTTCCGTCGAATCTTCCGTATCTGATTCAAATTCTACATCTTCTATATCTTCATCATGAATATCATCTTCGTTTCTTTCGAGCTCCTCCATTTCACCATGCGTAAGTTCTTCAACGCGTACATCGTCAATAGCAATAATCTCGGTCATTTGTTGTTGCATTGGCAATTGTTGTTGTTCTGTGTTGTCGATAAATTTGCCCCTCGGAAGTATCTTCATTGCGACACGCCAACCTGAAGATCTTCTAATATGCGGATAGGAAACGTAACAAACTTGATCAGCTTGTGACGCAAGAATAAAAGGCTCGTATTTTGCATATCTTCGTGTGGAGTTAACTTCTACAACGCCTAGTTTGTTTACTCTTGTTCCGCGACCGATTACTGGATCGAACCAATCACATCGAAATAACATCACTTTTAAACCGACATAACCTACAAAAAATATCAAAATATGAGTCAATATTCAAAATGACATATGTGGTAAGGATAACATTGTTTTAAACTTGTTTTCTATACCTGGATATTCCAATTGCAAAATTTCCTTTAAAATCCCATAAAAATCTGGTTCATCGACCGATGCACAATAGCTTTCACCTTTCACACATACACCGTAATTCATCGTCGACTTCAATTTTCCATGATCGTAAGTGTGAAAATTATAACCACGTGTAAAATACATAGGCCAACTCATAACTTTCACAATCGGTCCTTTGACAAGATCTCGTAGCCACAACGGGTGATTGCCCATCTCAACCTGCAGTACATATACACATCGTCAGAATATTATAAAAGTTATTTATGTAAAATTTCATTACTTACATATTGTCGCATCCATGTCGAGAAATCTTTTTCTTTAAGTTCTTGGAGCTGAGAATCATCAATGTTCGTATATGTATTCTTCAATATATCCTCAAATGTCCTATAAAAAGAAACAAAATTCTACAAATATTATAACAATAAACAAAATTGTCATTGTGATAACCATAGTTAATTATGAGATTTTACCTTTCAAAAGGCTGTAGATATTCGCAGTTCAATAAAACATATGTATGTGCGATATGAAGATCTCGTTGTGATAACCATATATCTTTCGCCTTACCAGCAGCTCGACCAATTCCGCAAAATATGTCCGGAACATCTGGTACTGGATATGAATACGCCACACCACCATCAAAATATCTGTCTGGATTTCTACTCCGCGTTTGAACATGTGGCTCGAAGTAGTATGACGTAAAGAACGATATTTCCTCATTGACGTATTGTTCAACAATTGAACCCTCCGGTCGAGCTTTTTGTTTGGTTTTTTTCTTCAGATGAAACATAAATCGCTCGAACGGATACATCCAACGAAATTGAACTGGACCTCCTAGTGCGGCTTCGTGCGGTAAATGAACTGTCAAGTGCTCCATAACATCGAAGAATGATGGTGGAAAAATCTTCTCCAAATTACATAGTACAGTAACTATGTTATTTTGCAGTCGACGAACTACATCCATACTCAGATTTCTCGAACATAAATCTCGAAAGAATAGGCCAACACCTGTAACATTAAAATATTATTCGTGTATTTAACAAATATTCACACTACATATTAATATAAAATCAACCACATACCTCCAATTGCTTCGTGTGCATGTTTGTCCATCAATTCAGAAAAACATATCGGAAGAAGTCTTTGCATGAATACATGACAATCGTGACTTTTCATCCCTAATAACTTTCCTCCTTGAATGTCAACGCACCTTCCAATGTTAGACGCATAGCCATCGGGGAATTTCACATCTTCTTTCAACCACTTCAACAATTTATATTTCGTTTCATTTGACAATCTGAATATCGGGACTGGCGCTTTACCGTCATCACCTATATGTAACTCCCTTCGTGAGCAATATTCTTCTAGATCTTTGCGTGATTTAATATTGTCTTTTGTCTTCCCCGTGACATTCAGTACTGTATTGATGATGTTATCAAAAAAATTCTTCTCTATGTGCATCACATCAAGATTGTGGCGAAGTTTCAGATTTTTCCAATACGGCAAATCCCAAAATATGCTCTTCTTGTACCAGTTATGAGTAATTCCATAACCACCAATTCTCGGATGATTGTTCCCTCCGCAATCTATACTCCTCGGAATACCCAAAGCAAGAAGTCGTTCATATAAAATCTCTTCGCCGGTCAAAACTGGAGGAGGAGATTTCCGCACAACTACATTCCTTTTAAAATTTCTCTTGTTGCGCCGTAATGCATCATCAACAGGAAGAAAACGACGATGACAATCAAACCAACTCGTCTTTCTTCCATGTTTCAACTGAAAAGCATCTGTTTCTTCCATGCAATATGGACAAGCCAATCGACCATGCGTTGTCCATCCAGATAACATACTATAAGCTGGAAAATCACTTATTGTCCACATGAGAGCACCTCGTAACATAAAATTTTGTTTCCTCGAGACATCGTACGCTTGAACTCCATTCCATAATTCTTTTAATTCTTCAATAAGTGGTTGAAGAAATATATCCAAACTTCTTTTCGGATGATTAGGCCCGGGAATCATTATTGTTAAAAACAAAAATTCCCGTTTCATGCACATATCCGGTGGTAAGTTGTAAGGTGTCACTATAACTGGCCACAATGAATAATTCTTTCCAGACATCCCAAATGGATTAAAACCATCGGTACAAAGACCTAAATAGACATTTCGACTCTCAGCCGCAAAATCAGGGTATACCTTGTTAAAGTGTTTCCACGCCTCACCATCTGAGGGATGACACATCTCTCCTTCCTTACTTGAATGCTCAGCATGCCATCTCATGTCGCTTGCGGTCTCCACAGATTGATACAATCTTTTTAATCTGTCTGTAATTGGTAAGTACCACATACGACGATATGGAACCGATTTTCCATTCTTTGTTAAATAAAACCGATCTTTTCCACAAAATAGACAATTACTCATCTCCGATGTCTCTCTCCAAAAAATCATGCAATTGTCTTGACAAACATCAATCTTTTGATATGGCAATAAACCCAAAGATCGCATCATCTTCTTTGTCTCATAATAGGAGTCTACTGCATTATTATCTTCTGGCAAATAATCTCTTACTAATTGCAATATCGAATCCATGCAATTCTCAGACAAATTATTTTCAGTCTTCAAATTCATCAAACGTGCAGACAGAGATAACTGTGATAAACCACTCCTACAACCATCATAAAGTGGATTCCTAGCACTTTCTAGCATTTCAAAAAAACTTTTTGCTTCTTCATTCGGATCTTCTTCAATATTTTCGTTTCTTTCACGGAATACATTTTGCACCATTTCCACATAGGGGTTTATTTCTACATCTTGAGAAGACTCAAATTCATCATGATGTATAGTGCCCCTAAAGTTTTCCACAACATTACTAGATCGTGGTGCAAATTTTTCTCCATGACATAACCACATGAAATAATTCGGGGTAAATCCTCTTAAATAAAGATGCTTCCAAACAGTTCTCTCATTAACAAATTTTTCATTCTTGCATTTCACACATGGACAAACCAACGTACCCGTTTCTTTGTAAACTTGTTGATTCGTCGCCATTGTCATAAACTGTGTGACGCCTTCTATAAACTCTTTCGATACGCTTTGAGATTCTGGATCAATTCTTCTGTACATTCTAGAACTAGAATCGAAAATGTTCGATCTTGATGAAGATGTCATTATATCGCAAACACTATAGAAGTTATGGGGTGAAAAATATGACTTATGAAAATGAAAAACGGATCAATGGTTGAGGGGTTAAATAGATTATTTAGGAACGGATTAGGAACGGATTAGGGACTAAGAGAGTAATTTTCCGAAAAATCGTCCCTAAACCGTCCCTAAATCTGTTGTTGAAGTCCTAAATTTAGGGACGGTTTCAAATCCGTCTCCAAATTTGGAGACGGACGACCTGACCGTCTCCAAATTCGGAGACGGACATGTCATCCGTTTCCAATTTTGGAGACGGATGGTTTGCCGTGTCTAATCGGTTCCCATTTAGAAACGGATTAGACACGACTCCTCGGTACCCAAATTTGGGGACGGATTAGTGACGGATTTCATCGTTCGTTCCTAATCCGTGTCTAATCCGTTTCTAAATTTAGGGACGGAAATGTCGGTTCCTAAATTCCGTCCCTAATTTCCAATTTTCTAGTAGTGATAGAACAACTATACATAGACAAAATATTTTGTAAATCAACCGACAATAAGGAACTGTCGAAGATCAACAGTACCAAGATTGAGAGATTTGTTTAAGACATAAATAGCTTTCACCAAAACCCCATGGTCGAGACATGTAAAGAGAATGGTCACACGTCGAGGAGGTGAAATTCATAAAGACCTTCTCGTACATCATCAAGTATAACCAAGTTAAGGAGAATGTTGTAGTCGATGCATACACTATGTGTTACTTTCTGTTGTAGGCGAGGTTTCTCATCTTCGAGCATATTAAGGACATCTATGAGATGAATCATCATCTTGGAGATATGTTCAAATCTCATGAGAAGACCGACACATGTAAGTATTTTCGAGTCAATGGCTATTTGTTCCACTATTACAGGTTATGCATACTTGAGTGTTCTATCAAGGTTTTATTGGTTCGTTAGGCACATGGATGAGGAATAATGAAACACTTTGGAGTGGCCAAAAAAATATATATTTTGCAGGAACACTTGTACTTGCCTCACTAGTGAAAAGTTGTTGAACGCGTTTGTATAAGGTGCGTGAGATGTAAAAATCGCCAAATCTCAGTTGCAACCAGGTGGTATGTATTATCCTTTATCCAATCCTAGTCAAACATGGAATGTAATCTCCATGGACTTAGTCTTAAGTCTTCCTAAGTCTAAATTTCGATATGACTCGGTTTTTGTTTCTTATCGACCTACTCGCGGCGGCAAGTTAATGGTATATGATGGCGGAGTTTGAGTGAGAGATCGATTGAGCTTTCCTAAACCTTTTCTATTTACGTTTTTATCCTTGTAATTCTTTCCTATAATGTAGATCCATAAGTTTGATCCCTTCTTTAGGCTAGAGTTTTGTGTATTTAAACTCATCCTACTTAATAAATGGATTCTTGGTTATTTGCTTGTATGCTCCAATGTATGTTTTATTCTTTTGATTCTTGACATTCCCCTGGAATTGATTGTCATATGTATGATTTTGATGGAGACATCGGATTGTACTAGATTGTATGCATTAAATAAAATTAATGATCATATCGAGAGGTAGATCAATAGATTTTGAGATGATGATAGTGGAAGATAATGCATTTGATACGTAGGTCATTAGATGGAGACGTCAATGGTTGAAATGTTTGATTTGGGGTTTAGAATTAAAAAGAATGTGAATATATTAATATTATGTTCAGTGTGTAGGTAATTAGATAGATACGTCAATGTTTAAAATATTTGAATAAGACATACACTTAAGGTAGATCCATATAAGATATTTGAATTCTCTGATAGAAATAAAGTAACACTTTTTGAAATCTTTAATGAGTTCTTGTATAGTAAAACAATTCTCGAACTTAGAATCATCGTCTTGTTTGTATATATTTATAATTGAATTTATCATATTTTCTAGGTTAGATAATAGATATCAACACACCTTTTTATGTTCATGACCATATTTTTCGTATAATGAATATTATCAATCACTCTTTGACCTTGTTGCTACATGACCTGTATCATTTTGGAGTGTCTAGTGTAGTATAAATATTAAAACATGAAGTGTATTAGATCACACCTAGATAACACATCATGTTGACATCTCCTTTTTATCTTCTTTCCTTGTGTCAATTGCATGTGCCTAGTTTATGGCCTGAAGTGCTGGAAATTCTAGACTCGTGTCATTTGATGCGAAACAACGTTGGAAACAAGATTTGGAATAGGAGAGTTATGGAGCATATACCTCTCCTATTCACACCAACTTTGATATGCATTCAGCAACCGAACATCAATTGTAACCATATTTAATTTCAACCATCGTTTTTGCAGATGTTGAATCGAATTATGGTTCAACAGAGACAGAATGAAAATCTGAACGTCCACCTTATGAGGTGGAAGATGTTGTGTAAATCACTCAAGAAAATCAAAGGGGTGACGGATGATGATGTCATGTTATTATCTTCACGTTCTCTCTTATGGATAGAGCAAAAGAATGGTTGTACACTTTGGCATCAGATTCTATACACACTTAGAGCTAGCTTGAGGAGCGGTTCTTGATGACGTTTTTCCTATTCCATTAGACACAAACATCAAAGAAAAATATAAATTCCTTCACTTAGATGGACGATGAGAAATCATATTAGGCGTGGCAGAGATTTAACGGCTACCAGCATGCATGCCAACATCAAGGGATAGATTAGAAGTATCTCATTCACACTTTTATCGAAGAACTTCAAGAGGACATCCATATATGGATCAGTGTGGTATGTAGAAAATAACTGCATGACCTCCATTTCTCTTAGCTCAAGCAACAAATAGAGAAAATGGCCAACAAAAGGAACACTCTAAGCAATTATAAGAGGAGGTTTCCACCGAATGAGTTGGAAATAAGGTCTCCAACCTCCGAGCCGAACTAGCTGAGATGAAGCTTTAGATGTCTAGCACGTAGCACCGAGCATCACCATTGATGGATCTTCACAAGCATCTAGGTGAGTGTTCGGGACTATACATTTTGTACATAAAACAGGAGAAGTTGCAAATTACATGGCAAAAAAACCCTAGTAAAATACGTACAATCCAGATTGGGGAAATCACCCAAATTTCTTCTTCAAGAACACCGCCAATGTGTAGAATCCACCCATGAGAACTTTTAGCCTCAAATGTTCTGAGACAATGTTCCGAGACAACCCTGAGAATTTACCAAAAAGGCTGCCACATCAAAATCTAGCTTACCAACGTAGGAGAGATCCAATTGCACCACAATTATTCGAGGTGAAGATCGAGATCAAGTCAATGTTCACATTTAATGTATGAACATAAGACTCATGGAGCGAAGCTTTTTCGAAATGAAGGCGGAACACGAATATTTTAAGCAGGTAATAGATATCTAAGTCAACCAGCTTACCTCGAACTCATCAAGAACAACGAGAAAACTCTTGGAGAAACACGAGAAAATCTCATAGAGTAGAATCAATATGGTCAAACTTGAGACTTTAAACAAATATTTCTCGTAAGGGAACCCGAGTCTTTTTAAAAACTCTTTTTATTTTCTTTTTTGTTGAATTTGTTTTTGAACTTTGTATTTTTTGGATGAGTATATTTTGTTAGAATGCCTATATATGTATCTATTTGTTGCAAGGCCGTAGAAAAAGCATAGAAAGGTTTTTTGGAAAAATGAAAAGAAAGTCGAGAAAACGTTCTGGCCGAACAAATATGAATCAACTAATATTTGGGCAGAGAGTCAAGGCTTCAACATAATCAAAGGTAAAATCTGGTCATTTTCTAGTGCCACTGGAGAAGGCGTTGTGAAGCTCTTCCGTCCCACTTTCGTATGTGTCGATCATCCTTAGTGTCAAAAATGGATGTTTGTTGGCGGATGAAAGCTAAGAACAATAATTGAAACACCCTCTCTTTCTTTCTCAAAATTTCTTCAAATTTATTATGTCTGTTTGTATTCTAGGGCTTATGGCACAGTGCTCTACCGAGTTTCGCACTTAGTGATCGAGCATTTCTACCAAGGAAGAAAATTTTAAGTCAATGAGCACTTGGAGAGAATTAAGATTTGGCCTAATTACTTGGCCATGTTAATTTGGTTCAAGCGATTTCTCGAGCCTTACAAAAATTCCACAAATTTTTGCATGATTGAGTTTATACGTTCATTATTTAGACGTTTATACTCATACTATGTAAATTCATTTGTTTTGATTGAAACCTTTGCAAAGGCCGAAGCGTGCACACATTAGAAACACTTCGAGATGCTCGAGCCATGCAGCATTGGCGCTTCAATCAATGATATTTCTTCCCCATTTCTTATTTTAATTATGTTTAATTTTTCACATTTCCATATATTGTAATAGGTTTTATGTTTTATGAATTTATGATTGTGATTGTTAAATTCTTATACTATTGAGTACAAAATTGAAAGACCATGAGCCAAAATTATGGAATATAATATGGAACACCGGAAAACACATTTAGCACAAAAATATTGATGTGTTGTCTAGGTGTGGTCTAATGAATATCAATTTTTATAATTAATAGCTAGATAAGACATCCTGTAAGGATATCGATCATGTAGTATCAGGGTGAAATTTAGACTATTGATTTCACAAAAACTACGATCATGAACAATATAAAGGGTATGAGTATATCTACTATCTAATATACACAAGTAAAGAATTACAAACACAATGTTATACAAGTAAGACGATGATTTTAGGTTTGAAAATTATGATCACTTACATCAACTCTAAATATTTTTAAAAGTGTAATTTTTTTATCGGATAAATCAGTCATCTTGTATCGATCTATCTACTCTTGTTGTGTAGATCTTGTTCAAGTGTTTCAATCATTGACGTCTCCATCGAATGACCTATACACTAAATTTAATATCAACATCATGATTCCTAAACATTCTAACCTACTTCTCGATATCATCATCATGTTTATCTAATGCATATGATCTAATATAAGACTTTACAAATGAATTATACCATGTGACAATCATTTATAGTGTTCATTCAAGAATTCAAAGAATATAAACATGCATTAAACCATAAAAATAAAGAACACCGCATCCATACATGAAATACGATGAGGTCAAATACACAAAACCCTAGCCTAAAGCATGAATCAAATCATTAGATCTACGGCTTGGAAAGTACTACATCAAGAAACAAATAAAGACAAATTTTAGGATAAACTCATTTAATCACTCGATCAATCGCCACCATGACCTTGCTTTTCACTTGTCTTTGTCATTAGTTCGAACCTTTGATGAAGTTTGATAGCACTTTCACCCTTTACACAATCCAAAAAGTCTCTTCTCTCTATTATTTACCATTCTCCCTTGGAAATTGCCGACCTCCTACTTATAGAAAAACTCTTCAGAATTTAACTTGACTTGTTAAGTAAAATCGGCATAACGCTCAGCCGAATATGTTGCATCTCAAACTAAGAAATTGGTTGTTCAATATGTTTTCCATGTAAGATCTTGCTCATCACTTGACTGACAATGAATGTTCTGGTCGAGTGAACTTACATGAGTAAATTTGGTGCTTCATTCTGGCCAAGTGGTTAATCGTTCTACGTGAACAATTTCTTGAAGTCTTTCGTACATCTGAATCTTATACACTTGGTCGAACGATTTCTCGTTTTTTGTCCTTGATGCTTATTTTGCGTTAAAAGTTGGTCAATTTTTCTCCATAATGTACTCCTTAGTTTCTTATAACTACAATATCATAAAATAAACCAAAAAGGCGTAAAAAAGAACTAAAGATTAGAATAATCTAAAACGCAATAGAAACTTGCAATTATTTATAGAGTGAAAATATTATGATCAGAGGTGCACAAACACATCACTACTTTTACTGATATCAAGGTTATTTGTTTTGATATTTTACTTTGCTTATTCATTTTGATAGTTTTATTTCATGTTAGTTTGACATTAATGATGGTGTCAAGTCTATGTTTCGGCTAGACATTGATTTACATCTTTTACACTACTTAGGTTTCATTTTAGGATAATAATTTTTTTAGGAATTTGTTAGCCATCAACATTACATACACTTAACTTATTCAATAGGTATTCATGCGATGATGATGTATGTATATGGGATTAGAGAATCTTTCCTTACCCATTCATTACATATACCAACGATAGATTATTGAGTAAGCATTTTGAATAAATTGTATGATATAGTCCGAGAGGAGAACTCTATTTTAGGTTGGTTTTACTTGTTTTTGGGGTAAATTAACACTTAGTTATGTTAGGATTGTTATTAACTCTTAGTTCCAAGATTATATATTTCACGAAGATTCGTCACTATACTTTGTAGTATTATGCACTTACATCTTGTTTGAGTTTACTATTTTTATAGTGATTTACCTTTAACTCTAATAAGTCCATGCATCGCGCCTGTGGATGGTGATAATCCTCACATGTGAATATTAGCCTAGTTAACCATCTTTTTTTCCTTTTTCATATGTATATAATATACTATACATAAAAAAAAGAAAGGAGACGAAAAATACTAAAAATTGCAAATTCCCTTATAAAACAATAAGATTAAAAAAGTAATAATAAGAAGGGAATTAAAAGGCTCAGTTTCGGAATGAAGAAAATATTAAGAACACTTCTTTTATCACTTTTACCAAGTCTACCCCTAACCATTTAGATCGACCACTCTCTAGAAAAATGATAAACAGAATCAAAAAATATACTGGGTACAAATTTTAGTTCTTTCTGTAAAGATTTTGAGATGATATAGATCTCATGACTTAGAATCTCTACATTAGTTCGAGAGCTCTATAGGAAACTAAATCGGTTTTGTTCAAGACGAAAATAGTCTAAACAGATATGAATGTTCTTAAATCCTTGTTGATCTGGATTTCCCTTGTGCTCCCTTTCTAGTGTTATTCATTAATTATATTTGTTTAAAGATGAACAAAATGCCAACTCTATGCGAGTTTTA
>CM071861.1:32317788-32329620 GCA_036759665.1 Gynandropsis gynandra | reverse complement strand
CAACTCTATGCGAGTTTTATCACGCTCTTTCCAATCTACGATTGTGGTATATTTCTATCATGTTTTAGATCCTTTTATTGTTTTTAGTTCTTTTTACATGACATTTTTCTACATAAAACGAGCCTCAAGGAAAGAAATAAAGCAATTTCTCGGCCTGAGTATTATATTGTTAGAGCGAGCAAGAATGACATGTATGAAAGTTCTCGAGGATTCACTCAGGTAGAGCAATCATTCACTCGACCAATACAAAGCACCAAAGTTACTCCTATAGATTCGCTCAACCCGAGTGGTGACCAACTCGGTTGAGCGATAAGCCAAAAGGGGAAGATTTTCATACATGTAGGTTTGCTTGACCTACGCATGTTCTTACTCAGTCGAGCGATGCACCTAATCACATCAAATTTGGCTCCCTTTTGTATCGAAAACATGCAGAAAACAAAGCGCTGAGCTCAAACTGCCATAACACGGCTGAGCGTTTTATTGAATTCACTTAATAATTCAAAATATGAATTATTGAAGTTTAAGGGAACTTTTCTATAAGTTGGAGGCTAACACTCGATAGAAGATATAAAGAAGAGAAGATGAAAAATACAAAGAGTATTGAGACGAGACTTTTTGAATCATGCAAAGAGTGATAAGGCTATCATACTTCATCGAAGGATCAAAATACCAGCGAAGGCAAGTTAAAGGCGAGGTTATGGCGACGACTAATTGAGAGATCGATTGAGCTTCCTTTATCCGTTACTATTTTTTATTTATCGTTGTAGTTCTTTGCTAAGATGTAATCCATAGGGTCGATCTATGTGTATAAATTAAATAAAACGAATGAGCACAATAGGTAGATAAATCAGTTTGGGAAGATGATATTGGATGATAATGCATTCAAAATGTAGGTCAGTAGATGGAGACCTCAATGGTTAAAATGATTGAATAGAGATTTAGAATTTACGTGAAGGTAATTATAATGGTTAAAATGATTGAATAGAGATTTAGAATTTACGTGAAGGTAATTATAATGATAATGTGTTCAGTCTGTAGGTCATTAGATGAAAACATCAATGATTGAATTCTCTAATAAAAACAAAATGATACTTTCTGAAAATTTTTAATGATTTGTTCTACGTTAAAACAATTCTCAACCCTATAATCATCATTTCTCTTGTACATAATTGTAATTTTAATTTAATCTTATTTGTCTATATTATATAATAGATATGAACACAGTTATTCTATGCTCATGGCCACATTTTTGTAAAATTGATAGATTCAATGTCTCTTAGTCCTTGTATTTGACCTTACTACTATACGATTTATATCCTTACACAATGTCTAGTCTATGTATAAATATTAAAACTTAAAATGCATCAGATCACATCTATGAAACACATCAACCTTACGATGTTTCTTCTCTATATGAATGACATCAAGATTATGCAAAGTTTAAACTTTTCCAATACAGTAGATAAAAAATATTTTCTTGTAACAATTATAGGCAACTATTTAATCATTAATTCTCGGATGAGTACTTCCCCATAATTGACCTCCTAGGGACACTCAAATCATGAATTCACTCATATAAAATATTTTCACCTTACCAATAGAGGGAGAGACGTCCACACAACTTCATTCCTCTTATAGTTTTTTTTGTTACGTTTTAGTGTATCATCACAGGGAAAAAACAACGATGATAATTAAACCGATTCGTCTTTCTTTCATGTTTCAACTAGAAAATATATGTTCCATCTATGCAATACAGAAAAGATAATCGATCACGTGTTGTCCATCTCGTTTATGATCCACATGCTCGTAACATAAAATTTTATCGCGTCAAAACATCGTACGCTTCAACCCCATACACAAATCTCGTAACTTTTAAATCAATAACTGAAAAAATATATCTCGTACTAAGGATAATATTAAACCCTAAGTCTCAAAAACCACCTAAAAATTCTACTGAGTTATCGCCTAAATTCAATTTTCATTTTCTTTTATGTTTGCACAAGAATCCAGCAATAATTACTAAGGGTTATGGAGTTTATAATTTGGTTCATAACCCTAAATAATAACATTTGGTATCAGAGTTTTATGGTTTAGGGACCATAGAACAAAAGCACAAAAGCACTAAGCACTATCAAGCACCAACAAACACAAGTTAACGAGAACAAGACAAACACCAGTTTGAAGGACCGGTTTTAGAAAAGTAAAGCTGAGGTAACCATTGAAAACTCGACTCAAAATTCTATAGGTTAAGGATGCATATAGTAGCTCCTTCTATTCTAGTATTTGAGGGCAAAAATTATAATCTATAGGTGATTAAGATGAAAGAAATTTTGAGGTTAAGACAGTTGTGAAAAGTGGTAACATAAGGTATACTAGAAAGGCCTTTTATGGGGGCGGTACCCACAGAGAAAGAACAATAGAGAGCAGTGGTTATCTGAGAGGACTTGGAAGCAAAAGACCAAATTGCACTACAACTGTTATATAGTATAGTATCAGATTAAATTTTTGGAGCACATTTATCAGTGTGCGAGACTTCTAAGGCAACATGGGATTTATTGAAAGAGACGTTTCAAGGAGACCCTAAAACGGCTATGATCAAGCTACAAAGGTTAAGGGCTAGTTACTACACTATGAAGCAAGGTGAAAAGGAGAGTATCAAAGACTTTCCAAACAAAGTCACAAAACTTACAAATGAGATGAGAGCCTACGGGGATGAAGTTAAAAGGATGCACTGGTTTCAAAATTTCTATGTTCACTACAAGAAAGGTTTGACCCATATGTTGGAGTCATCGAACAGACCAAATCTCAGGAGTCAAGGCTTGATGATAGGCACCATGGTGGAAAAGAAGGAGCTTTACAGGCAAAGCATAAGATTAAAATGTTTGGACATAAGCAAGAAAATTACAAGAAACCCTTCATGAATACATCCTAAATCTAAGGGAAAGAAATGGTGTTCTATATGCAAAAAGGACAACCATTTTGAGACTCAATGTTACATCAAGAATAAGTAGGACAAAGGATAAGGTTCAAGGCAGTATAAAGGGAAGAAAGAATGTTTTGTTTGCGAGAAGACATGACATTTCTCAAGTGAATGCAGATTTAAAAGACCTACAACTAATCAAGCTCAAGTGATTAGAGAAGAGGACGAAGACAACACTCTGTTCACTACTACCCATATAACACAACAGGTTTTTGGCATTGGGGTATGGTTGATAGACAGTGGTGCAACCAACCACATGACTCACGAGGAAAGGCATTTCACAACTATGGATAAGGACTTAAGGTCCCTATTAAGGTCGGAAGTGGGACACTTCTAATGACAGTTGGGAAGGGAGACATTGAGGTCTCAACCAAGAGAGGAAGGAAGACTATGTGTTTTTAGTTCCAGGTTTAGACAAAAACCTGTTAAGTGTTCCTCAAATGGCGATGAATGGTTATGAAGTCATGTTTATAGAACAATTTTGTGGCATTAAGGACAAGAAGGGATCTAAAGATGTTGAGGTCCGGATGGTTAACAAGGCTTACCCACTTAAGTGGGATGACACAAATGAAGAAGCTAGAATAGCAGAGGAAGATAAGAACTTATATGATCCGTGGCATAAGAGATTGGGCTATGCTGGAATCCACAACCTGCAAGAGATGATAAGGAAATGGTGAGAGGTCTACCTAAATTTACAATAATAAAGAAGGTGTGTGAAGGGAAAACAACATAGAGAAGAGTTCCCTAAAGATGCAGACATCAAGACAAAAGGGACACTAGAACTGGTTCACACTGATAATTGTGGACCTATGCAAACTAAGTCCCTAGATGACAGTGTCTACCTCCTTACACTCACAGACAACTACTCACACATGTTGTGGATTTATTTCTTGAGCTTGAATTCAGATACCATAGGAATATTCAGGAGATATCTAAGTCTAGATGAGACTCAAACATGTAGTAAACTTAAGAGACTAAGATCAGAAAGAGGGGGTGAATTTAATTCACAAGAGTTTACTAACCTGTTGGAGGAGAAGGGGATCCAGAGAGCTCACTGTGGCCTTCTCCCGATAACAAAATGGCAAAGCTGAAAGAAAAAATAGAAGCTTGTTTGACATGACGGGGAGTATGTGAAAGGATAAACAACTGCCAAACAAATTCTGGACAGAAGCAGTATTTAAAGCTGCTTACCTGCATAATAGAATCCCTATAAAGGCACTGAAAGATAGGACACCCCTTGAGGTGTGGAGTCACCATAAACCATCTGTGGCTCACTTGAAGATCTTTGGTTCATCTGCCATGTGTTGATCTCTGCACAAAAGAGAAGGAAGTTAGATAACAGATCAAAGAAATGATATTTATGGGTTATAGTAGTTTGAGTAAAGGATATAGGGTGTTCAAGCTCGATAGTCAAAAGATAGAGGTTGCAAGAGAAGAGACATAATATTTGAATAAGGGAAAAGTTGGGACTAGAATTTTTAAACTGAGACAAGTTTGAAAATCCAAGTTCTAATCCTTTCACTAGCTATATTCCTAGACTTACAACTTCTGCTATACAAACTCAAGGGACTGCAGAATCACAAGTGACTCCTAGACAATCAGACCGAAGAGAGAACTTACCTCAATACACGCCTATGCCATTCAGACTCTGATACACAGCTGAAGTCTTCAGGGACCAGAGGGAGCAGTGAAAATAGCCTTTCCAGACCTCTGCACAGGATGAAAAGGGTTAGTGATCTCTACATAATTGATGAGGAACAAGAAACAGAAGAGATAGAAAAATAAGAGGCTTGTTACTTACTTTTTGAAGAGCCGTCAAGCTTTGAGGTGGCAGTAAGAATAAAAGGCCAGAGGGAAGCCATGGATGTAGAAATTGACATGATCAACAAGAATCAGACCTGAATTCTTGTTGACATACCTGAAAAACAAAAAATCATAAGTGTTAAATGGCTTTACAAGGTGAATACATATGAAGAGGGTAAGTTATTGAAGTTGAAGACAAGACTTGTGGCCAGAGGATTTACTCAAAACTTACGGCCTAGACTATGGTAAGACCTTTGCACTAGTATCTCAGCATTATACTATAATAACCTTGATCTCAGTGGTTGCACAAATGAAATGGAATCTGCACCAAATGGATGTCAATTCAACATTTTTGAATGGTGAGTTGGCTGAGGATGTGTATGTGAAACAACCTCAAGGATATGAGGCTGAAAGAGAAGAAGAGAAAGTGTACAAGCTACACAAAGCACTCTATGGCCTAAAGCAGGCCGCTAGAGCATTAGTAAAATAGGTGCATTTTTTATTGCTGAGGGATGAAAGAGGATTAGTTGCAATGCAACTATGTATGTCAAATTTCAAGAAGATGTTGTGCAGGTAGTGTGCTTGTATGTGGACGACATTATCATCACTGGGAGTAATGACAGAATGGTGGACCTGATTAAACTCTAATTGAGTGAAACCTATGAGAAGAGCAATCTAGGAAAACTAAGGATTTTCTTAGGTTTTGAGTTAACCTATCTAGAGGGAGATATATTCATGATTCAATGCAAATATGCAATGACTATTCTAAGAAAGTAAGGAATGCATCATTCAAAGGGAGTAAATACACCACTCACTTCCCAGCGGGAAAACATTGAAGAAGGAAAAGAAGTTAAGGATCAAACTACTTACCGAAGTAGGGTTGGAGGCCTACTCTAACTTGCTACTACCAGACCAGATATATTCTTTGTCGTGTCCTACCTGTCAAGGTTTAACTCGAAACCAACAGAAAAAAGTATTCAAGAGGTTAAATGAGTTCTGAGATATATAAATACAACAAGGGACTATGGACTAATGTTCAAGCATACATGCGAAGCAGAATTGACTGGATACTTAGACTCAGACCTAGCAGGGTGTTCTACTGACTGAAGAAGCACCTCAGGCTTTTGTTTCACCCTAGGCAGTGCAATATTTTCATGGGAGACACAGAAGCAAGCAACCATAGCACAATCGACGGTCGAAGCAAAATACACAACACTATGCGGTGCAATTAATCACTCAGTGTGGTTAAATAGGCTATTCAGAGAGCTAGGGTTTGACATGCAGAGAGGTATCCCTATTTATTGTGATAATATGTCAGCTATTGCAATCGGAAGAAACCTAGTTCAACAAAGAAGAAGCAAGCACATACAGATAAACTATAATGTAATCATAGAAGTAGAAGCACAAGGAGAGATTGAGTTACGATTCATACCTGGGGAGTACCACCTTGCCGACATCCTAACGAAGCCCCTGGGAACTTGGAGGTTTCAAGATCTAAGGCTAGCAATCGGGGTTGTACCTAAGCCGGTCTAGAGGGAGAATGATGGTGATGACCAGTTTAGGTGGAAGAATTACGATCGACAAAAGAAGAGAGAGCTAGGGTTTGAAGAAGGTTCGAGAGAAAGGGGAAATGAGTCAGACTGTGAAGACCCCAACCGTGAAGAAAGAAAGAAGTGGGTTAGAAATAATGTTAAGGCCAAGAACAAAGAAAAACAAAAGACCAAGGCCCCGACCAAGCTCTATAGTCAAGCCTGCGCCTGAAGCCCAAAGCTGATGCCCGAAGTTGAAGCCTAGTCGAAGCCCGGTTCCCTATGTCACCTACAAGAAGAAGAAGAACCAGTAGACAATTTTCACTACATTTTAGAACGATTAATATGTAATTTTTGCCATTATCTAGGCCTTATTTTGTATTCAAACAAGACTGAGGTTACTCTAGAATAGGAATGGAGTGACTATGACATTTATTTTGAAATTATATATATGAAAGAGGAGAGGAGAGTGTGTGTATCAGATCACACTCACACAAAACCCTAATTCGTAATTTTTTCTTCCACCCAAACCCTAAGTCTTAAAAACCACCTAAAATTCTATTGAGTTATCACCTAAATTTCAGTTTCAATTTTCTTTTATGTTTGCACAAGAATCCAATAGTAATTACTATGGGTTATGGAGTTTACAAACTCATTCATAACCCTTAGGAATAACAAGAACCCCTTAACAAGTTCCATGATGACACATCCGCGGTGTAACAATAACCGGACAGTTCATTTTGTATAATTTTTCTATTCTTCTGCAAGATGACGAAGAAACTATTTTAGAAAACGGAAAAGATGATCGTAGAGGCATATCCCGCCCTTCTGCTCGCATTTCTTTCAACTGAAAGCTGTTCACACTTGTCCGTAAAATTCAATCTTATAATAAAGGAAGAAGGAAGAAAGGAGAAGGTGAATAGAGGAGAGAAGGATTCGAGTGGGTGAAGACTAGAGGAGAGGAGAGACGTGAATGAAAATGAGGCAATGATAAGATAGGACAATGTAAAGGATTTTTTGATCATATATGTATAATTTAAATATATGATTTTATTATATTATTAATTAAAATTAAAGTAATTTTATATAATATTTATGGTTAAAAAGTGTAATTGTTATGAAATAAAAAAATGTAACAAATCACTTCGTTTATTATGAAATAGATAAGGTCTAAATAATGTTTTCTCAATTAATATATTACTTGTTTTTTTATCTTAACTTATTAATCGAATCGCCCTACTGATATTGATAATATAAAAAAGCAATGTAATCAGATTATGAATATGAGATGAACTAGCAGTGCATATTTGATTGAATATAGAGAAACTAATTCTGAAGAAACTATAATGATCGTGACCAGTATAATTCCAAACCTTATTAACGTTAATTACTCGAACTTATCAACATCTTCTCTTTATTATAAATTACTTAGTATTAAAAATCACGTTGTTACTAATTTTTTATATTGATGATTGAAGGCGGTTTTGAACCTTCAAACATCTTATTTTTCAAAGATTCATACTGATGATAATATGAAAACAATCAAAAAATTTCAATAGGAGTAATTTTTTAGGAATAAGCTCTCTCAATCAGAAATACTAATAAATTCCGATAGTATATTTTGTTATTTTAATATAATTTCAAATAATATTATTTAAAAAATATAGACATAGATTAAATAAGCGATCATATAAGAATATTTTTAGTCGGAATATTCAATACTTATCTTCATTTTGTTAAATTTTCTTATTCATATTTTATTATCTATAGAACAGTTATGTATTTATTATTTTATGGAAAAAATGTAACACTTATAATTTTTAAGGGAATTTATCAAAGTAAATCTAATGTGGAGATTTAATTTTTCATGTTTTTTGCTATTGAATAAAACAAATGTCTTGAATGGCTCCAATCATATATTTATAATTTGCTATTAACAAAAAATGTTATAATAATACTTTGATATATTAATTTTATTCTTAAAAAATACAAAATTAAAATTATTAAAACCCTTACTTAACGCGTGAATTTGAAAACTAGTCACTCTAAGAAATTTTGAACTTCCATCTTACTGATCAATGCAAGAAGTTTCAAAACTCAATGCATTCTTTTATACAAAATGAAATATGATGGTGATACCTTACTATTCCGATTACATATAAAGGGTCTACAGCACAATATTGATTTATGTTCGTAAGTTTCTACGTTGTATTTTAATTAATTTTCAAAAACTTTATCCTATATTTTTTTTATATAAAAGATTAAAAAAGATATACAAAAATATATATATTTAATCAAACATCCGTTCAACATAAAATATTATCAATTCTTAATTCTTGAAAACGACAACAGAAAAATCTTTTAAATTTCATAGAATACATTAATCTTTTTCGTATATATATAAAATATTATCAATTTCTAATTCTTGAAAACGACAACAGGAAAATCTTTTAAATTTCATAGAATACATTAATCTTTTTAGTATATATATATATATATATATATATATGACAAACAGTAATGAATAATTACTCAAATAATGGATAATTACTCACACTACGAGCCATTTTTCAGCTATTTTATTTAAAATAGTGTTTAATCTTCAGAATATTTCATTTTACATAGTGTTTAATCTTCGGATGAATTCCTTGTATCTGTCCATTTATCCATAATAATTCTGAAAATTGCTTACATACCACAAAACACTTTTCTTTCTTTCTTAAAAATTATAATTTTGCTACTAAATACCATTTTATATTTCATATTATAATTATGATAAAAATCGAGTATTTTTGGTTGAAGACAATGGATGTGGAAAAGAAATAAACTCAAAAATCAAGATGTATCAAAAGAGTTTATGGAATATATCACGTAATTTTATGAATTTGGAAAAAATTGTTTGTCCATATTAATGAGAGAACGATATAGAATTATATTTATTTAAGAATCTTTTAACCCTAATTTGTTTTTTGTTATCTCATGATAAAAATTTTGCAATACGGAGTAATAATGCTGAGGGAGCATGTAATAAAGGTATTACATAAAATATGCTAATAGGGGTATTAAAATTGATGCTATTGGAATGATGCGAAATTTATTCGATAAAACCAATCAAGATCATATCAATGAAGACCGGAAAGATGAAGCAAAAAGATATTTGGTAATATTGGTAGTTCTAGACTTTCATTATATGACGACTGTAAAGTGTGTTCATAGTTATCTTGTCTTCATGTCTCATGAATTGGAAGATTTCTGAGAGGTACATGTTCTATTTGTGAAATTATAGAGAGATTATTTTATTGACGGTAATATATTGTAGAATCTTACTTTGAAACGAAGAAAATAAAGAAATAATTATCGATTTTGTGGAAAAAATAATTTTATTTAAAAAGAAAAGAAATATTTGTTCTATATCATCATATGTTATATTTACCAATTCTTAATAAGATCAAATTATTATATCAATATGAGAAGAAAACAAGTCACAGGAGATGGCACGCTAGACATTCTAGGGGTGAAGGAAAAATATGTCATCTATTAGTTAGTGAGGTGTATAAACACTTTAATAAAATATATCCCGACTTTGCTTCTTAGAATATAAGCATTTATTTACGCCATTTCATAGATGGTTTAATCTTTTTGGGATATGTGGAAGGACTTATTAATTATTGCTAGTTATTTGGATCTAATACGATTTACCAATAGACATGAGCATAAAAGGTACGAGATTGAAGCGTACGATGTTTTGTGAATTAGGGTTTTGTCTCGGTTCTAAATATTCCATCGGACAAAAATCGATGGGTAGGATGTCATCGGGTAGCCATCAAAGTGGATTTCAAAACCTGATGCATCACGGCATACGACTGCCAGATGAAGCTTAAGGAAACGCATACCGATCCGGTGATTGAGAAGATAAGAAAAGTTGTCCCCAAGATGCTCATTCTCGGAGGGTTTCCTTCTTTGGCTTCTAGAGAAGATGAATGGAAGTATGTGTATTATGAAGGTCTGTCACAGAACCAAAGCGGGAATGACTGTGGTGTTTTCTCCTACAAATTCGTAGAAGCCTCGTTAATGAGGAGTAATGTGTTTCGCTTAATTTGCGACGACAATGTTACTTCCATGCGTGAGAATATGACGGCTGATATATATAGTAATGGAGAAAGTATCTATGAACCCGAAGAAGACTAACTTGATATTTGGTACATTTTTGTTTTGGACTGGTAGATGTAACCATTTGGTACATTGTTTTTTTAAACATTTGGTACATTGTTTTTTTAAAATATTTGGTACATTGTCGCAAGGGTCAAACGGTCGTAGAGGTACAAGGGTCACAGAGCCTCATATGACCCTTGCGACCCATGTGGCCATTGCGACCCTTCCGGCCATTGTGACCATTGTGACCCTTGTGACCGATTTGTCCATTTCGACCATTGCGACCCTTCCGGCCATTGCGATCCATTTGTCCATTTCGACACTTTCGAAGAGGTAAAATGGTCACAGAGGGATGTCTTCGACCCTTGTCCCTCTACGACCCTTGGACCCCTGCGACCCATTTGTCCATTTCGACCCTTCCGACCATTGCGATCCTTCCGACCCTTGCGACCCTTACGACCCATTTGTCCATTTCGACCCTTTCGACTAGTCTTTTCAATGTCAAACTACTGTTTTTTTCAGGTGCTAGCTATGCTTTTTATTTTACCAATGCCACATTCAAGACCTATATTAAAAGGTTCTTTAATGTGGTCAATACATGCACCTTGGTCATTCTTTGTATTTAGTGTCTTTCTGGAATTTTAGGAGTCCATGTATTTTTCGTTAAATATGAGTTTATAAATAGAGGAGTACATCCGACGCATGCAACCACATATGACCCTTGTACGACTCATGCGACCACACATGACCCTTGTACGACTCATGTGATCCAATATGACCACATATGACCCATGGACGACTCATGCGACCACATATGACCCATGGACGTTTAGTGCGACCATATATGACCCTTGTACGACTCATGCGACCCTATATGACCACATATGACCCAGGACGACTCAATGCGACCACATATGACCCATGGACGTTTAGTGCGACCATATATGACCCTTGTACGACTCATGCGACCCTATATGACCACATATGACCCATGGACGACTCATGCAACCACATATAACCCATGGACGACTCATGCGACCTATTTGACTCATGCGACTTGTCGTTTTGCTGTCAGACTCCTGTCTTGCAACCCATGTGACCCTTCTGACCCATGTGACCCTTCCTACCCATGTGACTTGTCGTTTTGCAATCAGAATCTTTTCTTCCGACCCATGTGACTTGTCATTTTGCTGTCACGCAGGGCATCGTGCTGTCTATGTGTTACTCAAGATCTTGGTAATCGGCGGACTCAGGCTCTATGCAGCCACTAACGAGTTGCAGGGATGAATTAGGTGACGGTGTTGGGTCACTCTTTAAATGTGACTGGAAGACGAAGTACATGGCAGAAGATGACTTAGGTGACGGGGT
>CM071861.1:32300701-32317598 GCA_036759665.1 Gynandropsis gynandra | reverse complement strand
GGTCCCTCATTTGGAATTAATTAGTTTGACGTTGTAAATGTATTGTTTTGATTGGTTTTTGGCATTTCATCATCATAAACCCGTAAATTCGTCGAGTTCGCATCTATTCATTAATATATGCGACCATGCGACCCATGCGATCCATGCGACCCTCCTGCGACCCTCATTTGGCATTAATTAGTTTGACGTTGTAAATGTATTATTTTTAAATTCGTCGAGTTCGCATCTATTCATCAATATATGCGATCATGCGACCCTAATTTGGCATATGTGCGACCAAGCGACCCATGCCATTATCAATATATTTGAGTTGTATATGTCTAATTTATAATCAATATAGATAATAATATAAATAATATCGACATTTGAACAAAATGTTAAATGTATTGTTTAATCATCCGTCGAGTTCTTAAAACACTACTATCACTTTTGAAACACAGTCATTGGTTATACACAACTCAACTAGGTACACATGGGTCACAATCTGTTTTAACCATTGATTGACGTTGCAAATGTATTGTTTTGAATGGTTTTTGTCATTTTATCATCATAAACCCGTAAATTCGTCGAGTTCGCATCTATTCATCAATATATGCGACCATGCGACCCATGCTACCCATGCGACTCTCATGCGACCCTCATTTATACCAAAATTATCGCCGAATTTTTCACCAAAATTTGAAAAAACTTTTCGAATTCCATCTGACGGTGATTCGATGTCAGGGTTATGTCTTTTCGTATTCCAACCATTTCCCTTTTTCTTATAACGACACACACTCTCTCTCTCTCTCTAACTCTCATCATCATCATCATCTTGCCGAAAATGCAAACTGCTGGTGACGGCGATTCGATGTTAGAGTCATCTTCTTCTGGTGAGAGGATTTTCACGGTACCAGTCACGCGTTCAAATCTGGTCGTAGATGCAGTGGTAAGTGAACTCAAACCGAGTTATTCGATTCATCAAATTTGGCCGTATATGCATTAGTTTGGCGTTGTTGTAAATTTATTCGGTTATCGCAGACACTCCGATAGAGTAATCAATTACGGACGGATTTGGGAGGCATATCTAAGGCCCATGAAACGCGGTGGCGTTAGCATCACCAGGGGTTGGACAAAGTTTTGTCACGATAATGGCTTTAACGTGGGTTGTACCCTCAAAATCAAACTGGACACCGTTCTTGATGATGTACCTTGTCTACTGCTTGCCCCTATAATCTTCATAGATTGAATTCCGTTATATTTTGATTGCTTTGAACCTCATTTGAACAATAAATGAAAGATGTGTGTTTGTGTGGCCTTTGTTTCATTCACGTCAAGAGCAAATGACTATCGAATGTTGGTACATATATGTTTTGGGCATATTTTGTGGGCACACTTTGAAAATGTGTTCCTTTTTTTTACATTTCTGTTTCCCAAACCCTAGATTCATAGATTTGTCTGATTTTATTTGTCATATTTCAATTATTTGATACCATAGTTATCTATATCAAACGAAGAACTTTCAGAGTTGTTCTAACGATTTTATTCATCATATATGGCAAGATGGCATTTGTATAGATCCCTAAATAATATTATCCATTTTGGGTAGTTTCAGCAAATTCTTGTTTAATTTGGTTCCGTTTTAATTTCCCTGATACAGTTCCACCACAAGATAAAAACAAGAACCGAAGTTGAACCATAGAAACGTTCATACGACTGATAAAAAAGATCATCAATAACATAGAAGAACCAACCAGTTATGAGAAACTTCTAACAAGGCACACTATACCAACACTCGGAATTCTCACAGAAGAGAACTTACCAACAGAAAAAAAAAGCCAGGGAGATATTTCCCGGGTGATAAACATGTTTACGAGAGATATAAACTCATCCATTCTTCTATAGTTAATGAAACAAAGGGTCGTAGGGGACAACGGGTCGCAGAGGTACAAGGGTCACAGAGGTACAAGGGTCGAAGGGAGACAAGGGTCGGAGGGGGACAAGGGTCGCACGGTCCAAGGGTCTATGGAAGATGTAATTTGGTACATTGTTCTTTTTTTAACAGTTTATTTGTAACATAAATTTGGGAATGGATAATTCAACTTTGTACATTGTAATTTTTTTAAAAATTATTCATATTATTTGTAAATAATTTGTAAATAATAATTTATTTGGACTATATTGTTAGTATCGTTGTTTTTTTGTGGATTTAGTATTATTGTAACAAGAGTCGTAGAGGGACAAGGGTCGTAGGGGTCCAAGGGTCGCAAAGGAACAGGGGTTGCAGGGGTCCAAGGGTCGCAGGGGTCCAAAGGTCGCAGAGGGACAAAGGTCGCAGGGGTCCAAGGGTCGTAGAGGGACAAAGGTCGCAGGGGTCCAATGCTCGAAGAGGTACAAGGGTCGCAGGAGTCCTAAGGTCGAACTGGGTCACAGGGTCGAACTGGGTCGCAGGGTCGGATTGGGTATTTGGGTCACACGGTCAAACTGGATCGCTGGGTCGAACTGGGTCGTAGGATCGCATGGGTATTCTGAGAATATCAACATTTATAAGGGTATTTTTGAAGTTAAAAATTTTTTCTTTTTCGGAAAGGATATTTTTGAAGTGTTTTATCCATACGAGGGTATTTTTGAAGTTAGGCCTATTCAAGCATCAATTTTTTTTAAAGGAAAACTAGAATTTATATAAACACATAATATTTTTAAGGATGAGAACAAAAATATATCCCTCACAATTCCCCTTCCAAAATCTAAACAATAATAAAATTACATTCGTTTATAAGAAAAATTTACACAAATAATTATATATTTTATGCTTTGCATTTGTAGTTTATTAAAATACACAATAAATAAAATAAAAATTTAAATAAAAAATTAGTGAATAATAACGAATAATATCATAAGAGTAGGTAAAAAAATCTTGCTTACTAGTCTTGTTCTTGTTGTTTTCCCTAAACTCCCTCTCAGTATGCCTTCTTTCTCCTTCCATTGGTAAGCATTAGATCACAAGAAGATTAGAAGCGATAGTGGATCCCTAAATTTGCCAGAGAGCCTATGGCTTTTCGACTTTCTTGGCATGATTTTGCGACTTTTGGAGCCTATCTTTGAGCAGTCGTAAGAGTTTAGGTATGACTTTCAAAGTTACTCTCGACGGTTTAGGAACACCCAGGTGTGTAGCCTCGGCTTCTTCCTGTGCATTGGAGCAAGCTAGGAAGACCACTTTTTCCATCATCCAAGTCCATCTCCGGCCCCCTTCTTCCTAAAGCCCCGCTCCAGCCTGCACCTTCGGAAAGGGAAGAAGATCCCCTTTTGAGAGTGTAAATGCCTGGTTTGATTTCAAAATCTATCTTTTTTTGAATCTCCTGGCCTATAGATATGAAATATAAATTTCAAAAATGAAAAAGAGAAGATAAATCGTTGTAAAACGTTTTGCAAATGTTTATCTAATGGGTTTGGATACTCATCTACAAGATCTGCAAGAGCATTTTGTTATTGTGGATCGTCAGCTTTGATAATCCTAAATGTTCGTTTACACCCATAGACTCCTTCACTTCAAGATCTTTGTCTCAACTTCAACGGATCCAAAATCGAACACCGAATCTGTTGCAGAGTCCCCCAAAATGCCCAAGGAACATAGTTTGCTAGCCTATATTAGGTGAACATAATAGAGCGAGTTAAAGCTTGGGAAATGCTTTGTTAGTGGCGATCAATTTCTTTCGAATCAACCGTTAAAAAGATTTGACGGAAAATAAATCATGTTGCCATTTTCAGTGTGGAATTCTTGCTCTTTGTTTGTCGTCAAACTCTTGATCATGTAAATTACATGTATAATTTAAAATTTTAAAAATTGGATATATCACCGTCGTCACATTATTTTCAAAATTTGTCTAATGTGATAAAAAGGAGAAGTCTTAAAAAACCTAAATTTATACTTTTTAAACAATAACAAAAATTAAGGGGGTTTTACAACAACAGACCATACAAAACAAATTTAGACATTTTTATATTTTATGTATTTAATAATTATATATACATATATTTATATTTACATATATATATATTTCTTCTTTATTACTATCAAACGGATCATTTTGAAAATGAAAATTACAATTTTTGTTTTTCATCTTTCAACTAATACAATAAACTCTAAATACCATGGTATTATTTTGACATTGTGAAAAAATTTTCTAGAACACAAAATATGTTGTTCTAGTTTTGGAATTGTTGTTTTCTAAAATTAATATCTTTAATCCATCTTTACTTTAAATTTTTGATACCATAACGTATAGTTGACCATAACTTAACAAAGGTTTTGATAAAGATAATCCAGCTTTGCGTAGATTTTTCTCTTGACTTTGGTTTATTGTCATTTAAAAATTTGATATTATTGAAAATCGTTTGCATTAAATTGACATGAAAATGGGATATTTGTTGGTATAGTGGTAAACTTGGTTATGTGAATTTGTGTCTCTTATTATTTTACATTTGATAATGTACTTTTCTAATTGTTTAACTAGAAAATTTTGTTCCATTGCATAATCTCAATGTTTAATCAAGGTTTCACAATAACATTACAAGCATGTCAAATTTTAATTGCAAAAAATGGTTAGGAACTCCGGAGCATTTTATAGCAATTAAGAATTCGACATTATATAGAACAATATTTTCGATGCTGTCAAAATTTGAAAAAAATACAATGTGCCACTACATTAATAATTTCATTATAATTTCTCTTTGTTCATTTTCTATTTGAGATTTAAGCTTCTCATGTTCGAGTTTAGATGTAGAAACATCATATGCTAAGTCATCATATATCAATCGGTTTAGATTAGACAATTGCCTATGTTACTAGGACAAGGCATTAAAGGATGATGTTTTCAGGTTTTTTTCACCCTTTAGTAGAAGTTGCTCAATCTTGTATGTAGTACCAATTTGTATTTCTTCCAGTGACATAATAACATATGCACGGTGAAATCATGTTAGTATGGTTAAATTATGCTATGAATGTCACATTATTCCTTTTGCACATAAAAATTTACCAAGTAGTTTCAACATTTTGGTGCATCTTTAAAGGATATCGTCTATAAAAAACTTTTAAAAATTCGCGCATACATCTTGAGGAGATGCTAAGCATTCAGAACTTAAGAAATGACAAATAGAATGCATAATATGATGGAGATTTGAGTTGTTAGATTTTTCATAAGAGGCTATATATTCTTGTTCATCATCTAGAAGACCAAGCGTGTGATATGTATCTTTGAATGTATCAAAGGTTCTTCCCTCGACGGTTCGTAGATCCTCAAAAGATGTTGGGATCTTTAATTTTGATTAAGAATATTCACAATTAATATGATTTGTCTGCAGTAGAGCTACATTATGTAAATGTTTATACGTGAATCCTCTCTGTGTTATTGTCCATGTTTTCCTCTTGTTATTCCATACAAGCCGAGTTGTGAAATCTTTAGATGTTAGTGTAGCTGCATATTGGTATATTGAATTGTGATTTCTAGGTAGATGGAATTGTAAATGTACAATGAGAATACTTCTAAAATGAATGTCAAATTTTGAACTTCTCCAATAGACTTTGATCATGATATGTATTTGCAATTGAAATAATTTTCAATTTCATCAACGTGATTTAGTTGTGGTGTATTTGTTAGTGTTGATATGTTTGTAGTTATTCTGTCAGGACCTTTGTTTATGTATTTGAACAAAGCTTTTATTGAATTTGTTTGATTGTACCGTTTAACGTTTATATGAACTCTATACTTTAACAATAAATTCGCATTGTATGGCATGATATACCGAGTGTCTAGTTTTATTCCATCTTTAAAGATGAATATGTTATTATTTGTTCATTTGTAAACATGATATCCATCTTTATCGATAAATTTCGATTCATTAATTTTTTTGCGGGAAATGATTTGTACATTTTCCTTATTCAATACATGAAGAGAGTTTATTACCAATTCATAAGGTCTGTGGACCATTGTATCTTTCACCACTATGTAAAGAATGGAATTTGTGTTTTATCGCACATTTCTACTTAAATTATTGAGTCAATATCTTGTGTTCAAAGAAACATTGAAGACCTTTGAGAATGACTACAATATGAGCATGTGAAAGCCTGCTCTTCTGGAATTCCACTCTATAAACAACTGTGTCATAGGACATATGTTAATGCTATTGCAATCGCAATAAAGAATGAAAGTAGTACGAAACGAAAATTGTTTTCACCTATTTTCGTCGTACCGATATTGTGATTTTTGGAAGTTAGCTATGAGATGGTTTAGTTTATTTTGAATATTTTTGCTAAGATATCTGGTCGACCTTTAGATGAATTTTTTTTCGAATTCACTTTATTCGAGCCATTTTGGATTACACATAAAAGTTATAAATAGATTTGGGTGACCCAAATTTTCTATTAATATCATTACGTTAAGATAATATTGTTTTATATATCTCAAAATATCCATAAATGATAATGGGATAATAATTATGCTTCTGATTGTGGACCCATCGTTGTTTTCTCGTCTCGTTGACGATTGTATCTTGTCATAACTTGCAAAGCATTGAATACTTCGATTATGTCTTGATGTTTTGTAAATGAACTAGTGCAAATCTAAGGTTTCCTTTCATGGTCCTCTCTTCTTTATAATTGTGCAAATAGAAACGAAATAGACAAACTCTCTTTGAATATGATCCAATGCTAGTGTTTTTGTAGAAATATTACAGAAAAAAAAAGTTCTGGTTTTTTTATAAAGATGATCTCTCGTATTAGAGTTTTTTTCTTAATACATATATATGAATGTAACCTGAGTATCAAGGTTACTTACAACATTATGTAAATTATACCGATTATACCCATTTTTTTCATCTTATCTAACTAATTTTATTCTGTTTTACATGAACATATCATGCAAAACCGTTGCTGGAATATTTGTTGAGTTTCTGAAAATAAGTTTAGGGCTTCATCCTTTTGCTGCTGGGATCCCATGAAATTTCTTCTTAGCCACGCTCACTTCTTCTCCAGTCTTCATCCTTCACGTAGGCCCGGTCCACTCCAAAAACTCTTGCACGGTAAGTCTTCGAGACCCTTCTCAGTTCTGTCTGAAATCCCTAAGTTACCGTCTTCATCTTTCTCTCCCTCTCTAGATACTTCATCGTTGTCACGCCGGAGGTAACCAACCACTTCAGTCTCCCTCTTGGTTTTCTCTAATGTTACTCCAATTTAACCGCCTCAGCTCCTCAAATCGTGTAGTGCCAAGCGGCTTCGTCAGGATGTCGACCAGCTGCAACTCCTCGGGCATGTATCTCAGTTTTATGATTTCGTTTTTCTCCGCCTCTCGCACGACATGATACTTTATTAAGATGTTTTCGTCCGTCTATGATCAATCGGGTTCCGGCCAATCGCAATAGCTGTTGTGTTGTCACAGTGTATAGGAACCCCTTGCATGTCGAACCCTAGCTCGTCGAATAGTCTCTGCAACCGCACCGCATGTTTTGTTGCTGCGTATAGGGACGTATACTCAGCCTCAGCCGTAGCCTGAGCTATGGTACCTTACTTTTGTGTACCCAACTGAAAATTGCTGAACCAATCGTAAAACAATATTCCGTGGTGCTTCTGACCTCGGCATTACTGCCGGTTAAGTCAGATTCTGAATAACCAACCAACTCAGGGTTTTTAGTCCTCTAGTGGTGTTTTAACTCCAAGGCTCATGTAGGCATCCTGTTTTAAAGATAACAGGCTGTAAACACAGCCTCTTCCCAGAATTTGTTGGGCATTCATTTGTCTTTGATCATGCTCCTCGCCATCTCTAACAGTGTCCTATTTCTATTCACGACAACTCCATTTTATTGAGGTGAATATGCCACTGTTAGTTGCCTTTGAATCCCATGATCTTCTACAAATTGTGTAAATTCCCTCGAGTTGAACTACATACCCCTATCTGACCTCAAATTTTTCAACTTCTTCACGGTCTGCATCTCAAACAAAGTCTTAAATTTTCTGAATATCGCAAACGTGTCTGATTTCAACCTTAAAAAACACACCCACAGCATGCGTGAGTAATCGTCCGTGAAAGTCAGCAAATACACGCTACCATCTAATGAAGGGGTCTGCATTGGTCCACAGATATATGTATGAGCCAATTTCAGAATTTCCTTTGGTTTGGCTTCTGAAACCTTAGGGAATCCATCCTTTTTTGTTTCCTTCAAACATGCTTCACATACTTGTTTACTCACTGTAAACTTTGGCAGCCCCTTAACCATTTTTTTTTTTGTTTTTCATAGTTTGTAAATGATGTAATTCAGAATGGCCGAATCTCTTGTGCCACAAATCTGACAGATTATCTTCCTTAGCAGTCATAGCTCCATCATTAGCTAATTTCCATTTTAACGGATAAGCCTTATTTACCACATGAACTTCAACCACTCGACCTCCATTTATGTCCTTAATTTCACACTTATCCTCCGTGAATACCATATTGTATCCATTCCTTGTCATTTGAGGTACGCTCAACAAGTTCTTACTCAATCCAGGAACTGGCAAAACATCTCGTATTGTTCTTCTTCCTTTCTTTGTCATTACTTCGATGCTTCCTTTTCCTGCTATAGCTAGTGTTGCAACGTTGCCTACTCTGATTGGCATGTTGAAGTTTATGTCCAATGTAGTAAAGAAACCTTCTTCTTTGGTCATATGATTGGTTGCTCAATTATCAATCAACGAAACATGATTTTCCAATGATTCACTCATCACATGAGCTATTGTGAATAGTGAATTATCCTCATCTTGTTCACCTGTTATTTGTGCTTGATTTTGTGGAAATTTTTAAACCTGCATTCTATAGAAAAATGCCCAGGTTTATCGCAGTTGAAACATTCTTTGTTTGTCTTAAATGCCTTAGATCCTTCAGGTTTTCAGCTTTATTTCTGAAATAGCATTGTGTTTCGATGTGGTTGTCCTTTTTCCAAATACTGCACCATTTTTTGTCCTTAGGTTTATGATCTGTATTGCCCTAAGTTCTCTTCACCAAATATTTTCTGTCCAGTTTTTGTGCCCTTATACCTCGTGTAGAATGCTCCCTCTAGACCAGCACCGTCTCGGTCGTCCAGCTTAGACTCTTGTGATTCTAGTGCAATCACAAGCTCACCCAGGGTTAGGGTTTCCAAATCCTTAGTATGTTTTAGAACCCCTACATATGTGTCAAACCTAACTTGTAGAGAGCACAACATTTCAGAAACCAGCTCATCTTCCTCTAGTTTAACTCCATAAGCCTAGATCTCATTCCCAAGTTCAGTAATCTTACTTGTATATTCTTTTAATCTTCTCTTTTCTAGACCGCCTCATGTTGTAAAATGAGGCTCTTAACCTTTGCAGCTTGATTCGAGTTGCCTTAGGGTCACCTTGAAACCTCTCCTTGAGCAGATCCCATGCTGCCTTGGATGTTTCACAGGTCGACAAATGTGCACTAAAAATCTTTTCAGTGATCGCGTGGTATATTAGCTCCAAATCTCTCTGATCCTTGGCTTCTAACTCCTCCCACTCAACCATAACTTTCTTTCCTTCTTCAGCAGGTAGTTCCATAACATTGTGGCACTTTGGAATCTCTTCTGTTATGATTTTTCAAAGCCTCTTACCCCTTATTGTGGGTTTGATCTTGATCAACCATAGACTGTAATTTTCCCCCTTAAATAAGTATTGGTGGTGTGTTCTGTGACCTTTCCATGTTAGCTTAATATCATAGATCTGACTTCTTTTGTTACCTACTGCAAATTTATGTTTGTTCTTGGTTTTGTGCTCTAGTTGTGCTACTGGTTCACCTTTTATGTCGTTCTTGTGTTGTTTGATGCTACTCCTTGATTTTGTCCCCAAAAATTACTGCTCTGATACCATTTGATGTTGTTTTTAATGATCAAGAGCAAATCTAAGGTTACTCTTCATGGTCCTTTCTTCTTTGTGATTATGCAAACAGAAATAAAATAGAAAAACTCTCTTTGAATATGATCTAATGCTAGTGTTTTTGTAGAAATATTGTAGAAAAAAGTTCTAGTTTTTTTATAAAGATGCTCTCTCGTATTATAGTTCTTTTCTTAATACATATATATATAGGAATGTAGCCTGAGTATCAAGGTTACTTACAAAATTATGTAATTATATCGATAATACCATTTTTGTCATCTTATATAACTAATTTTATTATGTTTTACATGAACATATCATGCAAAACCATTGCTGGAATATTTGCTGAGTTTTTGAAAATAAGCTCTGGGATTCATCCTTTTGCTCTTGTGCTCTCGCTGCTATTGGGCTCCCGCAACATTTCTTCTCGTTCCAGCTCACTTCTTCTCTAGTCTTCATCCTTCACGCAGGCCCGATCCACTCCAAAGACTCTTGCACTGTATATCTTCGAAACCCTTCTTAGTTCTGTCTGAAATCCCTAATTATATATTTTGTTGATTGAAGATCTTAATGTATAAATTATAGTGGTGAAGCATTGTTTTATCTCATTGATGATATACATCTTTAATGTAATATGTCGGTGCGCATCTCGTTGGTTGTCGTTGTATTGATTCAGTTATTAACATTATTAATAGAATGTACCCATCAATATCAAGGTCATTCCACAATTATAAGGAATACTGAACTGATTGCAACTCTTCTATTACTAAGTTCATGCCATGTATCAAGTATGTAGAATTATGCAAACTTTATCGTTTCACTTTGGATAAGTAATAAGTTGCCTATCTTAGGATAAGTTGACCATAAATCTAAAAAAATGTATGCTCCTTGTGTGCTATTTATGTATGTATCTATGTTACCATTCATTAAGTTAAATGCAAACATCATATTTTATGTTTGTAAACTATAAGAAAATTTTTAATTTTCAACAGATTTTTTTCGAACGATCACAACCGTCCGAAAATTCTCATATCGAATTGCGGACAAATAAACGCAATGCACCCGTAATCCGTCTGCAAATTCACGGACATAAGTAAAGTCTATAATTCGTCTGTAGTTGTTGACGAATTTTGGACAGGCTTCTAATTCGTGCGCAATTTCCCGACGGAGGAGACATCCATATACAACTCCGAACGGAATTGTGGACGGTTTGTCAAAAAATGTTGATGTGTTTATGTTATTTTATTATTTATATTTAAATTTTAGTAAGACAAATTAAGTAAAAATATATAATTAACTATTAGATTTGTAAATAATAAGAAATAATGCTTGAATATGGAGAATATCAAGGATACCCTTTTAAGGCTGTAGGACTTCACTTTTACCCTCGTATATCTAATGAAAAAAATTGGAGAAAAGACATATGTGCCCTTATATTTTGTTAGTGGAAACACATATGGTTTGATATATTTGTTACTAAAACAAAACTTATTTCAAAATTGAGAGGAAGGTGCGAGAGGTAATTTCAAAGTTGACAACAATTTCCAGCGATTCTCGAGCGATTTCCAGCAATTTTCAGCCATTTTCGAACGATTTCCAGCGATTTCGAGTGATTTCCAGCAACTTTCCGAACGATAATTGAGTGATTTCAAGGGATTTCGAGCGATTTTCGAAGATCTCATGGGTCACATGGGTTACTTGGATCATAAGGGTCGCATGGGTAACAATGGTCGTATGGATTGCAAGGGTCGCATTGGTAACAAGGATCGTAAAGGTTTTATGACTAATAAGGATCACATAGATCGTTTGGACTGCATGGATCTATTGGATCGTTTTGGATTACATAGATCGTTTGGATTGCATTGATCACACAGATCATAAAAATAATTTGAAAATATCAATATTATAAATATAGAATTGATGTTAATTTCTTTTTAAAAAAAAATAGAATTGAAACCATAATGTTAAAATTATTTTTAAAGTTGTTGACCAGTTCATATCACGGGGACCTATAACAATGACACATAAGTCACGATGATGTAACAAATAAAAGTGTGGATTATTAAAAAAGCAAACTTGCACAAAATTTAAAGAATAAAACGTAATTTCAAACTTTTTTAATTAGTTTTATATTATTCTTTTCCCCTTTTTTTCTCATTTAAACACTGGACATATATATTTTCAAGTGAAATAATTTCCATTATGGTTATAAAACTAATTAAAAAATTAAAACTAGAACAAAATCATTCGGAATAAAACGATAATTAAAGCTAGAAAAAAGTCAGTTCGAACACAATAAAATGGAATTGGAATGATATTGATTTAGTTACATCTTAATTTCCATTATGGTTATTTTTTTTGTTTCCATATATATACATTTTTTGTCTGACTAAGAATTGATTTTAAAAATGAAAAAGCATAAATGCAGAAAACTAAAAGGTGTCGTTGTCCAATGGCGGGCATCTAACGCAAGCATCATCACAACATGTCACCAATATCAAGAAATGTACATTGACACACACACACATATATTTATATATATACGGTTATGTGAGTAAATGAATATAATTCATAATTTTTACGGTTTGTATGTTTCGGCGGAATATCAGAAATATTTTTATAGGGCTAAACTATTTCAAAAATATCTTTCCCCAAAATAATTATTAAATCCGAAAAATAAAAACTGAAAAAAAGACAAATTTGGTTTTAATGTTCGAACGTGGAAAAATGGAAGTTCGACAGTTTTTCGACGTGAAAAACTGCCGAAAACGAGAAAGCCGACAGTTTTTCGCCGTGAAATCTGTTTAAAAGTTGATAGCAAGAAAGAAATAAGTGATGTCGAACTTGAGTGGGAACGATTTGAAGTTGGCGAGAAGGAAAATGGCTAGAATAAGCAGCATCACTCGCGAAGAGAGCACGAGTCAATCTTCAATGGCGTCAATAAGTGTAAGTAGTTCGATTTCTAGGGTTTTGTAAGCTTTCGAGTCACAAAATGGTTTATTGATTTGAAATGGGTGAGTGTCAATGTCAGTGAGTCGGTTAGGTCGCAAGAGTCGCAGGGGTTGCATGAACATCTTCGACTCCGTGAGTCGGTTGAGTAGCAAGGGTCGCATTAGTTTCATGACCATCTTGGACTCAGTTTATTGATTTGAAACGGGTGAATGTCAGTGTCAGTGAGTCGGTTAGGTCGCAATGGTCGTTTGAGGGGCGTGGGTCGGTTGAGTGTCGCGGAGTGTCTGAGGGTCGTTTGAGTCGCATGGGTCGCACGCGTCGGTTGAGGGTCGCACGGGACGGTTGCGTCACATGGGTCGGTTGAGTCGCATGGGTCGCTTAGGTCGTTAGAAGTATAATGTATTCGTAATTGGTCATTTTGCAGGTGGTGCCAAAGCCGAGATTTGTGTATGAATTCAAGCACGTGGACAGAATTCCAAAGATCACCACGAAGTGTTATCCTCACGAGACAATAAGGATGCTGAGAGGAATCTTAAATGATCAGGAGTTGCATTACTTCGAGAACGAGTCACAATTTAGGCATTTATTTCACTTACAATGTGACTCCACATTGACGAAGGTTCAAATGGTTGTACTACTAAATCACTCCGTGATTATACGGGACAATACAGAGTTGTAGTTCGTCATAAATGGCATTCCCATCCGGTACTCCAAATAATTATTAAATCCGAAAAATAAAAACTGAGGAAAAGACAAATTTGCCCTTAACGTTGGAACGTGGAAAAATGGAAGTTCGGCAGTTTTTCGACGTGAAAAACTGCCGAAAACGAGAAAGCCGAACAGTTTTTCGCCGTGAAACCTGTTTAAAAGTTGATAGCAAGAAATAAATAAGTGCTTTCGAACTTGAGAGGGAACGATTTGAAGTTGGCGAACGATTTGAAGTTGGCGAGAAGGAAACTGGCGAAGAGAGCACGAAGAGAGCACGAGTCAATCTTCAATGGCGTCAATAAGTGTAAGTAGTTCGATTTCTAGGGTTTTGCAAGCTTTCGAGTCACAAAATGGTTTATTGATTTGAAATGGGTGTCAGTGTCAGTGAGTCGGTTAGGTCGCAAGGGTCGCAGGAGTTGCATGAACATCTTCGACTCCGTGAGTCGGTTGAGTAGCAAGGGTCGCAGTAGTTTCATGACCATCTTAGACTCAGTTTATTGATTTGAAACGGGTGAGTGTCAGTGTCAGTGAGTCGGTTAGGTCGCAATGGTCGTTTGAGTGTCGCGGAGTGTCTGAGGGGCGTTTGAGTCGCATGGGTCGCACGCGTCGGTTGAGGTCGCACGGGTGGGTTGTGTCGCATGGGTCGGTTGGGTCGCATGGGTCGCTTAGGTCGGTAGAAGTATAATGTATTCGTAATTGGTCATTTTGCAGGAAAAAGGGACTAAGAGGAAGGAGTGCGTGAGTGATGCTGATGCTGCAGTCCCTCTGACACTGGAGAAGAAATTAATAGGGGAAATAAGGAAGTCGGAGAAGAGAATCATCAACGCCGTAAGAGACCTTCTAAGGGATGTCGGGATTCATGTGCCTAATCTAAAATCAAAGGCTGCCGAGAAAGTTGCGATCATCGAAACCCAATCTTCCGACACTGTTGGTGATTTTGCTTTTGAATTCCTTCGACGTCCAAATCCAGTGTCAAGAAACCTTGCTCCTGATGGAGTTCCACCAAGTAAGTAATATTTAGTGAAAAGGTCATTTGCGTGTCAATTTCCATCGAGACATATAAGTCGTAGGGTCACATAAGTCGTAGGGTCGTTAGAGTCGTAGGGTCGCATAAGCCGCAGGGTCGTTAGAGTCGCATGGGTTTCATATGTCGCATGTGTAACTGGGTCGCTAAAGTCCAATAGGTCACATGGGTCGCATTGGTCCCATTGGTCGCATGGGGATAATAGGTCGCATATGTCGCCATATGTTTAATGAGGTAAATTTTATGCAGGTGCTGGACCTTTATCGAAGGAGTCTGCGCCATATGTTGAACCTCCGCCGGCGAAAAGAGCAAGAACAATTCAAGAACCCGAAAAAACGGTGGTTCAAGAACCTGAGGAGTTTGTGTGGAATCCCAGAGGATTAGTAAAGGACTTGATAACCCGACTTCCTATGTTCACTGATGCTAGCGGTGAAAAGTTGACTAAGCTATATTGGTTCCTGAAGGCACCTCGACATGATCGGTGGTGGAAATCTGAGCTAAATATTCCCCGGGGGCCAAAGTTTTGGGAGATTATATTAAAGGCCAACGCATGGCTTGAAGATGAAGTAAGTTTTTTTAAACCCTTAGTCTCACAGAGTTTTGTGTCATATGTATTCCTGTGTGTTAATTTTTTTTTGCAGCAATTGGATGAGGCGTTGATGGAACTGTCTTCTCGCTTGGCATTGGATCTCAGCGCGTATCAGAATTATTACGTTTGTCTTGTTACTTTCATGCAGACGCTCTCGATGTGGACGTACGAGGATATGGAAACTTTGCCGGAAAAGCTTAGTCAGTTTTTGTACGCCAAGGCACCAATTAGTGATTATGAAGGTTTTGTCTCGGTTCTAAACATTCCATCGAATAATCGATGATGGGTAGGATGTCATGGGGTAGCCATCAAAGCGGATTTCAAAACCCGATGCATCACGGTATACGACTGCAGGATGAGCCTTAAGGAAACACATATCGATCCGGGGATTGAGAGGATAAGAAAAGCTGTCCCCAAGATGCTCATTCTCGGAGGGTTTCCTTCTTTGGCTTCTGGAGAAGATGAATGGAGGTATGTGTATTATGATGGTCTGCCACAGAACCAAAGCGGGAATGACTGTGGTGTTTTCTCCTATAAATTCGTAGAAGCCTCGTTATTAAAGGATATGAATATGTTTCGCTTAATTTGCGACGACAAGTTACTTCCATGCGTGAAAAGATGGCCAGGGGTCTAAGGGTCGCAGAAGGACAAGGGTCGCAGGGGTCCAAGGGTCGCAGAGGAACAAGGGTCGTAGGGGTCCAATGGTCGCAGAGGAACAAGGGTCGCAGAGGGACAAGGGTCGCAGGGGTCGACTGGTAGATGTGAACATTTGGTACATTGTTTTTTTAATATTTGGTACATTGTTTTTTTTCTAATATTTGGTACATTGTTTTTTTTTTCTAATATTTGGTATATTGTTTTTTTTCTAATATTTGGTACATTGTTTTTTTAATATTTGGTACATTGTTTTTTCTTTCTAATATTTGGTACATTGTTTTTTTTTCTAATATTTGGTACATTGTTTTTTCCTAATATTTGGTACAAGGGTCACAGAGCCTCATACGACCCTTGCGACCCATGTGACCCTTGCGATCCATGCGACCCTTGCGATCCATGCGGTCAAAGCTTTTTAATGTGGTCAATACATTCATTCATTCAAGACCTATATTAAAAGGTTCTTTAATGTGGTCAATGCATGCACCTTGGTTAAAACGGAGTCCATTTATTTTTCGTTGAATATGAGTTTATAAATAGAGGAGGAAAAACCGAAAAGCTACAACAATTTGTAGCACCAAATCATCTCTTGTTTCGTCATTAAGATCCAATACACTGGTGGTAGGGGACGCAAGAAGGTCCAATACACTGGACCTTCTTGTGTCTCCGACTTGTCCAGTGTATTGGACCTTCATACACTAGCACACAAATCATCTCTTGTGTTGTAGCATTAAGGTCACATACACTGGGAAGGTAGGAGACGCAAGAAGGTCCAATACACTGGACCTTATTGAGTCTCCGACCTTCCCAGTGTATTGGACCTTAATACACTAGCACACAAATCATCTCTTGTGTTGTAGCATTAAGGTCACATACATTGGGATGGTAGGAGACGCAAGAAGGTCCAATACACTGGACCTTATTGAGTCTCCGACCTTCCCAGTGTATTGGACCTTCACACACTAGCACACAAATCATCTCTTGTGTTGTAGCATTAAGGTCACATACACTGGGATGGTAGGAGACGCAAGAAGGTCCAATACACTGGACCTTCTTGAGTCTCCGACCTTCCCAGTGTATTGGACCTTCATAC
>CM071861.1:32275524-32300448 GCA_036759665.1 Gynandropsis gynandra | reverse complement strand
TATAAAAACGTCGGGTGATTTCTCTTTCTCTTTCTAATATCGCTTTAATGTCAACGGAGCATTTCGTGAAGCTTGTGAAGGAGGAGTATGACAAAACCCGAAATGACAACGGAGCATTTCGTGAAGCTTGTGAAGGAGGAGTATGACTGTGGGTTGATGAGGAAGAAGAAATCAATAGATTGGAGCTCAGGTTCCAAGTTTTATTTAGAGGATAGATGGAAATAGGATGACGCAAACGATTAAATTTGCTTGTTCCTCTTCTTTCTGGCTTTTTTTTTACTCTTCATCTTCATGTTCTTCTTCTTAAACCTCTTTCTGACCTTTGTAACCTTTGAGACCTTATGTAATCAATATTTAAACGTTGAAAATATCTTATTTTGCATCTATTGTTCGTAAGATTATGAAAGAAGTCGAATCAATATACAATCTTCGAAAATATTATACGGATGTGACCCATGCGACCCATGTGACCCTTCCGACCCATGTATATAAGTTAACGTCTACGTCTCTTCTCTTAGTATGCGTATCTAACCCATATTTCTATGAAAAATCTTTTTTACCTTTGTGACCTGCGTGGCGCAGTCACCATTGTCGACGCAGGGCATCGTGCTGTCTATGTGTTACTCAAGGTCTTGGTAATCGGCGGACTCAGGGTCTATGCAGTCACTGACGAGTTGCGGGGGTGAGTTAGGTGACGGTGTTGGGTCACTCTTCAAATGTTCACTGGAAAACGAAATACATGGCAGGAGATGGCTTAGGTGACGGTGTTTGGTCACTCTCTGCTAATGTAATATTTCTCCAGTGAACTCATGCGACCCATGCGACCCATGCGACCCTCAATGAACTATTTCTCCAGTGGAAATAGAATGCGTGCAGAATCTTTGATTGACTTTGTAAATGTATTGTTTGTTAGGAAAAATAATTAAGCACCCATGCGACCCTCAATGAACTATTTTTTGGATGATTTTTCTTAAGCTCTCGGTTGCCTTTTATAGGTGAGCTCTCGGTAACCACCATCCATGAAAAAAGGTCGGCTCCTAAAAAAGGTCGGCTCCTTGAGACTAGGGAAGAGTTGTTGGTCATTTTTCTCAACATTGTTTTGATTTAGAATCTTTGTAAATGTATTGTTTTGATTTGGAATCTTTGTAAATGTATTGTTTTGATTTGGAATCTTTGTAAATGTATTGTTTTGATTTGGAATCTTTGTAAATGTATTGTTTTGATTTGGAATCTTTGTAAATGTATTGTTTTGATTTGGAATCTTTGTAAATGTATTGTTTTGATTTAGAATCTTTTTGTCATTTTATCATCCTAAACCCGTAAATTCGTCGAGTTCGCATCTATTCATCAATATATGCGATCATGCGACCCTAATTTGGCATATGTGCGACCAAGCGACCCATGCCATTATCAATATGCCATTAACAATATATTTGAGTTGTATATGTCTAATTTAGAATCAATATAGATAATAATATAAATAATATCGACATTTGAAGAAAATGTTAAATGTATTGTTTAATCATCCCCCGAGTTCTTAAAACACTACTATCACTTTTGAAACACGGGCATTGGTTATACACAACTCAACTAGGTACACATGGGTCACAATCTGTTTTAACCGTTGATTGACGTTGTAAATGTATTGTTTTGATTGGTTTTTGTCATTTTATCATCCTAAACCCGTAAATTCGTCGAGTTCGCATCTATTCATCAATATATGCGATCATGCGACCCTAATTTGGCATATATGCGACCAAGCGACCCATGCCATTATCAATATGCCATTAACAATATATTTGAGTTGTATATGTCTAATTTAGAATCAATATAGATAATAATATAAATAATATCGACATTTGAAGAAAATGTTAAATGTATTGTTTAATCATCTGCCGAGTTCTTAAAACACTACTATCATTTTTGAAACACGGGCATTGGTTATACACAACTCAACTAGGTACACATGGGTCACAATCTGTTTTAACCGTTGATTGACGTTGTAAATGTATTGTTTTGATTGGTTTTTGTCATTTCATCATCCCCAACCCGTAAATTCGTCGAGTTCGCATTTATTCATCAATATATGCGATCATGCGACCCATGCGACGCATGCGACCCTAATTTGGAATTCATTAGTTTGACGTTGTAAATGTATTGTTTGATTGGTTTTTGTCATTTTATCATCTTAAACTCGTAAATTCGCCGAGTTCGCATCTATTCATCAATACATGCGACCATGCGACCCATTCGACCCTCATTTGGAATTATTTCATTTTCACTAGAATTCCCGCCGAACTTTTCACCAAAATTTGAAAAAAACTTTTTGAATTCCATCTGACGGGGATTCGATGTCAGGGTCATGTCTTTTCGTATTCCAGCCGTTTACTTTTTTTCTAATAACGACACTCTCTCTCTAACTCTCATCATCATCATCATCATATTGCCGAAAATGCAAACGACTGGTGACGGCGATTCGATGTCAGGGTCATCTTCTTCTGAAGAGAGGATTTTCACGGTACCAGTCACGCGTTCTAATCTGGCCGTAGATGCAGTGGTAAGTGAACTCAAACCGATTTATTCGATTCATCAAATCTGGTCGTATATGCATTAGTTTGACGTTGTTGTAAATTTATTCGGTTATCGCAGACACTTCCGATAGAGTTTGCGAGGTCGAATGGTCTTTGCGGTAGACGAAGTAAGGTTGATCTCATAACCAATTACACAAACATTTGGGAGGCACATCTAAGGCCCGTGAAACGCAATGGCGCTAGCATCACCAGGGGTTGGACAAAGTTTTGTCAAGATAATGGCTTTAACGTCGGTTGTACCCTCAAAGTCGAACTGGACGCCCGTTGTCGATGATGTACCTTGTCTACTGCTTGCCCTTATAATCTTCATAGATTGAATTCTATTGTATTTGGTTGGTTTTTGTATTTGGTTGAACTTCATTTGAACAACAAAATTCATGTTTGTTTTTGGTTGGTTTTTTTACTATTATTCAATAGAATGTATTATTGTTAGTATCGATGTTTTTGTGGATTTATTATTATTGTACAAAGGGTCGCATGAGTCGTACAAGGGTCTTATGTGGTCGCATGAGACGTCCATGGGTAATGTTTGGTCGCATGAGTCTTCCATGGGTCATATGTGGTCGCATGAGTCATCCATGGGTCATATGTGGTCATATAGGGTTGAATGAGTCGTAAAAGGGTCTTATGTGTTCGCATTAGACGTCCAAGGGTCATATTTGGTCGCATGAGTCGTCCATGGGTAATGTTTGGTCGCACGAGTCATCCATGGGTCATATGTGGTCATATAGGTCGCATGAGTCGTACAAGGGTCTTATAGGGTCGCATGAGTCGTCCAAGGGTCATATTTGGTCGCACGAGTCATCCATGGGTAATGTTTGGTCGCATGAATCGTTAATGGGTCATATGTGGTCGCATGAGTCATCCATGGGTCATATGTGGTCATATAGGGTCGCATGAGTCGTACAAGGGTCTTATCTGTTCGCATGAGTCGTCCAAGGGTCATATTTGGTCGCATGAGTCGTCCATGGGTAATGTTTGGTCGCATGAGTCGTCCATGGGTAATGTTTGGTCGCATGAGTCATCCATGGGTCATATGTGGTCATATAGGGTCGCATGAGTCGTACAAGGGTATTATGTTGGGCACATGAGACGTCCATGGGTCATGTTTGGTCGCATGAGTCGTCCATGGGTAATGTTTGGTCGCATGAGTCATCCATGGGTCATATGTGGTCATATAGGGTCGCATGAGTCGTACAAGGGTCTTATGTGTGTCTGAGTCCGTCGATTACCAAGACCTTATGTAGTGCAGATACATCACAAAGTCCTCCATCCAAGTTGTAAGTACTTGTGTGTATCTGCATACAGACTGAGTCCGACGATTACCAAGACATTGAGTAACAAATAGACAGCACGATGCCTTGGGTCGACCATGTGACCTTAACGGTCACAAAGGTAATAAGGATTTTTCAGAGAATTTAGGGTTAGATGTTAGAAATCGTCCTTTTGAGAGAATGAAAGACTCGAAACAAGAGATGATTTGGTGTTTGTTGTAGCTTTACGGTTTTTCCTCCTCTATTTATAATGAAAAATAAATGGACTCCTAAAATCCAGAAAGACAATAATTACAAAGAATGACCAAGGTGCATGTATTGACACATTAAAGAACCTTTAATATAGGTCTTCAATGTGGCATTGGTAAAATAAAAAGCATAGCTAGAACCTGGAAAAAGCAGTAGTCTGATATTGAAAAGACTAGTCGAAAAGGTCGAAATGGTCGCAATGGTCGGAAGGGTCGCACGGAACCAACATATTTTGATTTGAGTTGTATTTTTAAAATTTTATTCATATTATTTGTAGATAATTTGTAAATAATAAATTAGTATCGCAGGGGTCCAAGGGTCACAGAAGGACAAGGGTCGCATGGGTCTAAGGGTCGCAGAGGAACAAGGATCACAGAGGGACAAGGGTCGTAGAGGAACAAGGGTCGTAGAGGGACAAGGATCGCAGGGGTCCAAGGGTCACAGAGGAACAAGGGTCGAAGAGGGACAAGGGTCGCAGGGGTCTAAGGGTCGCAGAGGAACAAAGGTCGCAGAGGGACAAAGATCGCAGAATCAAATTGGGTCGTTAGATCGAACTGGATCGTAAGATCACAGGGATATTTTGGAAATATCAATATTTATACGGATACTTTTAAAAGTTAAAAATTTTTCTTTTTTAAAAAAAGTATTTTTAAAATGTATAAAAATATTTTTGAAATTACCCCATATATTTCTCGTCTCTGCAAAAGATAATCAAATCGCAATCTCACTGTTCTAAAATCTTTCTCTAGTTTTTTCTAGGTCCGATGAGATTTTCGTCGGTTAGCAATCATCCCACGGTTGATAAAATAACAATCATACAACTGTTGATAAAATAACGATTAGTGAATTTTTTAATCTAAAATGATATCATTTGACACATTTAAAATAATTCTAAAATTAAATCGATTTAAAACAAATTGATTTATTATTTTCTTACTATAAACTTTAAATAATTTTAAAAATGAAAGTTGATATGCCATTTCTTAGTTCAATCAATATTTTTTCTAAAAGAGAATAATGGTAATATAATAATGTTATTTTATAATTTTTTACAAATTCCACTTTCGGAGAATTTAACATTATATAACCATTATATTAAATTAAATTAAAATGTATGACTCATTGACATGAATTTGTGAATCTAACGTGTAAATAGGAACGTAAAACTATAAATATTATGATTATGATTTATAGATTTTAAGACTTTATATTATTTGGATTGAATTTTAATTATTTTATGTTTCTTAGAATTTGAAGTATATATTTTATCTATTTTAAATTCTAAGAAAAAAAATTTAGCAAATTTTAAATCATTATATATATATATATAATTATTGTGTTTTGTAATAAAAACGCATAGTAAATGTCATAAATTTTATAAATTTAATCTTATAAACAAATGATGGCAAAGAATTAGTCGATTTGCATTTAAAGGGGAAAAGGGTAAACTTATAGCATATCCATAATGGATATTCTTATATATGAACTCGAAAATAACTTTACCAAATTTTCTTTGAATAAAAATCTTTGTGATATTTTTTTTAATACAACATTGGCTGTCAAGCGATAAATTTGGTAGCTTTCACATTTTCCATTCCCAAAAGAAAGTAACAAAATGGGATCTTCATATCAACAGAAACAAATCTCGTATCAATAAATAAAAGGATAATTAAAGCTAGTTATATTATTGGAAACAAATCATATATAGGTCGTGCTTTTTGCAACAACATTTATAGATTATATTTAAGAAATTTGTGTTGTGTCACATTTCAAATTCAAAATTTATGTTCCATCGCTATCTAGATATATTTAGATATTATATTTCAAATCCCAACCAACATTAACGTACAAATAGATTTTTTCTTCCAACCATATGTTTCATAACAACTTTTCTTATTACATCCGAAGTCTCTTTTACTGTCTTTTACTTGCTTTTCTTTCGTCTTATTGTTGAAGGCAAGGAAACTACAAATCCTTTCGTCCACTTGTTACACTCTTTAATAGAATATAATTGAATTACTATATATGTATGTAATCAACAGTAAATTCGTATACGAAAAAAGAAGTCTCTAATCCACAAATCCGAATAAATGGAAACAAATATATGGATCGACCATTTGAGATGAATGATTTTACATGTTTTGATTTTGGACCAGGGAGATGTATAATGAGCGAAGATATAAAAAAATTTATTATAAAAAGTAGTATCTATGTTCGAAAGTCTATCCTAAATCTGCCAGTAATTCGGAATGATTCAAGATAAATGGTTTGATAAATCCATGAATACTCGAAATCTCTTCAAGAGCTCGATAGCTAAATCTCAAGAATTGGAAAGAAAAAACACAATTTCTATTGATAAAAACTCGGTTAGAATTGTTATACAATGGGGATCCCTATTTATAAGGTCCAAATAATCATGTACACTGAATAAAACAAAACAAATTTATTAAACCTAGCAAAAGTGCTCACCACTCAGTCAAGTGCCTTATAAGACTTATGTACGTTCGGCCAAGCAACGCCAACACTTGTCGAGTCCTTCCACTCTCAGTCGAGTCTTCTCATGCTCGGTCGAGCTATGTTATTCTCAGGTTAAGCGGTCCAGACATCTGCATGCTCCAATTGTTAGAGAGTTTGTTCAGGTCGAGCGACTCTCTGCTCGGGCCGAACGCCTCTGGCGTCTTGCTTCTTGCTCCTCTCGACCTCTTCCAATTGTAGCTAGGTCACATAAGCCTCCATTGATGCCTCTCGATATCCTTGTGGTGCCTTTGCAAGTTTTACTAGGGGTGCGATACGGGCTGGGCCGGCCCGAGCTCGGCCTGAACCCAAAAAAGCCCACATTTTTGCGGGTCGGGCCAGCCCGGCACGGATACGGTCGGGCCTAGAATTCACGGTCCGAAACCCGGCCCAACGGGCTTTGGGTGGGCTCGGGCCGAGCCTCGGGCCTAAAGAGATAAAAAATAAAAAAATTTAAACAAGTCTAAAATGCCGAAATTAATCCATATGAATCCAAAATTCACGTTAACAAATTATGAAATGCTAAACAAATCATTAGTCTAATAGTCTAAAACACACATCAACAAAGATTAAAAATTATTCCATACAAGTCCATAAATGAAGAAACAAAAATACAAATAAATTTGATTTGAATCTCTTGCTCTTTCGGTTTCACCATCAATATGCTTATTGGGTCGCGGCGAGAAATCCATCGAGGCCGCTAAATATAGAATTTACACATTAGTCGATCAAAGAAACCAAATCAACAACATAAACAATCGTATAATATCGATAATTAGAATTGAAATGTATAAACTTAACCTTCTTCATCGTAACCAAGTAACCAAGAACGAACAAAAATTAAGGTTGAATGTTTGAGGGTCAGAGAAGGCTTTTGTATTTGTTGAGCACACGCGAGTCGGCGCTGAAAGAAGACTCTGAAGCAACTGTGGTGATCGTAAATACTTAGGATATAAGAAGCCATAAGCGCTAACTCAATACTATATGTCTTAATGTTAGACTTCTAGAACTGCAACATATCCATATCGGTATGATCTTGCATGCATATATTAGGATCACGCATACATTTGTGATATTTTCCTTTTCACTTTTTTTGTGTCACATATATGATATATGTGTAAAGTAAAAAATTATTTGTATTCATATCCTTTTAATTTTTCTTAATTTTAATTTTTAATGGAAAATAACTCAAATGAAGTTAATATATATTATAAGTTATATCATAGCACATAATACTTAGGGATTTCTATCTTAGAAAAACTATTCTGAACATAAAGAATACATAAAATATAAGAAGAAAAAAAGTTATTAATAAACAAAATATAAAACATATTTAATTACAAATTAATAGCTTATGCACGAAGGAGAGAGAGACGTCACGACGAGGAGGTAGGGGGAGAGAGAAAGCTTATGAGACTGAGGGAGGAGAGAGCGCTAGGGTTAGGGGTGGGGGCCATTTTTCGGGCTCGGGCGACCCGCGGGCCGAGCTCGGCCCGACCCGAATTTTACGGGCCAAAATTTTTCAAGCCCGAGCCCGGCCCGATTGAAAACATGCCTATAATTTTTGGCCCAAACCCGTAATTTTTCGGGCGGGATTCGGATCGGGTTTCGGGCCGGGCTTGAAATTGACATCCCTAAGTTTTACACCACCATTTGAGTAAAAAGAGTTATGCATCTTCTTAGCCTTAACCTTTGTGACTGATCCGACTGATCTATGTGTTCTTGGTGTCTTGGGCGGTTTCTTATCCTCATCATCCCCTCCTACTTCAAAAGGGTTTAGCCCCAAATCATGATGTTCATCTGCATCAAGATGAGCCAAGTCGAAAACTTTGAAGGTTGTACTCACCAGATAATTCAATATTGTAGATATTGTCATGGATACGTTCGATAATTTTGAATTGCATGCTCCTTGCGTTTATGAACCCACATGAGATCACTAGGGGTGAAAGACGACATTCTTTCGTCTCTTGTTTGCGCATGTTTGACGTATTGCTTTGCCTTCCTCTCAATATTACCTTGTGCCTTCTCATGTATATGTTTCATAAACTTGGCTCTTTTCTTACCATTAATTTTAGTGAACTTTAATTATGGTAAAGAAGCCATGTCTAATGGTGTAAATAGGTTAAATCCATACATGATTTCAAATGAAGAAAACTGTGTTGCAGTATGAACTGCTCTATTGTACACAAACTCGACATGTGGTATATACTTTTCTCATGTTTTCAAATTACCCCTGAGTAGACGTAATAAGGTAGATAAGATCATATTAACCACTTTCATCTATCCATCAATTTGTAGGTGAAATGTAATGGAAAACAAAAGTTTTGTTCCTAAATTAGACCATAGTGTTTTCAAAATTAACTAAGAAACTTCGCACCCCTATCATTAACTATAATTCTAGGTATTCCATCCAAATGTACAATGTCCTTAAGGAATAATGCAGCTACATATGATGCATCATTGATCTTATGATATGCAATCAAATGCGCCATTTTAGACAATCAATCAACTACGACAAAAACATAATCATGTCGATATTTGGACCTACGAAGACTTATTTTGAAACCATGGAGACATTAGTTCATGGTGTACTATGAATGTGTAAAGGTGAGTATATATCGTGTGGTTGCAACTGACATTTGACCTTTTTATAAGTGACACACATTCCACAAATACCCTTAGCATCTCTCCGCAAGTGAGGCTAGTAAAAGTGTTCCTAAAAACAAACAATGTTTTGGCCACTCCAAAGTGCTCATTAGTCCTCCTCCATGTGCCTCATGAACCAATAAATCTTTAATCGAGCTCTCCAGTACGCACAATTTATGCTCATTGAATAAATAGCCATCGACAAAAAAATACTTTCTTGTGACGGTTTTCTCACAAGACTTGAATACGTCGCCAAAATGAAAATCTATCTCATAGAGTTATTAAATATGTTCGAAACTAAACACCCTAGCATATAAACGTAGAAAGGAAAGTATAACAACTAGATAATGCATCGATAACAACATTCTCCTTACCTTACTTGTATTTGATTACATACATAAAGGTATCCATGCATTCCGCCCAATGGTGTGCCTATGATTTAGCTTATGGTGTCTTTTGAGATGCTTGATTGACTCATGGTCGGTATGAATCATGAACTCCTCGGGCAACAAGTAATGCTTTCACATTTGAAGTGCTCACATTAACGCGTATAGTTTCGTATCATACATCCATTAAGAATTTACTAAATTATGTAATGGGCTTATACTTTTGCATCAGCACTACTCCAATATATATGCTGAAGGGATCACAATCAATATCAAATATTTAGTAAAATTAGATAATTCCATTAGAGGAGATTGTGTTAATTTATTCGTTAAGGTTTGGAAGGCCAACTCTTCAAATAAATTTTAGACAACATAGATAACCTATGCAAGTCCTCTAACATGTCATCCAAACGAGGTATAGGGTGACGATACTTTACCATAATTTTTTTATTGTATCATCCTTCATAGGCACGAGTATATATCACCAGTACACCACACTATGACATACTCCTTCGCACATACCTTTATCCATGAGCTCATAGACTTGCCTCTCAAGGTCTTTAGTCTCCTGGAGATTAATTTTTGGTATGTTGGGCGATCTTTAATGGTCACGACATGTATGAAATCAATTTGGTTTTCAATCCCACGCAATGGAGGTAATTCATAAGGTGTTTTTTTTTGAAAACACGTCCTCTAAACCCTGCAACAACTCAGTGACAACACTAGGCAAATAATGAGTGAGCTCATTGGTGAAATATGATTCTTTAAAAAAAAGTACAAAGATAGACTGATTTGAATTCCAAGCAATCTTGCATTTTCTCACTCTCATTGAAACAAATGTTGTGCTCACGGGTTGTCTTTCAAAGTTTATTTCTTGGTTTCTCCCAAGATCTAACTACGGTTATGAACTTCCTTATGGTCAATCATAATAATTTCATTATTCTCGTTTTTTAGTAATCGCACCTGCTCCTCAAATACTTCTTTTGGTGTGAGTGGAGCTAGGTGAATGTGCCATCCTTTAAACTCAAAGGAGTACTTGTTATTGAACTCGTCGTATTGTGCCCGAGTATCAAACTGTCATGGTCGTCTCAACAAGAGGTGTCTCGCTTGCATTATAACCACATCACATAATACCTCATCCTCGTACTTCTCAAACCTAAACTCTACTCACCTTATGGCGAACCTTGGTTTCACCATTTTCGTTCAGCCACTACAACTTGTATAGTTTGGTATGCTTCGTTGTATTCAATCCCAATTTTTCAAAAATATATGCGCTAACCACGCTCATGCAATTGGCTCCTTACACAATGATGCTACACACCTTGTCTGCAGAATCCCACGTGTGTAGATGATGTTCTCTCTTTGTACGATGACTTCTTATTTAGCTTGTAGATTTAAGGATTTACTTGCTATTAGTAACTCACCTTTTATTTCCTCGTACTTCTCAAACGCATCATCTAAATTAGGTACATACCTATGGTTTTGGCTCATCCTCTTCTGACACATCACATATCCTCCTTCAGCTCGTCTGATCATGGCCTTCTTATTTGTATAATCCAGCACAAAGTGAGCCCAACCTCGACATTTGAAATTGTGAGTATCATGATTCTGTAAGGATGTTTCAATGGTAGTTGCTGGTTTAGGTCATGGTGCTTCCAGTTTCTACTCAGCTTTGTGTCCTATGTTTATTTAGTCAAATGGATTAGCTTTAGGTCGATAATTAGAAGAGTTAGCATATCTCTACTCATTAATTGTTTCTCAATCTTTATTGCTATATGCAAAAAAATAGTCCATATCCACCTAATGGTAAGTTTCCACATGGTCTTGTATGTCGGGTTGAGTCTGCTCAGAAACTGATCCATTGTTGTTGTATGATCTTCCTCGTTGTTCGCTCGAATCATCAAGAAGTCCATCTCTCTGTAGTAATATTCTACTCTCATACTTCCTAGCACAAATCACCTCAAATTGTGATTGACCCCTCGATGATAGTGAGAAGGTACAAGTCAATTTTGCATGATAGTACACATCTTGTCCCAAGTGGTTATAGCACGATCTTCAAGACACCTTCAAGAAAGTGTGAGTTGATGTACCACATCAAGAAAGTGTGAGTTGATGTACCACATCACTCCTTCCAATGAACATAGGAATCTCCTTCTCTATCTTGCATCATGCATCTGAATTCGTCCTTCATCAATTGCCATGGTGGTTGCAGCTAAGCGGCTCCCTCACTGTATGGCGGTTAATCACGATGGTTTCAAGAACAAGACATCAGAAAGTTTAGAATAGAAAAGATGAAAGAAATGAAGAGGAACGAAGCTCACAGTCTCACAAAAAAACAGAGTGTTTACTCTTTGATTTTGTTTAGAACCCAAAAATTACTCAAAGTGAATTACTAATAAATTCAAACTAAATATTTACGCTATAATTTTATAACTTCGACGCTAAGTTAAGTCTATAATCTATGATATTTCTATTTCTGTTTAGGAACTCTTTCTGTTTCTTTTCTACCTTACTTTTTTTTGTTTGTGTTTTTCCCTTTTCTGTTCTTTTACCTTTTTTGTGCCTTTTCCTTTTTCTTTTTTTTTTCATTTTTGTGGTTTTCTTTTCTCCTTTCTTCCTTTTTGTGGGTTTTCCCTTTTTCTTCATTTTTTGTGGTTTTTTCTTTTTTTTTCTTTCTTTTGTAAAACGATAAAAATAACTAAACTAACTACTATTAAATCAAATGACAACAACAATAAAGAATTTTGATACCATTGATACGAACTTAGATCAACGTAATCTCGTTAGATGAGTGAAAACATACTCAAGCCTTCTAGCAATCCAATAATAGAACTTCAAATTTGTCTTCCCTAAGAAATGAAGTTATAATCTGACCAAAAACTCGACTAAAAAAATCCTAGTTTCAATGAAGGAAACTACAAAACTTATAATATTGATAAGTCAATAAACACTAAGATCACTAAAAAAACAAATGAATAACAACAGTTGGATCAATGAATCCGTCTATTGACTTTAATTGCAACGGATACCGCGGGGTTATCAATTAGCAAATATCAATTACAATTTGTTTGAATTATCAACGGATATTGTTTGTTGGCATTTAGCAGGGAATCCATTGAAAAACCGTTGGAATTCAATCAAATCTTTTCAACATATGACTGTTTCTCATTCCAGTGGTTGACCGTTACTCGTTCTAACCGATGATTGTTGATAAATATAAAATTTCGATACAACTATTGAAAAAAAAATCGAATTCGTTAGTATCAAGCTATAAAGACGAAATATAATTTCAAAAAATCTCATTTCCTCAAATAGAGATATATACAGATCGAGAGTGTTGATTTATAGAAGAAAATATCTCATAACCAAGGAAAGTATAAAAAATGCTTACACGGATTAGAGCAATTCATGAGTTTTGCGTCGAGGCAACCTTTGTGTAAAAAACGCGAGATAATGTTATATCCCTGCAATAGATGCAAAAATATGAAGTATAAAAGTTAAGAAATTGTTTGTAAACACACTTAAAAGGTTAGTTTCGTAGAGAATTATAAAGTTGGGTTCTTTCACGTTTAAGATTGTGTCATTAGAGATATGAGTGTGCAAAACACATAAGCAATGAAAAGAAATGAAGAGTTTCATTGCGAAACGATGAGGACTAATCCATATGTGCAATGGTGTCAGATGTTTTTCCCAAAGTTGTTGAGCAAATGCATGAAGAGATGTCGAACAATGAGGTACGTCAATTTTTAACCTATTGGATGCCACAAAAAACATATATATAAAGGTTGTCATGAAGGTCAGTCTCGTTTATCCTTATCATCAAGATTGATAACAATAAAAAAAACTACAATGTAGCTAAAAATTGCATGGATTCTTTTTTCAAAACCATGTGTTAATTTTTACCTGGAAAATAATCAAGCTCCTAAGACATATTATGAAATAAAGAATGCTTCAAAAAATTTGGGCATCCCATATGAGAAGATTGATATTTGTAGAAATAGTTGCATATTGTTTTAGGGAAGAGCTAAAGACCTTTTGGACCATCTTCATAATGTGGTGCAAATAGATTTCGTCCAAAAAAAACATCTTCACGCAAAAATATACCGTACAAAAAGATGTGCTATATGCTTGTAGCAAATAGGTTGTGAAAGTTATACGAATCAAAAATTCATGTTGCCGAAATTATATGTTACACAGAACACTCTATAGGTGAATGGATCATGCAACTTCCATCGAATGGTAAGATTAGGAAGGATTTCAACGAAATATTTCCTGAATTTGCGTATGAAACGAGGAATGTTTATTTTTTCCTGTGCACCAATTGTTTGAGTCCATCTGGACAATGTGGAAGTTAGTATTCTCTATGGCTTATAATTTTGTCTTCGTATAATTTGCCTCTTGCCATGTAATTGAAAAGAGAAGTTATATTTCTAACGTTGTTGTTTTCGGGACCAGAACATCCGAAAAAATTTTCGATTTGTTCTTGCAACATTTAATTCATGAATTGAGAAATTTTTGGAATATAGAATAATTGCATATGACATCAGTACGAAACAAAACTTCACATTGAAAGTGGTGTTGATAATTGACAAGTAGCAACATTCCTTCCTACAGAATGTTGTACGGATGGAGCATGCACGGGAAACTAGTAGGTCCATATTTTATGGAGGATACAGATTCATTTTGTCTAGTACACGTGAAGAAAACATGTTGATTGTCACATGGGAAGCACTACCACTACAAAACATGTTAGAAATCTTATCAACAGACAGATCCACGGATTTGTCTCTTGATACAATTCCCAACGGAATGCAACAGATGCTCAAAAATGATCAACGTTCATAGATTCATTGCAATCCATTGCATTTGTCAATGAACGAGCAATGGATATCATCCGTTGCATTTATCCGTTGAAAAACCGTTGAAAACAACAATTTTTTTCAATGGATGTTTGTTGCAAAGTGCAACGGAATTACATTGCGATTATCAGCAGGTGCCCATTGAAAAGTTAGGATTTTGAGGTTACCGTCAAAATATTTCAACTTTGTGTTTCAACGGGCATTCGTTGATAGGACTAACGGATGCCCGTTGATGCGTGTCAAGTTAACAAGTTAACCTAAGACTACCCGCAAGTGCACGACACGTGTGTAGTAGTTAAGGTGTCGATCCCCTGAGGACTAATGTAACACGATCTAAGAATAAAAAACAAAACCAAAGCTTGCTGCGAAAGAATGAGGATGATGAAATGCAAATATGATGATGATGCAATGGATAAGTGAGTTATAAACAAAGAGACAAACACCCTAGGAAACCAGTTTCACCGCATAGCTTCAGAAACCTATCTCAGATCTATCTAATCGTGCATTCCCTAACAAGATATCTAAGGCGGACGATCCTAATGTAGAACCTACCCTCTCTCAAGGCATAGGAACGTGGCTAGATTGAGTCATCCCCTACTTTCGTGGCTGACACCCCAACTAAACAACATTACGATTCATGATTCGCCCGATACAACCCTCAACCGTTACTACGCTACTTTCGTGACCTAGTCTCAGTTGTTCTAAGCCTAACTTGGGTTCTTCTCTGTGTTTGCTTCCTTCTGAACTCAATTTGGGGTCCCTTTTTATACAAATTCCCCGTTGGATACATTCTAGGGAAGTTGTTATAGGCATGCCCCGTGGGGGCTAGGGAGGCACCACGCGCGGGCTCCTCATTTTCTCCATGACCCGCGCGTGCTAAGGGCTAGCACGAATCAGGCAACAACTTCTGGAACACCACCCCGCGCAGGCTAAGGAAGACACCCCTCATGTCAAGTTGCATTCCTTGCTCGTTTCTCGTCCCGTTTGCTCCGTTATAATCTCTTATTCTCATACTTTGTTTCGTGTATGTTCGTTAGCTCCGTAACAAACCAAATACACATAAAACCTATAAGAACATGAAAACAAGTAAAACGAATACAAAATCACACGTAAACATCGCAACTATCGTCATTAACATATCAAAAATCATGCAAGAATCGTGTACAGAAACGAGATGGTCAAAATCCCCCAGACTTGAATGTTTGCTTGTCCCTAAGCAAACGTAAACGTGGAACACATGGGAGATGTAAAATGTGAGAATTCCATTTTCCCTAGAAATACCGCTAAAGCAAACCTAATAGATCAACCAAACAAGTTAGAGCAAATTTTGGTCTAATAACTTTCAGTCTTCATCTTAGGTTCACCATGGCTACCTGTAAGAAAGTAAATCAAAGACGAGCTAAGTAAGAAACCAAATCTCTCTCTACCAAACGAGACTTCAAACAAATGCTAATCACATAATCAAAGAGGATACTTGTTTTAGTCTTGAGCTTCTTTATTATTTCATTCCATTTTTTTTCTTTCTTCTGATTTTGCGAACACAATAGGCTTCTAGGACGCCGGATTTAAAGGGATTCAACTTATACTTAGACCCAAGCTACCGATGACGGTATACTCTTGCACCTCGTTGAAGAGTGCAGCGGAGTAGATGGCATTTTTATGCGCCTTGCTCTTAGGACGTAGAAAGATGATCGCCAACCCACCACTTAGACTTGAACCATCGAAAATGTATCAAGGTCGATGCACTCATATCGATTTTAGATCATGCTTTGAGGCATTACTTCTATCGATAGCAGAGTGTTAGTGTGCACTCTTATTTTCTGCAAAACAAGCTTAACTCATGCGATCAAATCATCCTCGTTAAAAAGAAATAAAGCATCGTCAATATGAAGTATAATCATTTGGATAGAGAGAATGAACAAGAAACTAACTTAGCAAACTCATCTAAACTTCCCATAAGTAATACTAGGATTCCCAAAGACTTACGACCCACTCATTCCTCAACCATCTAAAAAGCTCAAACATGCAAGATATCACGGAAAAAGGCAAACTTCCTAAGCATCCTAGGTTCAAGGTTCATTTTAAAACGTGGCATCGGACAAGTGCATGGGGTGACTCTAACTAAAAAAAACAAAAAACTAACCTAAGAACTACAAAACAAACAAAAATGGAACGAGATCACGTGACAAACGTGAGCTACTCCCCCTAGACTTGAATTGAACGACGTCCTCGACGTGTAGCTCCGATGGAGGATAGGAAGGTAAAGTCACGGTTGAAGGTGTTCTTTTTTTTTAGTTTTTAGGTTTTTCAAAATAAACCAAGTCCGAAATATGAATCAAAAGAAAACAAATGCTGGGGTGCCTCCCAGAAAGCGCTTGTTTAACGTTGTTAAGCTTGACGTCTCCATGCTTCATGTGTGCGCGATGGGTGGATCGTATAGGGAGATGGAGTTTCCGCTTTCAATCGGTTGAGCGGCTTGATATAGCTTTAAACGCTGCCCATTTGCCTTGAATGTCCCACTCGAATCACTCCATAGTTCTACCTCTCAATTTGTGAAGACTTCTCGTACCTGAAATGGACCATCACATTGGGAATGTAATCTGCCCGTGAAAGAATTAAAATGAGAGTCATAAAGTAGAACAATATCACCTGGCCGAAAGTCATGAGGTATGGTCTTTATATCGTGCAAGCTTTCAGCTGGGTTGCCTTTCTCATTGCGCATTGCCTTCGATGCTCCTTTCTCTTCCAAACATTGGTGCAACCTCCTTTGATCATCGATTGAGGGTTTGCGGTTGTCCTCCTTAGGTATCCAGCACATACATGTTGAAGGGCTAACTATACTACGCTTCTTGAGACGAATTGGTGGCTTTTGCGTCTCATGCCGAATAGAGGAAGGAAGAGGTTCAAACTGTAGCTTAGATGTCTTTTCTACCGCAAAATCTGTCAGCATTTCGTGCATCGTCTTCTCATGTGGAGCATCTTGAAGTGCCTCAATGGCACTTACGAATTTATAATAAACCTTGGCTCCTTCGTTGGTAAGTCCTGCAGCATTGCAAACTTTCGTTAGCCCTCTCTCAAAAGGATCGGAAGTACTTACTCGATTGAACATGTCATTCGTCGACCTTTCTAGCACATCAACTCTATTGCATGAATCCTTGGGTCTGGACAAATGGAATTCAATTCTCTTGGCACCGACACGTAGAGAGAGCTCCCCTTGTTGTACATCAATCTTTGCACCTACGGTAGCTAAGAATGGTCTTCCAAGAATTATAGGCACGTTAATATCTTCCTCGATATCAAGTACAACAAAATCAGTGGGAATGCAAATGCTACCTACCTTGGTGGGAATGTTTTCAAAAATTCCCACCGGATACCTTACCGATCGATCCGTGAGTCATAGACACATCTTGGTATGCTTGATCTTCCCTAAGTTCACCGCTTATAAACTGAATGTGGCATTATGCTCATGCTTGCTCCCAAATCACACAAAGGTTTGTCGATGTCAATGTCTCCTATGGTGCATGGGATGGAGAAGCTTCAGGGGTCCTTCAACTTTGATGGAAGCTTGTTTTGGAGAATAACGCTGCATTCCTCAGTGAGTGCTATTGTCTCACTCTCTTTAATGCGCTTCTCCTTGGAAAGAACCTCTTTAAGGTAATTTGCTCCATTAGGTATCTTTTGGAGTGCTTCCATGAATGGCATGTTGATGTCGAGCTGCTTGAGAAAATGGAAGAATTTGGTTATGCTCTCTCGGTTCTTGTTGCTCACCAAGCGTCCAGGAAATGGTATAGGAGGTTCGTATGCCGGTGGAGCAACATATGGCTTCTCTAAATCAGGCTCATACCCTTCCATGATTGCAATTTTGCCCTCTCTTTTATTCACCGAATGTCCAGCAACATTCTCTCGCGCTTTTGTGGGCGGATTCTCAATCGTATCTTCATTGCACAACATGATGGCGTTTACATGCTCTCTCGGGTTAAGATCGGGCTTCCCGGGTAACATCCCGGGATTCCGAGAGGATGATGCAGTCTGCTGCGCAATGGAGTTTTCTAGCATCTTCACATGTGTGCTCAAGGAGTCCATTTGATTTTTTAGCTCATTGATCGCAGTCCCCATTTCCTCGTTGAATTTCGCTTGATTCGATTGTTGCTGTCTTTGCTCCTTGATGAACTCAAGCATCACCGCCTCAAGACTTCGTGACGAAGGAGCTTGAGGTGGTTGAGGGGCTTACTGGAGTAGCTGCGGTTGCTGATATGGCTGCTGCCTTTGCTAAAAACCCGAATATTTCACTGGTTGGTTCATGCGATAAGAGAGATTCGGGTGATTCCTCCAGTTCGGGTTGTATGTGTTCCCGAATTGTGTATTGCCTTGCTGTTGGGCGTAGTTCATTTTGCCATGCCTTCTTGCATTGTGCATTGGTAAGCCATATGATCCATTTCTCCACAATTTGCACAATAGATGGCATTCACTGCATTGCCCATCGCGTTTCTTTGATCCACTTCATAAAGACCTCGTTTCTGGTTTGGCATACTTCTTGGTTGAGACCACATGGTGTTTTTCATGGCAAGATTTTCGATAAGCTCGTATGCCTCTTCTACGCTTAAATCCATGAATGATCCTCGAGCAGTGTTTTCTAATGTCGTGCGATGCTTATACGTGATCCCATTGTAGAATGTTTGAATCACGTACCACTGCTCTAGACCATGATGAGGAAACATTTGCAAAAGGTCCTTGAATCTTCCCCATGACTCAAATAACGTCTCTCTCTCTCTCTCTCTCTCTCTCTCGGATTCTAAACATAGTGATTTCTCCTCGCATTTGAATCGTCTTGCTCGGAGGGAAGAACCGTGATAGGAATGTCGTGCAAAGCTAGTCCCATGAAGTGATAGAACCAGCGGAAGGAGATTGTAGCCACTCCTTCGCTCGTCCCCCAATTCAAAATAGCATCCTCCGAGACTCCATGAATTTTGAATGTGCTTGATAGCTCTAGGAAGTCTCGTAGATGTTGATGAGGGTCTTCGTGATTGCCGCTGATAAACTGTTTTTGGTATAACATGTTGATCAACGCGGTCTTGATCTTGAATTGCTCCCTCGCAACAGCGGGCATCCTTATTGCTGTTTGGATATTGCTCATGTTCGGTACCACGTAATCACGGAGATGATGTGGTGGAGGAGCCTGCTGTTGTTGTAATTGCGTCATATTACCCATGGGTAATTGCGGCTGTCGTGACCATCCAATACACCATTTTGATTGTTCATCGTCCGTGGATTGGTCGTATCTACCCTTTCTTCTCCCTTGCCCTTATTTCGCTTATTAATCTTTCTCTCAATCTCAGGGTCGATTCGATGCAAATTCGAATTACCTTGAGATCGGTCATGCACCTATGAAAGACAAGTAAAAAGACTTAGTAGAAACAAAAGAAAAGAAAAGAAAAACAAAAACAAGTATGATTCTAAATCTGAATTCCTAAACACGTTGACAATTAGTCCCGGCAACGACGCCAAAAACTTGATGCGTGTTAAGTTAACAAGTTAACCTAAGACTACCCGCAAGTGCACGACACATGTGTAGTAGTTAAGGTGTCGATCCCACGAGGACTAATATAACACGATCTAAGAATAAAAAATAAAAACAAAGCTTGCTGCGAAAGAATGAGGATGATGAAATGCAAATATGATGATGATGCAATGGATAAGTGAGTTCTAAACAAAGAGACAAACGCCCTAGGAAACCGGTTTCACGCATAACTTCCGAAATCCATCTCGGATCTATCTAATCGTGCATTCCTTATCAAGATATCTAAGGTGGACGATCCTAATGTAGAATCTACCCTCTCTCAAGGCATAAAAACGTGGCTAGATTGAGTCATCCCCTACTTCCGGGGCTGACATCCCAACTAAACCCCATTACGATTCATGATTCGCCCAATACGACCCTCAACTGTTACTACCCTACTTTTGTGACCTAGTCTCAGTTGTTCTAAGCTTAACTTTCTAGGACTAGAATTCACCTTTCATTCCTTCTCCTAATGCCTAACACATGCATATACGTGGCCACTGTAAACACTAGACAGTAAGTGCTTAGACAAAGAATAGATAATAGAAACAAGGAAATGCATTCAGAAACGAATCAAAGACGTCTCCGGGATAGCCATGAGCTAATCCCTTCTCTAGAAAAAATCCACTACTCAATCATGAGTCTAAACATCATAAACGGAATAGTAATGTAAGGAACATAGAAATATCAAACGAGAGATGATCCTAAGTTGCATTCCTTGCCCGTTTCTCATCTCGTTTGCTCCGTTATAATCTTTTATGCTCGTACTTTGTCTCGTGTATGTTCTTTAGCTCCATAACAAGCCAAATACATATAAAAACCTATAAGAACATGAAAACACAAAAACAAGTAAAACATAGAAAATCACACGTAAACATCGCAACTATCGTCATAAAAATATATAAACTCATGCGAGAATCGTGTACAGAAACGAGATGATCACCTGTTAAAAAATTCACTATTTATTGACCGAAATCGAGACTTTTGCCATCAACACAAAATATACTTTCAAACAATTTCACCTTTTTCAAATACAGATGTATATAGATCAAGAGAGTGGATGTACAGAAGAAAAGATCTCTTAAGCGAGGAAGTTATTCAAGAGTTCTTACAGGATTGGAGTAGTTCATGAGTTTTGCGTCGATGAAACCTTTGTGTCAAGAACACGGGACAATGTTATGTCCCTAAAAAATATACAAAAATATGAAGTATCAAAGTCAATAAATTGTTTGCAAACATCTTTACGAGGTGGGTTTCATAGATAATTATGAAATTTGGTTATTTCACAAAGAAAGGAAGAAGTTTTTTTATGAAGCATCGATGACCAATCCATATAAGGAAATGGTGTCAGATGCTTTTCCTGGAGTTGTTGAGCGACCGCATGAAGAGATGTCGAACAATTAGGTACACCGATTTTTAAACCTATTGGATTCGATGAAACAACCTATATATGAAGGTTATCATGAAGGTCAGTCTCGTTTATCTTTGTCCTCAAGATTGAAGAGCATAAAAACAGACTACAGTGTTGCTAAAGACTTGTTGGAATGTAAATTTTGTGGTGCAAACAGATTTTGTCCAAAGAAACTATCTTGACGTAAATATGTATCGTACAAAACTTTTTTCTATATGCCTGTAGTAAACAGGTTGAGAAGGTTATTTTAATCGAAAAAACTGTTGTAGGAATGAGATAGCATGCAGAACACTTGACGGTTGAAGAGATAATGCAACATCCATTGGATGGAGGATACAAATTCTTTTCGACTAGTACATGGGAAGAAACCATGTTGGTCTGATTGTCATAGAAGAAATCTTCCCCATGGATATACTTTCAGAAAAGATAAAAAAACATTTTCGAAAGAACGTGATACAAAAAGAAAAGGCACTGTGCATGCAAACCGGAATGCAAATCCTTTACGAACGATTAAACACGATGGGAGATTTACAAGAATCAATAGAATGCGCTGGAGATTGTTGCATCAAAAACCAAAAGGCCAAGGTGAATGGCATAACTAGTATCAACGTAGTATTTTTGAAAAATCATTGATGTTATGCATAATTTTGATATTGGAAATCATTGATATTGCGTCATAATTTTGATGTTATGCATATCGAAAAAAAATTTCAATAACATCATCAACATTGTTTTGAATGTGACGGGGAAAACAAAGGATAATATACAACCAAGAAAATATTTGAAGACAATATGTCGAAGACCTGAGTTGGAGTTACGAGATGGAAGGGAACCTATCCCAATATTCAGATTGTCTGGGCCAGCGAAAACTGCATTATTAAGGTGGTTAAAAGAAGACGTTAAATTTCCAAATGGATATGCATCAAACATTGCTCCGTGTGTGGATATTGTTGGTTCGAGGTTGAAAAGTCACGATTGTCACGTTTTCATACAACAACTCATTTTAATTGCATTTGCTGAGCTTTTACCACGAAACGTTCACGATGTGCTATGCGAAATTAACATTTTTTCAGAGATATATGTTCAAAAATTTAAAAAAAAAATGACTTGGAACTAAGAAAAAAGAATATCTCTGAAGTATTATGCTCATTGGAAAAAAAAATTTTGCCTTCCTTATTCGATGTCATGGAATATTTGCTAATACATTTACCAGATGAGGTAATACTCGGTGTGCCAGTTCAATTCACATGGATGTATCCTTTTGAAAGGTTTTTGTTTCATCTAAAAAAAGTGGTTGAAGGATCTATGTTTAAATAATACTTGTTGGAAGAAATCACATATTTCAGCATATTTTATTTCGAGCCGCATATTCCGACGAAACAAAGACGCTCAACAAGAAAAATCACACGAAACTATCTATTTCATTATAATCCTCAATTTGGGAGAACTCCTGAGATCTTTACACTGATTGAACGTATATAAGGGAAACCCGAAGAATATTGGGTAACATCATAGGAGTATAATCACGTCCACACATATATATTACTAAACTGTCAAGAGCTATTACCTTTCGAAAGGTAGAAAACAATGAAAATCAATCTTTTCAACACACACACACACACACACTCATATATATATATATAATATATATGTGTTAATGTGCTTCTATTACATGATATTTGATGAATAGATTAACTCCTGAAAAAGAAAGTTCAATATTATGGCTCATGGTTGAGAGATTACATAAGTACACGTTATATATATAAACAAAAGGTTATGTTATAAAGTATTCATTTGTTTCTATGTTATATAGGTCAACCGTTCTGATGAGAGATCCTACCTGGTTAAAAGATTTTGGCTAATGGTCCTGCAAAAAATGTTTTGTGTTGGCCAATTTTGCTTACTCGTGGATACATAGTCCACACATACGAACACAGAAAACATAGAAGCACGTACAATTACAGCGTTTGCGTTAATAATGAAATAGATGGTGATAATTTCTATGGCATTTCGCACCAAATCCTACAAGTGGAATATCTTGGTCTCGTTGGATTGAAGGTAATACTTTTTAAATATCAGTGGTTCGATCCAGCTGTAAGACATGGTACACGAGAAAATCAATGGGGAGGAATCAACATCAATCCGGTACGAAAATATGATAAGTATGATCCATTCATCACAATAGATCAAGTATGTTTTATGCAATATCCAATAACATTGAAACGTCAAAGAGAGGAGTGGCGGGTTGTAGTAAAGATCAAGTTGCGAGGAGTTATAAACACAGATAAAAAAGAAGATATGTTGCAAACCGACGACCCTGAGCCGATACGGTTAATTGATACAAAGAATAGGGAGAAGATTCTCGCAAGAGCTGATATAGAGGTAGAATACATTCGCGATTATGAGCCACTAACACCGATAGGGGAAACAATGCCGAGACAAGAACCGATCATCGATTCTGATACGATCCCTTCACGATGTGTTGGCGATCATTGGGATGAAGGCGACGCTACCAATTTAGATGATTTGTAGTAAATTAGGTTTTCAAGGCCAATAATGAAAAGAACAAGAAATGTTGGTACATCGAGAAGGTTCCCGGGGGTTGTCTACATCATCATTCATCGAGAGGGAAATCATTCCCAAAAAGGAGAATTGGTAAGATATTTTAATTTTTAGTTTTTATTTCTCTATATTTAATCTAATTAAAATCACTTTAAGATTGCAAAATGTAGGAGATAGAAAGAGAACTGATGTTTCTTGAGTTGGTCGAGACACATGCCAAGAAAAAGTCCATCATCATGGAATATGTCGAGGAACCCGAGTTAGTCGATCATTGGGCAGAACAAATGGTGAAAGATGTGAAAGATAAGATCAAAAGCAATCACAAGTCATAATTTATCTCCCCCATGAACTTAGTCCTTTACAAAGCACAAATATATATATATATATAAGTAAATGAAATTTATCATATATTATAATACTCTCTTATAAATATATAAATCGATATTCTAACTTTTAATTGTTTTATATTACAGTCTGTTAGACTGTATAAAGGGCGTATATACATTTTGGGTGCTTTATAAAGATATATCGTAAAGGATGCCACGACGATATCCATACAGTCTAGAAGACGCTCGCGATGGAACGACGCATCGAGCAACTCGAGGTTATGCTTCGAGATACAATGGTGCATATGCTTCTTATGGAAAATATTATAGAATTGATGACCAGTCAACCGTATCAATCACCACCACATATGGAGCAAATACCGCCGAGACATGAACTGATATGATCCTGGAGGACGCCGACGACGTGACCAACAACGCAGAAGAGGACGCGACCTGCGGCGCGGAAGAAGAAGAAATCGGTGCGGCCCGAGACGCCAACAACGCGGCCCGAGACGCCAACCCCGCAACCCGAGACGCGATTAGGTCAAG
>CM071861.1:32260729-32275406 GCA_036759665.1 Gynandropsis gynandra | reverse complement strand
AAGCCGAAGCTCGACCCGCTACGGTCATTGATTAGGTTAAGTGACCCGCGTGTACTCTTTTCCCCTCGTCGGTTTTGTCCCATCGGGTTTTCCGTCGACGGGTTTTTAACGAGGCCGCGAGTCACTTATTTTTCCGCGACCTAATTAATGATCCGATGCGAGACACGAGACGAACGCAATACAAAGTGCACGGTCAACAAGAAACTTATCTTCTTGTTTGGAGATTTCAAGACCATTAAAGAAGGCCCTTGCATGAAGAGTAGCATTTAATGAACTAGAATTTGAATTTTTTCTTGTTTTCTTATTTATGGCCGTCCACCCTCCTTGTAAGGAACATCCAACTTTTATCAACTTTGAAAATTATCTTTGAATTTTGAAATTTATCTTTTGAATTGATCTTTGATCATTCTCGAATTCCCTTTGTGAATTCTTTGGGTTGTTGGTGCGTAATATCCAGCTTCCTACTCGTTGGTGTGTCATATCCATCGAGCCGTTCGTCCTTCCTTGGTGCGTCATATCCATCGAAGACGAACACGGTAAATCGAGAGCCTTCCGCAACTCTCGTGCGACCATTCGTTCCACACACCCTTGTGCAATTCGTTGCAGCAAGGCATATCCCTTACTAACCAAGTCTAGAGCGTCGATTCAGTCGGGATCGCGTCATGAACTGATCATCGATTCCAATATTATCCATTTTCGAGGCACCAGAGAAGACGAAGACGACAAAGGCAGTTTGGATGACATGTAAGTTAGTTTAGATTGATTGTATTTTAATTAGTTTTAAATATTATATAAACATTTTAAATATATTAAAATTAAGTTTTTAGATTATTTTTTTTTACAAATTCATCATATTATCAACGGATGTCTGTTGATAGTAAAACAACATTATCAACGGGCATATGATAACATTAAAATTTTTTCCACCAAACACCGAGCAGCATCCGTTGGTAAACCCCCGTGAAGGTTTCAAACGGATACCCATTGGTTTTTGGCGGATGATCCAAGGGATACTCGTTGGATTCTCGCAGATAATCCAACGGATACCCGTTGGAGTGTGCAAGAGACATCCATTACAACTTGTAACAAGCATCCGTTACACTTTTAAGGATCTCATTTGTTACAATCCGTTGCTAAATTTCCAACATATAATTCCCGTTGAAATACCATTGGAAATTGCAAAGGATTAGGTTTTCCAACGGTTCAACAATAAAAAAAACTGTTGAAATCCGTTGGAAATGGTTGTTTCCAATGGAAAAATAGTTATTTCCAATGGATTTAATTGTTGGAAGTGGCCTGAATTTTTTATAACGAATTCTCTCCAAGAATTTGATAGCTAAATTCAAGAACTAGTAAGGAAAAAAACAATCTCTATTGTTAAAAACTTGGTTAATTTTAATATACAATGAATTTTAAGGGCCAAATAATAATGAAAAACTAAATAAAACAAAATAAACTAATTAAACTCAACAAAAATATGAATAGAAAATGAAAAAAATATTTGAAAAAAAACTTTAATGAAATTTACTGATAATTAAAATGAAAGTATATGTTTATTAGAATTATATATAGAACAATAGAAACAATGAAAAACTAACCTATAAGTAACCTAATGACTATATATACAAACAAGAATGAGATGGCTTTACCAAAACTTTGGTTGGTGTTTGCTAGGATGGCTTCGTCGACAGATTTGTTTGGTGAACTATTTTAGGCTGCTATGTGGATTTGGCTGCAGGAAATGGATTGTTGTGTTTTGGTTGTTTTATGTGAGGTTATACGTGGGTCGCAGGGTCGGATAGGGTCGTTGGGTCGCAGGGTCGGTTGGGACGGATAGGATCGGACAGGGTCGCAGGGTCACAGGGTCGTAGGGTCGGCTGGGTCGGACAGGATCGAACAGGGTCGCAGGGTCGCAGGGTCGCAGGGTCGGACTGGGTCGGTGGGTCGGACTGGGTCGCTGGGTCGCAGGGTCACAGGGTCGTACTGGGTCACTGGGTCGCAGGGTCAAACTGGGTCAAACTGGGTAAAAGGGTCGCAGGGGTATTTTGGGAATTTTAGCATTTATAAGGGTATTTTTGAAGCGGAAAATTTTTTTTTTCGGGAAGGGTATTTTTGAAGTCTTTTAGCTCTACAGGGGTATTTTTGATAATCCCCCAAGTGAAATTATAGTATTGTCTGTCTTATGTTTTTTTTTTGGATTTTCCCTATATAAGCTTCAACTTATTTATTTAGGTTTAAATTTTTAGAAGTAATTGAATCCAATGGAATTGAAGATTTTATATCATTAGGTACGTACTCGCCTAATGCGTATGAAGATACAATAGGGGAACTTAAAAAATATTATTACTTCAAAAATAATTTTCTTTGAAAAAAATTTCAACTTCAAATCTACCTTTAAAATAATGATAATCCCATATTACCTTTATCGATAATTTTTCTCTCTCCTCCAGAGTATCTCGATTTCTCTCTCTACTCTGAAACGAAAATAAATTGTTATCCCACACCACAACAAATTCGGCGAGAGTAGCTTGAAATCGGCATAAGATTCGCTACCAATAAGTTGAAATCGTTTGTTGTCAACAAAGAAACTTGCAATTAAGCACGTTCCGCAGAAAAATTGTTGCACTGGGTCACAGAGTCTTAGGGATCCAAGGGTCGCAAGGGTAAAGGGGTCGCAAAGGGGTCAAAGGGTCGCATGGTACAAGGGTCGAGGGGTAAAAGGGTCGCAGGGTTTAGGATAGGGTCACAGGGGTAAAAGAGTCGAAAGGGTAAAAGGGTCGCAGGGGTCCAAGGGTCGAAGAGGTAAAAAGATCGCAAAGATACAAGTGTCACAAAGGGATCTCTTCTTTGTTAACATACCAAATGAGATAGATAAAGGATATTATGAGGTAGTTCTCTAGAAAGCTCGGAAGAATGGTTTGGACGAAAGTAGGGAAATGTGGCATTATTCGGCAAAAAAATGGATGGAAGATGATGAGAGTTAGAGAGAGTGTGTCTTTATTCGAAAAAGAATGGGTGAAAGATGATGAAAGTTAGAGAGAGTGTGTCGTTATTCGAAAAAGGAAACAACTGGAATTCAAAAAGACATGACCCTGACATCGAATCACCGTCAGATGGAATTCGATAAGACACGCTCACACAATTATGTTTTTTCAAATTTTGGTGAAAAGTTCGACGGAAATTTTGGTGAAAATGATAAAATGTAAAAAACCAATCAAAATTGAGGGTGGCATGGGTCCAATGGGTCGCACATATGCGAAATCGACGAATTTACAGGTTTATAATGATAGAATGACAAAAACCAATCAAAACAATACAGTTACAATGTCAAACTGATTATTGCCAAATGAGGATCGTATGGGTCGTTTGGTCGTATATATTGATTAATAGATGCGAAATCGACGAATTTACGGGATTATAATGATAAAAATGACAAAAACCAATCAAAACAATACATTTACAACGTCAAACTAATTAATGCCAATTGAGGGTCGTATGGGTCGCTTGGTCGCATATATTGATCAATAGATGCGAACTCGACAAATTTACGGGTTTATAATGATAAAATTACAAAAACCAATCAAAACAATACATTTACAACGTCAAACTAATTAATGCCAAATGAGGGTCGCATGGATCGCTTGGTCGCATATATTGATAAATAGATACGAACTCGACGGATTTACGGATTTATAATGATAAAATTACAAAAACCAATCAAAACAATACATCTACAACGTCAATCAACGGTTAAAACATATATGACCCATGTGTCCCTAGTTGAGTTGTGTATACCAATGCCTGTATTTCAAAAGTGATAGTAGTGTTTTAAGAACTCGTCGGATGAGTTTGAGAAAATTTCAAAAAAATACATTTACCATTTTGTTCAAATGTCGATATTATTTATATTATTATCTATATTGATTCTAATTAGACATATATAACTCAAATATATTGATAATGGCATTGGTCGCTTGGTCGTATATATGGATCAATAGATGCGAACTCGACAAATTTACTAGTTTATAATGATAAAATGACAAAAACCAATCAAAACAATACATTTACAACTTCAAACTAATTAATGCCAATTGAGGGTCGCATAGATCGCATGGGTCGATCAAAGATTATAAATCAAAACAATACATTTACAACGTCAATCAAAGACTTTGCACGCATTCTATTTCCACTGGAGAGATAGTTCATTAACCGAGAGTCGGAGTTATCTCATGTCTTCTGTATTTTTCTTGTTTGGTATTGCATTCTAGAGTTATCTCTTGCCATGTACTTCGTCTTCCAGTCACATTTCAAGAGTGACCCAACACCGTCACCTAAGTCACCCCCGCAACTCGTCAGTGACTGCATAGAGACTGAGTCCGCCGATTACCAAGACCTTGAGTAACACATAGACAACACGATGCCCTGTGTCGACAATGGTGACTGCGTCACGCATGTCACAAAAGTAAAAAAGTTTTTTCATAGAAACTGGGGTTAGATACGCATACTAAGAGAAGAGACATGGATGTTAACTTATAGACATGGGTCGGAAGGGTCATATGGGTCGGAAGACAGGAGTCTGACAGCAAATCGACAAGTCACATGGGTCGGAAAAAAGGAGTCTGACTGCAAAACTACAAGTCACATTGGTAGGAAGGGTCACATGGGTCAGAAGACAGGAGTATGACAGCAAAACGACAAGTCGCATGAGTCGCATAGGTCGCATGAGTCGCATATGGGTCATATGTGGTCGCATGAGGTCGCATGCATCGGATGGGTACCTGTTTAAACTTGATTCTAATTTAATCCAATTGAGGGTCACATGAGTCGGATGTGTCATAACCTTACGAATAATAGATGCAAAATAAGACATTTTAAACGTTTAAATATTGATTACATAAGGTCATAAAGGTTACAGAGGTCACAAAGGTTACAAAAAAAGTTAAACAAGGTCTCAAAGATTACAAAGGTTACAAAAAAGGCAAGAAAAAGGTTGAAGAAAAAGGAAAAAAAGGGTTGTATAGGGTCTCAAAGGTCACAAAGGTCGAATTTGCCGACTTTAGAGACACATCGGAGCCTTCGCCCATAAAGAGAGTCGTGTGTTACTCAACGCCTTCTCCAAGTTGACCTCCAACCATGACCTTAAGTAACGCGGATACAACACGATGTCTGAGTTCGCCGATTACCAAGACCTTATGTAATGCAGATACAACACAAAGTCCTCCATCCACGTTGTAAGTACTTGTGTGTATCTGCATAGAGACTGAGTCCGACAATTACCAAGACCTTGAGTAACAGATAGACAACACGATACCATGCGTCCACCATGTGACCTTTGTGACGAAGGTCAAAACGGTCACAAAGGTAACAAGGATTTTTCAGAGAATTTAGGGTTAGACACTTAGACGAAGAGAGGAGAGAGATGAGATTCTTCCGATTCATTCTCATCTCAAATGGGTGTTATGATGAGGCTTAGAAAATTTGATGAAACTTTTAATATAGGAGTAACAGAGACGTGTCACAATGGTCTTAAGTGTGGCATTGATAAAATAAAAAGCATAGCTAGCACTGGAAAAAACAGTAGTCTGACATTGAACAGACTAGTCGAAAGGGTCGCAATGGTCAAATGGGTCGGAAAGGTCACAATGGCCGCAAGGGTCGCAATGACCACATGGGTCCCAAGGGTCGCATGAGGCTCTGTGACCCAGTGAGACCGTGCGACCCTTGTACCTCTGCGATCCTTGTATCCTTGCGACCCTTTGTACCCCTACGACCCTTTGACCCCTGGAACAATGTACCAAATATTTAAAAAATAACAATGTACCAAATATTTACATCTTCCATTAAAAAAGAAATAATGTACCAAAATATCAAGTTAGTCTCGGGGTGGAGGGATACATTTTCAATTACTAAATATATCAACCACCATCTTCTCACTCATGGAAGGAACGTTGTCGTCACAAATGTAAGGAAAAGTATGACACATTCTCATTAACGAGGCTTCTATGAATTTGTAGGCGCAAACACCACAGTCACACGAGCTTTTGTTCTGTGAAAGACCTTCATAATACTCATTCTTCCATTCATCTTCTCCAGAAGCCAAAGAAGGAAACCTTTCGAGAATGAACATCTTGGGGACAACGTTTCTTACCTTCTCCATCATCGGATCGATATGCGTTTCCTTCATGCTGCTCTGGCAATCGTATACCGTGATGCATCGGGTCACGAAATCCCCTTTGAAGGCTACCCAATAACATCCTACAAATCGACTTTTGATCGATGGAATGTTTAGAACCGAGACAAAGCCTTCGAAATCACTCATTGGTGTCTTTGTACTTCTGAATACTTGGCATTCAAAAAATCACTTAGAATTTCCGGCAAAGTTTCCATATCCTCGTACATCTACAACGTGAGCTTCTTCATGAAGGCAACATGACAAACATAATAATTCCGATACACAGCGGGCATGATGAAGCGAAAAGATAACACAATCAATGCCTCATCCAATTACTGCAAAAAAAAAATAACACACATGAATACATATGACATAAAACTCTGTGACTTTAATATAGTCTCCCAAAAACTTTGGCCCCCGAAGAATATCTAGCTTAGATTTCCACCACTGCTCATGTCAAGGTGTCTTCAGGAACATATATAGATTAGTCAACTTTTCACCGCTAGCATCAACGAACGAAGGAAATTGGGTTATCTCGCCATTTACTAATCCCTTGAGTTTCCACACAAACTGCCTTTTCCCTGCAGGTTCTTGAACCACCTTCTTTACGGGTTCTTGAACTACATTTTCTGCAGGTTCTCCATCAACATCTTTCCCTCGCCCTCTCCCTTGCACTATTCTTGCTCTTTTCTCCGGCGGAGGTTCAACATATGCCTTTCGTAATCTTAAAGGTTGTTAGGTACCGGCGGAGGTTCAACATATGGTGCATACTCCTTCGATAAAGGTCCAACATCTGCATAAAATTTACTTCATTAAACATGTGCGACCAATGCGACCCATGCGACCTATGCGACCATGCGACCTATGCGACTAATACGACCTTTTGTGAACCATTCGACCCATGCGACCAATGTGACCTCTGTGACTCAAATGACCGTACTTACTTGGTGGTACTTCGACAATAGCAGCGAGCTCTTGGACATGACCCACTGTTGGAGTATCTTTGGTAGGAACCTCGTCGACGACGTCATCGACATGACCCATTAAAGTATCTTTAGTGTGAACCTCTTCGACAGGATTCACTAGAGCATCTGCATAAAATTACTTCATTCATTAGACTCATCGTTCATTATATTGATGTGACCCTTACGACCCATGGGACATATGGAAGCCATACGACCAATGCGACCTCTGTGACGCAAATGACCGTACTTACTTGGTGGTACTTCGACAATAGCGGTGACCTCTTGGATAGGACCCAATGAAGTATTCTCGGCAGGACCCTCCCTAGTGTGGGTCTCTTCACCAGGACCCACTGGAATATTCTCGGCATGAACCTCCTCGTCGACGACGTCTTGGACAGGACCCACTGCTGGAGTATCCTTGGCAGGAACCTCGTCGGTGACATCATCGACAGGACCCACTAAAGTATCTCTAGTTTGGACCTCTTCGACAAGATCCACTAGAGCATCTGCATAAAATTACTTCATTCATTATACTCATCGTTCGTTACATTGATGCGACCCTTGCGACCCATTGGACATATGCAACCCATTCGACCCATGCGACCCATGCAACTTTAGGACCCAATGACCCATGGTACATATGCAACCCATGCGACTCTAGCGACCCAGCGACTTATGCGACCCAACGACTTATGCGTCCCTGTGACCTATCCGACTCTTGCAACCCATGCCGACTCTTGATGGAAATTGACTCTCAAATGACCTTTTTCACTAAATATTACTTACTTGGTGGAACTTCATCAGGAGCAATGTTTGCCAAATCCTCTTCTGATCCATCTCCAGAGTCAATGGGCTCTTCGCTTGGCTTTTTTCTTGGCACTGGATTTAGACGTCGAAGGAATTCAAAAACATCACTAATAGTGCCAGAAGATTGGTTTCTGGTGCTTGCATCTTTCTCGGTAGCCTTTGATTTTGGAATAGGCAAATGAAACTCGACATCCCTTAGAAGGTCTCTTACAGCGTCGTTGATTCTTTTCTCCGACTTCTTTATTTCCTCTATTAATTTCTGCTCTAGTGTCAGAGGGACTGCAGCATCAGCATCACCTTGATGATTCTTTTCTCCTTCTCATTTGGCTTCAACATCACCTTCTATTTCTTCATCAGCTTCAACAACACCTACCCATCCTTCATCTTCATCATCTTCAACCTCTATTGTTTTTTCACTCACGCTCTTCTTCATCTTAGTTCCTTTTTCTTTCCCCTTCTTTTGATCACCAAGAGCTGCTTTTCGTGCCAGCAGTTCTTGCTTACGGATTCGTCCCAACAAATACCATTCGAATTTCTACGAAGATGTTCAATCCATATCTGAAACTTCGGGATCGTGGCATCCCTCGTAGTCCTAAAGATCAGAAAGTAAAGCTTCCTCTTTGTGTTCAGCACGAAAAATACTTCGAATATCCTGAAAAACAAAAAATAACCATTATTACCCTATGTGACCTTTGTTTCCCTTGTGACCCTTGTGTAATTGTTACCCTAGAATCTCCGATATGCCTTATCACATCTACATACTTCGGGTTAAAACTGGATTTAACCATCTTCTTGCACATTTTTGGGCATGATGGATCCGCATCTAGAACATCAACATACCATCCCTTTTTGCCCAAACTAAGGATGGTTTTGAAATGAAGTAATTGAAACATTAAAACAAAATGATAAGAATGCAAAAAGTACAAAAACATTCAAGTTATTCGAATAATATATACAACTTACCATTAGTGGGATCATAAAACCGCCACAATACCGTTTTGGTTTCGGTGATTCCCCGCTAACGTGCTTGCGGCACGTATCCATAATCTTCTCGAATGTGTAACGCCCCCATGGAAAGCCTTCACAAAATTCCAAGTCATCAACCATGTCAATGAGATCATGACTAATATATAGTTTTCTGCTAAAGGCTTGTGAGCCATAACTTGCACCAACAACATCAAAGTTGTCAACCTCTTTCAGTCGTTGGAATTATTCGCCTTCACAAGCTTTTCACTGACTTGTGCGGGGGTCACCTTTCCATGGCCGAAATTCTTCAGCCTCAATGTGTCACCCCTTTTGGACTCCCATCCTTTGGGATATGGTCCACATTTCAATCTGGAAATTAGTGCGTACTCCACTATAGAATACCAGATGGGAATGCCGTTGAAGACGAACCACAACTCCTTCTTGTCCCATATAATCACGGAGTGATTTAGTAGGATAGACATTTGAACCATCATCAATGTGGAGTCACATTGGAAATGGAATAAATGCCTAAATTGACTCCTTCTCGAAATAATGCAACTCGTATTCATCTAAGATCCCTCTCAGCTTCATTATTGTCTCGTGAGGATAACACTTGGTGGTGATCTTTGGCATTTTGTCCATGTTGAATTCATACACAAACTTTGGCTTTGGCGCCACCTGCAAAATGACCAATTAAGAATACATTATAGTTCTACCGACTTAAGTGACCCATGCGACTCAACCTACCCTTGCGACCCATACGACTCAAACGACACTCAGACCCTCTACGACACTCAACCGACTCACTGAGACTCAAGGGACCCATGGACTCGATTGACCCATGTGACTCAAGCGATCCACAGGGCATAATATCAAGCGACCCACAGGGCATAATATCAAGCAACCCATGCGACTCAAACGACCCTTGCGACTCAATGACATAAGCGACCCATGCGACGCAAACGACCCTTGCGACTCAATGACACAAGCGATCCATGCGACTCAAACAACCCTTGGACCGCTTGCGACGCTCAAACGACCATTGCGACCCAACCGACTCACTGAGATAACTGACTCACTGAGTCGAAGATGGTCATGCAACTCATGCGACCCTTGCGACTCAACCGACTCACTGACACTCACACCCATTTTCAAATCAATAAACCATTTTGTGACTCGACAGCTTGCAAAACCCTAGTAATTGATATATTTACACTTATTAACGCCATAGAAGATTGACTCGTGCTTTCTTCTTCACTGCTGCTGCTGATTCTAGCCATTTCCTTCTTGCCAACTTCCAATCGATACCTTTCAAGTTCGAAATCAATTATTCTTTCTTGCTCTAAACTTTGAAACATGTCTTCACGTCGAAAAGCTGTTCGTGTTTCTTGAATTTGACACGGTTTGACAGTTTTTCATGTCGAAAAAATGCAGAACGTGTGTTTTTCACGTTCGAAAATCAATGGCAAATTTATCTTTTCTTCAGTTTTTCCTATTTAATAATTATTTTTACGAGGGTATTTTTGAATCACTTTATCCCTACGAGGGTATATCTGATATTCCGCCGATACAATATTGTAATTTGGAGAATGTACATAAATGCAATTATTGGTTAAATGAAAAGTTAAAAACAAATTAATGGTTACTTATGAAAATGTATTGAATGAAATGCATCATATGACAAATGAGTGAATATGACATGGTAAGTAAAAGTATAATGCCAAAACGTAATATTAAATAGTTTTAGGATTATTTTGTAAATACCTTAAAGTTTGGTATTATAAAAGGGAAACAAAAAATAGTTTCATGACGAAAAATCACTTTCCCTGAAACAAAACCCTAGCCTCCAAACAGAGACCAGGAATGGAGAAAAAAACGATTCCCCGTTCGTGATCACATTCATATCAAAAGTTGAAAGCAAAGTTAGATCTCAGTGTGGATATTCTAGTTGCTCTGTACCTTCAGAGCTCACATCCTACACACTCGTCCGTATTCACCAAAACAAGTAACTTTAAGAATCATTTTTTTTGTGTTTTGGTGAAACCCCGCATGATCTCTTCCTGAAACATGAATAGATATATTCGAATTGTTATAAAAAATTCTTCTGTTACCTCGCTAGCAATCCAACAATGGTATCAGAGGGTGATTTCCTATGTATTTATTTAGGATTTGGGATCAATTTTTGGATAAAATACGTATCAAAATCCGTCGAAAAATCGCGATCATGGTTCTTGCCTGAGAGTTCGACTTGATTGAGCAGCAATTTGGCTCAATTGAGTTGAAGCTCAAACATTTCAATGGATCATCCCAAAAGATGATCGCTCGATTGAGCCATGAAACGACTCCATCGAGTTGATAGGCTTTGTAAAATATGGCTTTGAAGTTCTATATCATTACAGTTTTATCAAACGACCGTAAGGTTTGACCATCGGACCGAATTATACTTCTGTCTAATCCTAAATAATTGAGTTCTAGTGATAAATTGTTTATCACTTAGCTTTTCCTTCAAATTAGACGTATGAATCAGTTCTTGTTTACCTGAAACGACTTGACAACTAGGAGACATGTAGTTCAAGAATTATATTAATGTGTCTATAATATGAGATTTTTAGTGGGAGGAAAAACTTAGTTCTTGTATATGTCTGGACTATCCGGGGGACATAAACTTAATTGTTATCCGACCATAAGATGAATGATGAACTCAACTATATCAATAGGAACGACCTGACAACCAGGTGACTATGTGATGTAGAGATGCATATTTAGATTATGATTTTATGGTGATATAATATGTAATCAATCTATTTTATATGCTAAGGAAACGTCTTGAAAACCAAAGAGATCAGGCATATAGTTGTAGGTTAATGCTAATAAGAATTTGGATTTCTGATGTTGTTGTAACAATTATTAGCATGCATATCATATAGATAAAAGTCCATGTCTTTATGATATTCTGATGTTCATTCCCTGCTGTTTATGTTTTCTTGTTTAAGTGTTAACAGATTTGTCGAATGTCTCTTTGTCCCCGCGTTCCATTCTTGATACCCACAAGCTTGTTGGGGATAACTTCGAGGATTGGTAACGCAATCTGCGACTGGTTTTGACTCATGAAAAGCTGATCGATGTGTTTGATAAGCCCGCTCCTGCAATCTTTGACCCTGCGGTTCCAAACACCATTAATGCTTTTTTTTTTTGTCAAGCATGATGATGATTGCATTACTGTAAAGTGCATCATCTTGGCATCATTGAGTTCTGAACTCCAAAGCCAGCATGAAGATATTACTCTCCATAGATCATCAAACATCTTAAAAAGATGTATGGATCGAAACGTCGTATGATAATATATCAATTGGCGAAGACTTTGTGCTAAGTCCAGTCTGACTGTAAACTCCCTGATGTTGCCCCATGTTCTAAAGATGTAAGTCTTATAGAACAACTTGAGAAGCTAGGGTACACGTTCGGAAAGGAGTTGTAACAAGATCTGATCCTGCAGTCACTCGCAAACTCTTTTTCACCGTTCATTGTTAACTTCAACATGAAAAAAATTGTTGTCGATTTTCATTAGATGTATAACATGTTGGTGGATTATCAGAATCAGACATCCATGAAGGTGAAGGGATCAAGTTTTGTGTTGTTGGTGGGCCAATCCTCTTATAATAAGAAAAAGGACAAGAAAAGGCCTAGAACCAAGCAAACTGCGCCTAAGGCCGATGTAACCAAGGCCAATAACAATGCTAACAAGGCCAACCAATCAGATGTTGAGTGCTTCTTCTGCAAGAAGAAGGATCATTGGAAGAGGAACTGCAAGGAATACCTTGCGTCTCTTGGTGACAACAAACGAGGTAAGACTTCCATGAAAAATGTTTTAATGATCTCTTTAACTACTATTGATTCATATAAATGGGTATTGGATACCAATAGTAGCTTTAACATCTGCAATATATTGCAGGGGCCGAGGATCAATAGAAGGTTCAAGAGAGGAGAATTCTGTTTGAAGGATGGAAATGGTGCAAGTATTGTTGCTCTAGCCATAGGTTCGAACATCATTCCATTTCTATGTTAGACAAACATGGTTTTAAGACAATTTTCAGTGATAACATTTGCTCTATTTATTTTGGCAATGATTATCTGCAAATGGTTATCTTCAACAGGGTATATATGTCTTACCTCATGTGAATGTTCATTCTATTAACATGCACGTTTCTAGTCATAGGAGAAAGTTAGATGATCTTCTAAACCAAACTTTTATTTGGCATTGTAGACTTTGTCATATCGGTGAGAAGAGAATCATCAGGTTGCATAAAGATGGCCTTCTGGACCATAATGATTATGAATCATATGCAACTTGTAAGTCTTGTCTAACGGGTAAAATGATGAAATCTATATGTACTGGCAACGGAGAGAGAGCTAAGGAACTTCTAGGACTCGTACATAGTGATGTATATGGACCTACGAAAGTTCAAGCTAGGGGTGGATATTCCTATTTTATCACTTTCACTAACGATATAGCGAGACATGGTTTTGTGAATCTTATGAAACACAAATCTGAATCTTTTGAAATTTTCAAGAGATTTCGTAGTGAAGTGGATAAACAAACCGGAAAGAGTATCAAGGTGTTGAGGTCTGACCAGGGTGGAGAATATCTAAATCATGATTTTCTCGAATATCTAAGACAAAATGAGATTTTGTCAAGTATACTTCTCCTGGAAAACCTCAACATAATGGTGTAAAAATTGGACTTTATTAGATATGGTCCGACCCATGCAGGGTTCACAGATCTTCTAATATATTTGTAGGGATATGCTTTAAAAGCGATGACCTATCTGTTGAACAAAGTTCCCAATAAAAAGGTCTCTAAGACACCACATAAAATATGGTAAGGAGGGAAACCCAACTTGAAACATATAAAGGTTTAGGGTTGTCTTGTGTTTGTAAAGAGACTGCAATCAGACAAGCCAGATTCTAGGTTTCATAAGTATAGATTTATTGGATATCCCAAGAAAACTATGGATATTATTTCTACCACCCTTCTAAGCACAAAGCGTTTGTGGCCAGAACCGCAACTTTTCTGGAAAGGGAATTTCTTATAGAAGGAATTCATGGTGGAGAAATAGTTCTTGATGAAATTCAAGAACCGAATGAACCAGCGCAAGCTCAAGGATATCAGATGTCAAGTGAGCAACCTTGACTGGTGATATGATCATGAACAACGTCGAGGACGCAACCCAAGCCGTGGCTAATGAAGAGGACATGATCCGTGATAAGGAAGACGCGACTCGTGCTGAAGAGGACGTGACCCGTGCTGAGGAGGACGTGACCCGTGCTGAGAAGGACGCGACCCACGCTGAGGAGGACGCGAACCATGCTGAGGAAGACACGACCCATGTTGAGGAGAATACGACCTATGTTGCCAAGGACGTGCCCCGTGTTGCTGATGATGTGACCCGCGTCACAAAGGACATGACCCGCGCTGCAGAAGAGGCGACCCGAGATGAACTGAAAGGACGAAAGATGTACGCGACCCGAAAGAAGGATGTTGGTCCCATGACCCGTTCTAGGACTAGAGAGGAGGAAGCCTTGATCATACAAGCAAGTGCCGTGACCCGAGCTAAAGCTAGGAAGCTCAAGGAGGCTATCTTCGTGATTTCTCACGGTCGTTCAAGTTCAAGACCACTACAAAAAAACAAGCATTTTCCAACGGACATATCCGTTGAAAAATGCCTAAAATCCGTTGGAAAAGGCTCTTTCCAACGGATGGCAACGGATT
>CM071861.1:32236064-32247257 GCA_036759665.1 Gynandropsis gynandra | reverse complement strand
GAGTAGTTGTGTTTGAAACCCTTATCTAGTTGAATTCACTCCTTAGATCTCGATACCAAGTAGACATATCTCCGTATATACCGTCTAGCTTAGCTTTGTTGATACTTTTAGCGTTCACGAGTTAGATTCCGCACGCTTATACTCCGCTGTCATCTAGGATAAGTTTTTCGCTATTCCGAGTTAGGATTGACATGAGTACATCGATATTCGATGGTTCGGGTCTAAGTAGTGGGTAGAGGCGCTTTTCTACGTCCTAAGGGTTAGAGTGTGCGTAATCAAGAAAAGAAAAACTGAAAAAAATAGAATAAAATTCAATAACGCACCTCTTCACTCCTCTAAGGTCGCGCAACCTTATGAGTGTGCCATAGGCAGCCTGGGTCTAAGTAGAAAGCCATCCCTCTTCGACTTCGATAACACTGAAAGTGTATCAATTTTAGGATAGGTTTTAGTGCCATTTTCGCATATATTTTTTATATATATTTACATATCCGGTATGATTATGAGTTTCACACACCCGTTTTGTTGGTTTTCAGGTTTTTAGGCGACAAGGCCTAAATGAGCTTTAAAAGACGGATTCCTGAACAAAACCACGTACTTTGAAGATATATCTACTCAGAGCCAAGATCGAGCTTTAGAACCCAAAGGAACACCCGAGCAACGAGCGGAAAAGAGAAATTTCAAGGAAACAAGGGTGCCCGGTCGGGCACCATAGACCACCCGCTCGGGTAAAACCTATGGGGTTTTATCCGCATACCTTGCACGACCCGGGCACGAAGGCAACGAGATCGGGTAGCCTTACCCGATCGGGCACAAGACGTATACCCGCTCGGGCGTTTATTCACCCCAATTTCCCCGAGAGTTTGCACGACTCGGGTCGCTCAACCACGCGATCGGGTACTGATGCCCGATCGGGCACTATGAAGGAGCACGACCGGGCGCGCCTCTGCACGACCGGGTAATACTGGTGCCCGAGCGGGCCGTGTATTTCGAAACAACCTAGATCTTGCATTCAAACGACCGAGTTTAAGGAACAGAATAGATCTAGAGCAAGGGGGGGCGACGTACAGGGCAAGGAAAGGCTAGGAAAACATCTGGAAAGGCTCAGGAGACGTTGGAGAAGAAGAGAAGCATCAATCCTTGCACCGGTAACACGATAGGGAAGGTCGAGGCATCAAATTTCCTAGAGTCTATCATGTATAGGGTTATGTTATCTTCGTCTTTTGTTTTCTCCATGAGTGAGTAGAATCCCAACTACGGGTAGGGATATCGGATTGTATTGGATGAACGACTATTTGCGTTAATGCATAGATTTATTGATTTATTCTTGATTATCGGTTCTGCGCTTAGCATTATCACTCTTACGCTAGTGCTGCTCGCTCAGCAACATAGGATTTCGGACTTTGCTGGAAGGTTAAAGAATGAATCCGGACATGTCAAGTTGTAGATTAAGTTCGGCTAATGAGAATCTGACCGGTCGGTTAGTCGTCTTAGGAATAATGATTGCGATCGTAAAGCTGCCATGGTACGGGTTAATCACTGCTGGAAGGTAGGGTTGCACGTACTCATGGTTAGGAGGTTTAAGCTCGGAAGAATCACTCCTCACCTTAGGGCATGAATTTCCCGTTGTCAAGATGAATTGATAGATCTATGATCTTTAGTTGTTTCATTCATACGATTCCCGGTATCCCGACACCCGTAGTGTTCGTCATATCCGAGTTCATCCCCAACCTAGTATTGTTGTCACCACTTAGGTTAGTTTTAGATATTTAGGACCATATCCTCTTCTATCCTTATTCTTCTTAGTTTAGTTCCATTCTTAGTTTTTGGCTGCTTTAGTCCTCAGAGATCGACCCTGGTACTACACGATCTGTATACTTGCGGTGAAGTGGTCTAGGATAATTTATAACTCGTGTTTTCACACATCAAGGACAACAACTACTATGAACGAGGCAGTTCATCCTCGTCCCGAAGTAGTCATCGAAGGCGGCGTGAGCCAAGCGATTGACGAGACGACCCGAGGGACGACCTCGCTGGTCTCAAGCTGAAAATTCCATTGTTTCATGGTAAAGCCAACCTGGACGCCTACCTAGAGTGGGAGAAAAAGGTTAAACTCGTGTTTGGTTGCCAACACGACCCCGAGGCCAAGAAGGTTAGGATGGCGGCCACGGAGTTCTACGATTATGCCTTGAGTTGGTGGGATCAGTTCGTGACTTCTAGGCAACGTTACGGAGAGAAACCTATAGAGACGTGGCTGGATATGAAAGCCATAATGCGCAAGTGATATGCTCCGAATCACAATCTCTAAGAGTTACACAAATCGATTCCAATGGATCATCAACTCCAGCGAAGAAGGAGTTCTCGTTCTAAATTTGGGGCTGGAAATTACAGTCAACCACGTGAGAAAAAACCGAGCTATCCAAGGAGAGACAAATCTGTTCAAGTGACCTGAGACACAATCAAAGTGGTGCCATCGGTTTTACGAGAGAAAGGAAAAGCCGAGGTCATTAATCGAGGGCTCAAGACGCGAAATGCTTCCAGTGTCACAGACGAAATCATTATGCGGATGAATGTCGAAACAAAAGATTTATGATATTTCGTGAGGATGATGAGCGTGAATCCGAGGACAAAGAATCTGAATATTCGACCAAGGATTATGAAAAATAACTCGATTTAAAGGTTAAGAAGCACCCGAGGTCTTCTAAACTACAATGGCTCCATGAGAATGACAAAATGAACGTGACCAACCAAGTGGTCGTGCCTATCACCATTGGTGAATACAAGGACGAGATAATGTGTGACGTTCTTCCCATGGATGCAAGCCCTACCCTTCTCGATAGTCCGCAGCCATCGGATCCTAAGGTAATACATGATGATTTTACTAACAACCATTCTTTCGAGCTTAATGACAGGAAATTGAGTCTTATTCCTAAGACACCAAAGGAAGTGCAGCAAGATCAAATGCACTTAAAACAACAAGGAGAATGCGTGCTTAAGTCTTCAAACTTATACGCGAAATCGGGTGAGATCAAGAAATCTCTTCACTTGAATCAGTTCATATTATTGTTTGTATATAAGAAAGCTCTCTCGAGCTTAGCTAACCTTGCAGTGGTGCTGCTGAGTGAAATTTCTATTTTATTGCAGGATTATGGAGATGTCTCTCCCGAAGAGAACCCCACCGAATTGCCCCCGATATGCAGTATTGAACATCAAATCGATTTCGTTCCCAGAGCTGCGTTACCAAATCGACCAGCCTACCGAACCAATTACCTGGAAACCAAAGAGCTGCAAAGGTACTTTGGAAAGAAGAACTCGATGCTAACCTTAAGAAGTGTACCTATTGTACGGATAACGTTGGGTTTCTAGGTTTTGTTATAAGTGCAGATTGAGTCAAGGTGGACGAGGAGAAAATTAAAGCCATTCGGGAATGGCAGAGCGCAAAGACCGTCGGGGTAGTCCGAAGCTTCCATGGACTTGCGGAGTTCTATCATCGCCTAGTAAGGGGCCTTAGTACCTTGGCAGCCCCTCTCACTGAATTTATCAAGGAAAACATTGGGTAGGAAGAAGCACAAGAAGAAGCGTTCCAAACGCTAAACGAAAAGCTTACTCAAGCCCCTCCATTAATTTTACTAGATTTCCTTAAGACATTTGACATTGATGCATCCGGTGAAGGAACTGGTGTAGATTCAATTTTGATGTAGGAACAGAAGCCAATTTCCTTTTTTAGCAAGAAACTCGGAGGTGCAACCCTCAACTATGCCCCATACGATAAGGAGCTATACGCGCGTGTGAAAGCGTTGCAAACGTGGCAGCATTACTTACGGTGTTTTCGAGCCTGGAGGCGAATGATTTTCAAGCCCGACGACAAAGTTTGGATTCATTTGCAGAAGGAGCGATTTCCGAACGAGTGGAAAGCAAAGTTTTTGCCCCGGATCGACGGTCCCTTCACAGTAACCAAGAGAATCAGCAACAATGCCTACCAACTTGACTTGCAAAGTAAGTATCATGTGAGTCCCAGCTTTTAATGTTACTGACTTGGTTCCTTCTGTCGTAGATCAAACGGATTTGAGGACAAATCCTATTGAAGTGGGAGGGTATGATATGATCATGAACAACGTCAAGGACGCAACCCGAGCCGTGGCTAACGAAGAGGAAATGATCCGTGATGAGGAAGACGCAACCCGTGCTAAAGAGGATGCGACCCGTGCTGAGAAGGATGCCACCCACGCTGAGGAGGACGCGACCTATGTTGCCAAGGAGGCGCCTCGTGTTTCCGATGATGTGACCCGCATCACAAAGGACACGACCCGCGCTACAGAAGAGGCGACCCGAGTTGAACCAGAAGGAAGATGTATGCGACCCAAAAGAAGGACGTTGGTCCTGTGATTCGTGCTAGGGCTAGATAGGGCTGGGCACCCGGACTTTTGAGGGGACCCAAACCCGAACCCGAACGGGTAACCATTTTTGTACCTGAACCCGAGGAGCTCAGGTACCCGAAGCTCGAGTACTCGCCAAATGCACCGGGTACCCGCGGGAACCCGAACCCGAATGTAAACGACCGGCGTCAATGGAGGCGAAGAGAGTTGCGTTTGGAAGAGAATTGCAAAGAGGGAGAGAAAGCGAAGCGAGCGGTGATGGAAATGAAGAGAGTTGCATCGGGAAGAAGAAAGGGAGACGAAGAGAGGGAGCCGAAGAGAGGGAGACGAAGAGAGGTAGCCGAAGAGAGGGAGCCGAAGAGAGCGTTGCTGGTGAGGTCGGTAGTGAGGGATACGAGAGGGAGCTGAAAGGGAAGGGAGGTGCTCGACGAAAGGGAAGGGAGGGAGACGAAAGGGAAAGGAGGGAGGCTGGGCATTCCTGTAATTAGTATAATATATATGTCTAATTTTATATTTATATATATATTTACTCGGGTACCCACGAGTACCCGTTTCACTTATTTTAGAACCCGAACGCAAACCCGAATCCGTGGGTAATGAGATTTCATTACCCGAACCCGAACCTGTGGGTTTCGAGTAATTTTTCGCGGGTTCGGGACGGGTTTCGGGTCGGGACGGGTTCTCCGGGTAATTTGCCCAGCCCTAGGGCTAGAGAGGAGGAAGCCTTGATCATACAAGCAGGTCCCGTGACCCGAGCTAAAGCTAGGAAGCTCAAGGAGGCTATCATCGTGATTTCTCACGGTCGTTCAAGTTCAAGACAAGTTCTCAAGTCCACAAACAAATTCCAACATCCACATCATACTACACGCGAAACACAACTCGCAATAGTTAATAATTAGTTAAAGTGATCCACGTGTACTCTTTTCCCTTCATTGGTTTTGTCCCACGGGGTTTTCCAATGACAAGTTTTTAACGAGGCCGCGATTCACTTTTCCACGATCTAATTATTAACCCGAGGGTTTCAAGACAAGTTCGCAACCCAACGACACAACTTACGACTTGTCCTAATTAAGTCTTTAGCTATTTTATAGAACAATTAATTGTTGCCTTGCATGGTGACTAGAATTTAATGATGTATTAATGTGTTGCATGGCCTTTTCTTGCTTATTATGGCCGGCCATGATGTTCATCCTTAGACAATCTTGAATTTGAAATTTATCTTTGATTTTGCTTTGTGAAATCATCCTTTGTTGGTGCGTTATATCCAGCAACCCGTTGGTGTGTCATATCCAATGTTCGTTCATTCTTTGTTGGAGCATAATATCCTTCGAAGATGGGTCGGTGAATCGAGAGCCTTTCCGCAACTCTCGTGTGACCAATCGCTCCACCCACCTTATGCAACTTGTTGCAACAAGACCTGTCCATGGGATCGCGTCAACTGGCTGATCTACTATTAATCGCGTCAAGTGAGCGCCCATTCAAGAGCAAGTTCAAGAACATGTTCATGAACAAGTTCAACAAGACATTTCGGTGCAGGTAGGACCTGTTGCACAAGCCTCTTTGAGAAGATCTACCGTTCTCGACGTGCGCCTGGAAGATTTAATTTGATGGTGCAAGGGGACGTGATCGGTCATAGGGATGACGATCCATTGACTTTCCAAGAAGCTATACAAGGTTCATATTCTGAGAAATGGTGAAACACTATTAAATCCGAGATGGAGTCTATGAAGATCAACGAAATATGGACTTTGGTTGATTCTTCTGAGACTTCTAGACCAATTGGTTGTAAATGGGTTTACAAGACGAATATTGGAAAGAATGGGCAAGGAGAGATTTATAAAGCCCATCTAGTAGGCAAGGGTTATAGTCAACATGACGGGATTGACTATGAAGAAACATTCTCCCCTGTGGCAATGCTCAAATATGTTAGGATTCTACTTGCAATAGTTGCCTACTATAACTCTGAGATATGACAAATGGACGTAAAACAATTTTCCTTTATCCAAAAAGTAGTATATATGACTCAATCTGAGGGTTTCATGTTTCCATCTCAAAGTGACATGATGTGCAAGCTTCGAAGGTCCATCTATGGACTTAAGCAAGCTTCTTAGAGCTATAACATTCACTTTAACAAATCAGTTGAAGAGTTCAACTTTGTTAGATGCGATGAAGAACCTTGTGTGTACAAGAAGGTTAGTGGGAGCACGGTTGTCTTCCTTGCTATATGTAGATGGAATATTACTCATATGAATGACATATCAGACTTGCAAAAGAAAAAGTCATGGTTGTATGATTAGTTCTCCATGAAGGATCTAGGAGAAGCGACATATATTCTAGGAATAAAGATCTATAGGGATAGATCAAAGAGGTTGTTTGGACTGTCCCAATCCCTGTACATTGATAGTATCGTAAGACGATACAACTTAAAAAATTCCAAGAAAGACTATCTTTCGATAGACACTGGAATTACTCTCTTTAGGGATGATTGTCCTAAAACCCGGGATGAGAGAGAACACATGATTGAGATCCCATATACTAGTGTAGTGGGAGCCATCATGTATTCGATAACATGTACTAGGCCTACCGTTGCTTACTCGCTAAGAATAATGAGTAGATATCAGACAGATCCTAATGAGAGACACATGAAGTTGACAAAGACCATCCTTAAGTACTTGAGAAGGACTAAGGACCAGGTCCTCATATCTGAATGTTCTAGCTTGGAGTTAGAAGGGTTTAATGATGCGAGTTTATCGACAAACAAGGGTGACAACAAATCCATTTCAGGCTATGTGTTTTTTCTGAATGGAGGAGGAGTAAGTTGGAAAAGTTCCAAGTAGGCTACAAAAGCTGATTCGGTCACCGAAGAAGAATACATAGCTATATGTGAGGCGACTAAAGAAGCGATTTGGATGAGAAAGTTCATAGATGAACTTGGTGTGGTACTTTTGATAAAGGACACATTCCTATATTGTATGATAACACTGTGGCTATAGCTCAAGTGAAAGAACCGAGGTTTCATCAGAAATCGAAGCATGTTCTACGAAAGTACCATCTTATTTGAGAAATCATTGAGTGTGGGGACGTTCAAATCTAGAAAATACATGGAAAAGAAAATGCAACAGATTCATTCACGAAGGTGATTGGGTCAAATGAGTTTGACAAGCATAAGGTGAGGATTGGATTGAGGGACATGACGAGCTGGAACTAGTTGTAACGCATGTTAGACATTGTTTTAGAGACTAGTAGCGAGTTATGAATTACTTTTGGACATCATTTTATTTTATATCGTATTATATTTTTATCATTTGATGATTGTCATAGGTGTATGATAGAGTCCATGATTTAGTCCAGAAACTTGATGTTATGATAAATATTATAATAAAGAGAGTCAAGTTTTGGTAAGACTTAGTCTAAACTGTTTTTGTTCGTTGGATCACTAACTGGACTTTAGTGATCCGAAAAGAACATGTATGTGATGGTTTCTATGGGGATAGAAATTAGTAGATCTCTTTTACTAAATCACATATGTGAGTGATGAACATTGAGATGTGATTACTGAATTGGTCTAAAAGGAGAATTCTTAATGGTTAAATTACTAATAATTTTTCAATAAGATTTCTCAAGAGGATCGAAATATTAGATCTTTCGTTAGACCTGAGATCGTCAAAGTATCTCATATTCTATCTATTATTCTTTGATTCTAGACACCTAGTATTTTTTAGTATTAGCTGGATAGATATTGGTAGTAATTAGATGCTTACGTAGTTAATGACTGATCAAGATGGGATTCGTCAACTCTTGGTATGAGTTTGAGCTCTATGTTCTCAGCTATCGTAATGACTGTAACAAATCCTCGATTGGAGTTACTTGAATGAATGTAGAAAAGAGTTTCTTGGGTTCATTCACCAGTCGGTTATGGTTTACATGAAATATAGTTGATAATCCTTAAGGCTTGTCAATAAAAACCACGCCTAGGATTTATCCGGAGCTGTAAAGATGGAAGAAAATATTAACATCATCTTCACCATGGTTCGTTATGAGTAAATTTGTTACTCGTATTAGTATGGATGTTACTTCACGCTATCCGGTTGTTGATGACTGTTGCTAGATGTCAACCTCGATTAGTTAGTTAAAGAAAGCTAATTAGCTATCAATTTAGTAATGAATCTATAAGGTTACACACTCACGAGTGTTTTGGTCTTTGCTTATGATTGTAAGACAACCAGTGCAGAATGCGATTATATTCATTTTCTAGCACCGATGAATATTATCGTACTTGATTTTATGTGTGAGTGTTGTACATTGGATGTACGGAAAAGTATGTGTATGAACATACATATATTTAGAATATTTGATATATCACATAAAGGCAAGTGAAATATTGAAATTATAATGCCAAAACGTAATATTAAATAGTCATGGGTTATTCTGTAAATACCTAAAATTTTGGTATTATGAAAGATAAACAGAAAAATAGTTTTCTGACGATAATTCAATTTTCCCGGAAACAAAACCCTAGCCCCCAAATAGAGACGAAGAACGGAGAAAGAACTGATTCCTAGTTCGTTATCAGATTCATATCAAAAGTTGAACACAAAGGTAGATCTCGGTGTTGATACTCTAGAAGCTTCGTACGTTCGGAGCTCACATCCTACACTCGTCCCTATTCACCAAATTAGGTAACTCTAAGATCATTCTCCGTGTTTTGGTGAAACCCCGTATGACCTCTCCTTGAAACATTACTAGATATATATTCGGGTTATTATAAAATACGCGTTTGCTATCTCACTAGCAACTCAACAGTAAGATGGTCCCTGATCATATGACCTAAATGTAGGATAAATATACTAATAGTTATAAAATAAGAAAAAAAATATTGATAGGTAAGTAAGTAGAGGAGTGAAGAAATTGTTTTTATGCCGACGTTATGTATTTGGTAATCTGTTGAAGATTTCTGCATAAACAACAATGTTTATGAGCAATTGTTGTGTGAATTCTTCAATGAGATCTAAGATACAAATCCATTGGCTGATGTGACTCTTGACAATGCAACATACAGATGGCTGTGGCTAAAATCCGATTCGGGCATATACAATCCAATTTGTTTTAAACTTTGTCCTTGGATTTTATTAACACTCATTGCGTAGCATAAAAAAAATGAGAAATTTTCGTCTTTTTAGTGTAAACGGAAGCCCTGAATCACTGTGTGATGGAATGATTCTTGGTATAAAGACTTTGTTACCAATATGGGTGCCTGTAATAATCTCCACTTTTAAAACTCTTGATGTTAATTCAGTCACAACCATTCGTGTTCCATTACATAGGCCTTCTTTTTTATTGATATTCTAGAGCAACATTATGGAGTCACTGACCTTACAATATATTTCATATTTTGGGAAACCAGAAAATTCAAGGGAATTGACGTATTCGATAGAATAAAATGAATGCCAATCAGTAGTAGGAGTGATCATCTCGTTTTCATACGTATTTCTTGCACCATTTTAGGGATGTTTTTGATATATATGTGTTGCTTTACGTATGATTCCGTTTCCGTTTTACTTGTTTTCGTGTTTTCATGTTCTTACAGGTTTTTACGCGTATTTGGATCATTTCGGAGCTAAAGGAAATGCACGGAGCTAAGGAACCAACTTCGAGGATCATCGCACAATTCATGCACGATCGGGCAAAAGCTACGGCAAATTTGGTGCACAATTCATGCACGACTCGAGCAAGGGAATGCCCGACCAAATGCCTTGCACCCGAGCGGGCACTCATCATGCCCGATCGGGCATCCATTGCAGCCCATGACTCGTGCGACCTGACCTAGCCGCACCCGAGCGGGCACATTCAGCGCCCGAGCGGGTCGCGACCCGAGTAACCAGCTAAGTTAAGTAAAATTAACTTAAAACAAAAGGGAACTCGTGGGGGAGATTAAGGAAACACTTAGACCGACTTAAGACACATAAAAGGAGGTAGAGGACGGCATTAGAAGATACCATTCATTCAGTTCGTGATTGGAGAAGAATTCTTCCGATGAGGCAAGCAAGGAGCATTGGAGATCAACCCGGCACTTCGGTTTCGCTTGGTTTTCATGTTCCTTAGACTTTCTATTTCGTTTATGTTTGTTTACAGACGCATGAGCGAGTAGTTTGTTTGTTCTAGGAGAAGGGATTAGCCCTTGGCTATCCCAAAACCACTTTCTATTTATCTTTGAATGCATCTTCCCGTTTTAGTTCATCTATTCTCTATCTGAGCGCTTTATTGACTTGTGTTTACAAGGCCACGTAGATGCATGTGTTAGGGATTATGAGAAGGACCGAAAGGAGAATTCTAGTCCTAGAAGATCAGGTTTAGAACAACCGAGGTTAGGCCACGAAAGTAGGGTAGCAACGGTTGAGGGTGAAACGGATGAATCATAGAGCCTATGGGTTTAGTTCAAGGTGTCAGCCACAAAAGTAGGGGGCAACTTGTCTAGATCACGTGTCTATGCCTTGAGAGAGGGTAGATATCATATTAGGATCGTCTGCCTTAGATAGCTTTAACTGGGATTGCATGATAGATAGATTGATCGTTGATTTCGGTAGTCTTGTGGTGAAACTGGATTCCTAGAACGTTTGTCTTATCGTTAGAACTAAATCATTTATTTTACTTTCAGTATTTCATTCTTCATCCATATTTGTTTGTTAGCAAGTTTGATTCCTAGTTCGAGTTTAGATAGTGTTGCGTAGTCTCTGTGGGATCGACACCTAAAATACTACACACGTGCCTTGCACTTGCGGGTAGTTTAGGTTATTTTATTTAACTCTGATACGATTAAGGA
>CM071861.1:32206934-32227684 GCA_036759665.1 Gynandropsis gynandra | reverse complement strand
TTTTTCTTTTTTTCTTTTGTTTTGTTTTTATTTTTTCTTTTCCATTTTTTTTTTCTTTGCATACACACTAGGCTTCTAGGACGTCGGATTTGAAGGGATCTAGCCTCTACTTAGACCCAGACTACCGATGACGGTATACTCATGCATCTCGTGTAAGAGCGCAGCGGAGTAGGCGGCTTTTTGTGCCATGCCCTTAGGACGTAGAAAGATGATCGCCAACCCACCACTTAGACCCGAGCCACCGAAGGAGTAACAAGGTCGATGCACTCATATCGATTTTTGATCATGCTTTTTATGCACTATTTCTATCGACAACGGAGTGTTAGTGTGCCCTTTTTATTCTGCAAAACGAGCTCGATTTTATATGATCCAATAATCCTCAATATAACAGTAGTAAAGCATCATCTACACGAAGTATGACCATCTCGGTAGAAAGAATAAACGATAAACTAGCCTCGCAATCTCGTCTAAACCTCTCCACAAGCAACACTAGGATTCCCAAGAACTTCGACCTATTGTTTTTCAGCCGACTAATAAGCTCTAACGCATAGGAGAACCTAGCTCAATCATGCAAAGTCTAACGGAAAAGGTCAACCTCTTAAGCATTCCTAAGTTCGGGGTTCATCTCAAAACGTGGCACCGGACAAGTGCCTTGGGACGACTCTGACTCATGAAAACAAAAACAAACTAAAAATCGCAAAAATAACCTAAAAACTAAAAAGTCAAAAGAAAGTGAAACGAAACCACCTGACAAACGTGAGCTGCTCCCCCAGACTTGAATTGAACGGCGTCCTCGACGTGAAGCTCCGATGGAGGATAAAAGAAGTGAAGCACGTTTGTGGTGTTACTTTTTTGTGTCTTTTTAATGAAAAATAAATAACCGAGTCTTAACCTAAAAACTAAGAAAATTAAAAGCAAACAGCTGGGTTGCCTCCCAGAAAGCGCTTATTTAACGTCATTAAGCTTTGACATCTCCGTTCCTCATGCGTACGCGACGGGTGGATCGGAAAGGGAAATGGAGTTTCCACTTTCGATCGGTTCAACGGCTTGGTAGAGCTTAAGACGCTGTCCATTGACTTTGAATGTGTCACCCGCATCACTCCATAGTTCCACATCTCCATATGTGAAGACTTCTCGTACCTGAAAAGGATCAGACCAACGGGACGCTAGTGTGCTCGAAAAAATCGTAGGTCGAGAATTGAAAAGTGGAACGAAATCACCTGATTGGAAGTCATGAGGTAGGATCTGTTCGTCGTGCCATCCCTTAGGCACGTCATGCACGGGATTCACTTGCTCGCTGTCCGAGGTTGGATAAAGGGGATTTGCGTTGAAAAGTTTAATGACATCTTTTTCCATTACCTCGTGCAAGTGCGGGTGCAGCCTCCTTTGAGTTTCGGTGGGAGGTTTGTGGCTGTCCTCCCTATAATTCCCGTACACACACATTGAAGAGCTGACCCTCTTATGCTTCTTTACGCGTGCGGGTTGCTTTCTCATCTCATCTGCACTCATGTTAGCATTTAAAACAACAAGGTATGTGTTATCGGAATCAACGTACTCATACCGAAAAGAAGATGGTGGAGGGTCGAGCTCAAGTTCGGACGTCTTCTCCGCTGTGAAACAAGCATGCATATCACGTGGTATCTCCTCCCATGGGACGTCTCCTAGTGCTGCAATGGCACTCATGAATTTCGTATACACCTCAGCTCCTTCGTCCGCAATTCCTGCAATGTCGCCAACTCGCGTCAAATACCGTAAAAGAGAATCGGACACACTTACTTGATCGTGCGTGTCTTTCTCTAACTCGTCCAGTGAATCTACTGTAAAGCAAGACTCCTTGAGTGGTGATTCGTCCATGGGGCTGGACAGGACGAATTCGGTCGTTTCGTCTTCGACACGTAAGGACAGCTTTCCTTGTTATACGTCTATCATCGCACCTGCAGTAGCTAATAACGGCCTACCAAGAATAATAGGTGTTCTAGCGTCTTCCGTTATCTCAAGTACAACAAAATCAGTGGGAATGCAAAGCTTACCTACCATGGTGGGAACATTTTCAACAATTCCCACCGGATGTCTTACCGTACGATCGGCATGATGCTCACGCTTGCTCCTAAATCACACAAAGCATTTTCAATATCAAGATTACCTATTATGCATGGAATGGAGAAGCTTCCGGGGTCCTTCAACTTTGGTGGTAGCTTGTTTTGAAGGATAGCACTGCATTCCTCGGTAAGTGCTACCGTTTCGTTCTCTTCGATATTCTTCTCTTTGGAAAGAACTTCTTTGATGAGTTTGGCATGATTAGGCATCTTTTGGAGGGCTTCCACGAATGGGATGTTGATGTCAAGCTTCTTGAGACCCTCTATAAATCTGCCCACTCTCTCTTGGTTCTTACTGCTTACCAATCGTTGAGGATACGGTATCGGAGGTATGTACGCCGGAGGAGCAACGTATGGCTTATCTAAATCTAGTTCGACTCCTTCCATAATTGCAACCTTACCTCTTCCTCTATCCATGGACGTACCAGCGGTATTCCCTTGCTCATTCGAGGGCGAATTCTCAACCACATCACCGCTGCACACAGAAATAGCATTCACTACCTCTTTTAAATTCGGGTTCAGCCTCTTTTGCGCTTCGATGGATGGTAAGTGGCCGTCCTCCATGAGAATTTGGTGCATGCATAATGAAGGGCTCAGTCCCTTGATATCTTCGATGGTGTATCGATCACTCTCCTATGCTTCCTTAGGCAATTGAGTAGCTTTTGCGTCTCATCTGCGCTGAAGTTAGCATTCACAATAACAGGGTATATATCATTACATCTAAGGTAGTCATACTGAAGAGAATAAGGGAGAGGATTGAGCTCGAGTTTAGACGCCTTCTCCACTGCGAAATCAACATGTGTTTTGCGTAGAATCTCCTTGTGTGGGGCATCCTGTAGGGCGTCTCTTAGTGATTAATAGCACTCATGAATTCTGCGTAGACCTCAGCTTCTTCGTCGGTGAGTCCTATGTCTCTGCAAACTTGTGTTAAGCATCTCTCAAGAGGGTAGAAATTACTTACTTGATCATGCGTTTCATTCGCCAAGTCGTCCAACAAATCAACTCTAAAGAAAGATTCTTTGAAGGAAGGACCGTTCATGGAGCTGGACAAGTTGAACTCTATCTTCTCATCTCCGACACGTAGAGAGAGCTTTCCTTGTTATACGTCTATCATGGCACCTGCAGTAGCCAAGAAAGGTCTACCAAGAATAATAGGCACCCTAGCATCTTCTTCTATGTCAAATACAACAAAATCAGTGGGTATACAAAAATTACCTACCTTGGTGGGAATATTTTCAACAATTTTCACCGGGTATCTTATCGAAAGATCGGCCAGTTGTAGAGAGATCTTGGTAGGTTTGTGATCTCCAAAGTTCATTTTCTTGTAGAACGAATGTGGCATGAGGGTCACGCTTGCTCCTAAATCACACAAGGCTTTGTCTATGTCGATGTCTCCTATGGTGCATGGAATGGAGAAGCTTCCGGGGTCCTTTAACTTCGGTGGTAGCTTGTTTTGAAAAATGGCGCTACATTCCTCAGTGAGTGCTACCGTCTCACTCTCTTCAATACGCCTTTTGTTGGATAAAATCTCCTTGAGGTATTTGGCGTATGTAGGCATTTGTTGGAGGACTTCCACAAACGGTATGTTGATGTGAAGCTTCTTGAGGATCTCTAAAAACCGTCAATACCTTACTTCGTTCTTGCTGCTCACCAACGTTTAGGAAATGGTATAGGAGGTTTGTACACCGGTGGAGGAACATACGACTTTTCTAAATCTGGTTCAGCCCCTTCCATGATCGCAATGCCCTTTCCTTTATCCGCATATTTTCCAGCAACTTTCTCTTGCTCGTTGGGGTGCGGGTTCTCGATCACATTACCGTTGCGCAAGGTGATAGCGTTTACGTGCTCTCTAGGGTTGAGATAAGGCTTTCCAAGTAGCGTTCCGAGATTTCGAGAGGATGAAGCAGCCTGTTGCGCTGTGGAGTTCTCTAGCATCTTCACATGCGTTTCGAACTCATTGATTGCAGTCCCTATATCCGCATTGAGTTTAGCTTGAAGCGATTGTTGCTGCCTTTGTTCCTTGATGAATTCAAGCATTACCGCCTAAAGGCTTGACGAAGGAGCTTGAGGAGGTTGAGGAGCTTGCTGAGCTTGCTGGTACGGTTGCTTTTTTTGCTGAAATCTCGAATACTTAACCGGTTAAGTCATTCGGTACGAGAAGTTTGGATGGTTCCTCCAACTCGGTTTGTAGGTATTCCCGAATTGTGTGTTTCCTTGCTGCTGGGCATAATTCATTTGTTCCATGTCTTCTTGCACCGTGCATTGATAAGCTTCATACTCTGTATCTCCGTAATTCACATAGTACATGACATTCGCTGCATTTCTGATCGCTCTGTGATAACACGTAATCCGTTGTAGTTTTTATATCATTCTTAGGTTTAGTTTTGAGTAGATTACTTAGATTTCATTCATTTATCGAGTTTATTCGAGAATTTCATCTACATTTCGTGTTTTGCATAGGAAACGAAGACATGAGGAGAAACACGAGAGATTATGGCAATCTAACCCCGAAAACGTAGTTGAATGACAAGGTTCAACTTGTGCAAGGCCATGGATTCAAGTGAACATTCAAACACCGAGCGAAGGGAGCGGAAACAACATCTCAAGACATGCACGCTCGGGCATTGGAAGTGTGCCCGCTCGGGTAATTGATGCCAAGACAACCCCGTAGCTTTGCACGACTCGGGTGCTCAAGGAACATGTTCGGGCATGTGTGCCCGCTCGGGTGGAATTGGAGTGCCCGCTCGGGCTAATTGTCACCAAACTTCGCCGTAGCTTTACACGACTCGGGCTGAAGAGGAACATACTCGGGCATAGGTGCCCGCTCGGGCTAAAATGAGTGTACACGGTCGGGCACAAGGCCTGCACGAGCGGGTAGAAGCTGTGCCCGCTCGGGTCCTTGTTTATCTCAACTAACTCCTAAGATTTAGAACGGCCAAACTAGGAGATATCAGATCTAAATAAAGGGGATTCGAACCAGATTGAAGAGAGGGATGATTCAGAGACATTAGAGGATAGATTTGGAGAGATCGAGAAGGACGGAACGAGGGATCCGAAGCATGGAGGATCTATTGAAGACATCGGTTGATGAATAAGGAGCATTCTTATTCTCTTTCTATGTTGAATTTAGATTTCTTTTGTGTTTCGTTTCCTGAGTTCATGTCCAAGTAGATCTATTGCCATAGGTTAGAGAGTATTGCCAACATGTAATGAAGTCTTGTGCTTAATGAATGGTGGATCTTAATGCTTTCATACTTGTACGCCACTCGATATGAATGAATTTGGTATTTGATCAAGTTTTCAGATTGATTGGTTGATCTTAATGCTTCAATACTTGTACGCCACTTGATTGATGATGTTAGAAGTCTAATAAATCTACGCCAGGGCATTAGACTTTGGAACTTAGCCATGATTTAGGGTTTAATCGGTTAGAATCTACGCCAGGTCAATCGATTGGATCTAGGGATTAGGATAGCGGTCGTAATGCGTCTATGCATGTAAGATGCGCAATAGATATATTGGTATATGCATGCTAGATAGTGGACAAGTCTACGCCAGTCAGTTCCTATAGGAGAGCTTGAATTCCCTGAACTCGTGATAGTATCTAAGACCAATTATCTTGTTAGAACTTCATTGCATCGTTGTGCGACTCTCGATACCTATGGTGGTTAGTCTTTGAGTCATTCATATCATTTAGTTTAGTTTGTATTTGCATTCCATCCATTATTTGATTTCACACGTCTTATTCATTAGTCTAATAGCTTTAAGGTTGCATCAATTCCTTGTGTTCGACCCTAGTTGCTACACGATCCGTATCCTTGCGGAAGCGTAGATCTAGGTAATTTATTACTTGATATAACGCACATCACTCTGCTCTCATTGACCTCGTAAAGACCTCTCGTCTTGTTCGACATACCCCTCGGTGTGGACCACATAGTGTGGTTCATGGCAAGATTATCGATCAGCTCGTATGTGGTGATTTCTCCCCTCATTTGAATCGTCTTGCTGGGAGGGAAGAACCATGATAGGAATAATGAGCAGAGCTAGTCCCAAGTAGTAATTGAACCAGCGGCAAGAGATTGCAACCATGTTTTTGTATGTCCCCCAATTGAGAAGGGAAGAGACACAACAAAATCGCATCCTCTGAGACTCCATGTATCTTGAACGTCCCAGAAAGCTCTAGGTAATCTCTGAGGTGCTGATGGGGATCTTTGTGATTTCCACCCATGAATTGCTTCTGATAAAGCTTGTTGATCATCACAGGCTTGATCTCAAACTGCTCTCTAGCAATAGCAGGCATCCTTATGGCAGTTTGGACGTTGTTCATGTTCAGTATTACGTAATCTCGAAGCCGACGTGGTGGAGGAGCATGTGGTTCTCACGCTCGAGGTGCGGTTACTGTTTCTGTAATTGTCCCATATTATCATGGATAATTGAGGTTGTCCATGACTGTTCCACATATTGTTTTGGTTATCCATCTCTTGTTGATTGGTAGGCTCTACTTTTCCTTCTTCCTTGCCCTTTTCCAAATGTCTATAAGTTCTCTCGATGTCGGGGTCGATATGAAGTAAGCTCGAAGTACCTTGAGATCTGGTCATACACCAATAAAGGACATGTAAAAGGAATTAGGTAGAAAGAACAAAAAAAAAAAGAAAACAAAAAGAAAACAAAACAAGTATGACTCTATGTCCGAATCTAATACGTGTTGACAAATAGTCCCCAACGAATCAAATTTGATACGAACAAAATTTTGGTTTTAAGATGAAATAACGAAAAGGAATAAACTACGAGTTCTTGGTGATGAAACAAAAGTTATAGGATACGGTTTTACCACAAGGCTTTAGAACCAACCATCAATCATCTACTCATGCATTCCCAATTAAGATATCTAAGGCGGATGATCGTAATGTGATTCCTACCTTCTCTCAAGGCATAGAAATGTGATATAGTCAAGTTATCTCCTACTTTCGTGGCTGGTACCTTAAACTAAACTGATCGTCTCGTTTTAATACGAATTTCTCGCATGATTTTAGAGATGTTTATGATGATAGATACGATGTTTACATGTGATTTTGTATCCATTTTACTCGTTTTCGTGTTTCATGTTCTTACAGGTTATAATGCATATTTGGTTCATTTTAAAGCTAAAGAACGTACACGGGATAAAGTATTAGCATCGAGGATCATAACGGAGCAAACGTAATGAGAAACAACACAGGTCAGGGAGGAATTCAGCCCGCACGGACCTTGAAGCACCATCATCGCCCATGCGGGGCACTCAACGTAGCCCGCGCGGGGCACATTCCTTAGCCCGTGCGGGGCCATTGGTCCAGCAGCTTCAGTACGGGTCAGGCAAGCCTTCTGCATGCGCGGGTGAAGTTTCAGCAAGGGAGCCCATGCAGGGCACACTCTCCAGCCCGTGCGGGTCACGTCCGTCACCTGCAGAAACAAGAAAAGGGAACTCGGACAAAGAGGAAAAGAAAGTGGTTAGTTGCCTACACAAAAAGGAAACATTGTTAGAGAAGAGGAATGAGAGTTATATGGCTGGAAAATAGAAAGGAAACGTGTCCACTTACTCAAGAATAGAAACTAATGCAAAGAAGAATGGAAAACACATGTAAAAGTAAAACTGCAGTTGCTGCAACGAGGAGAAAAGGAAGTGAACGACCAAAGATGAAAAATGGGAGAAAAGGAAAGAAAGAAAAGAGGAAAGAGAAGGAGGAGAGCTAAGGATTCGTTCACTTCAGTTTTGGGAAAAACAACACACACGTTAGAGAGAGAGAGAGTTGCAGACAGAGAGTAGAGAGGAGACTTGTTCGTGAGTTCTTGCGGAGGAGACATTCAAGAAGCATTGGAGATCAATTGAGGACTTCGGTTTTCTTTAGTTTTGATGTTATTTAGACTATCTACTTCGTTTATGTTGTTTGTTTTCGAACTCATGAGCGAGTAGTCATTTTGTTCTAGGAGAAGGGAATAGCCCATGGCTATCCCGTAACCACTTTTGATTTATCTTTGAATGCAATTTCCCCTTTTCGTTTATCTATTCTTTGTCTGAGTACTTCATTGACTTGTATTTGCGATGGACACGTAGATGCATGTTTTAGGAACTTAGGAGAAGGAACGAAAAAAATTCTAATTTAGGATAATCAGGTTTAGAACAACCGAGGTTAGGCCATGAAAGTAGGATAGCAGCGGTTGAGGGTAAAACAGATGAATCACAGAACTTATGGGTTTAGCTAAAGGTGTCAGCCACGAAAGTAGGGGATAACTTGACTAGATCACGTGTCTATGCCTTGAGGGAGGGTAGATATCATATTAGGATCGTCTCCCTTAGATAACTTGATCGAGATTGCATGATTAGATAGGTTGATTGTTGGTTTCGGTAGTCTTGTGGTGAAACCGGATTCCTAGAACGTTTATCTACCTGTTAAGAACTCGTTAGTTTATTTGTTTTTAGTAATTCATTCTCAAAACCCATATTTTGTTCGTTTACAAGTTTGATTCGTAGTTTGAGTTTAGGTTGTGTTGCGTAGTCCCCGTGGGATCGATACCTAGAGTACTACACACGTGTCGTGCACTTGCGGGTAGTTTAGATTAATATTTGTTTAACTTTGAATCGCATCAAGTTTTTGGCGCCGTTGTCGGGGACTATTGTCAACACGTCTTAGATTCGAGCCTAGAGTCATTCTTGCTTTAGTTTTCTTTTTGTTTTCTTTTCTTTTGTTTCTTTCTACCTAATTCCGTTATTTGTTCTTTGTTGGTTTATGACCAGATCTCAAGGTGCTTTGAGTCTATTCCAAATCGTCCTCGAGATCGAGCAAACTTACATACAACTAAGAAAGGGCAAGGAAGAAGGTAACACAGAGTTATCAGATCAACGAGAGATGGATAATGATGTGGTTAATCTCAAGTAATAATTTACCTAGACTAACGCTTCCGCAAGAATACGGATCGTATAGTACCAGGGTCGAACACGAGGAATCGATGCAACTCTAAAGCTAGTAAACTAATGAATAAGACGTGTGAAATCGATAAGTGATGGGAAAGCGAATGAAACTAAACTAAAATAATTAACGGGATAAACTCAATGACTAAACACCACAGGTTTCGAGAGATGCACGATGATGCAACGAAGTTCTAACAAGATCATAGTTATAGATAGATATCATTACGTATTCGGGAAATTCAAGCTCTTTTCTAGGGAATGACTCTCCCGATGTCTTAACCCACTATCTAGCATGTGTATACCAATCTCCCAATTGTGTATCTCACCTACTAGGACACATAGAGACACACAAGAAAGAGGAGGGAACACAGATTGAAGACTTTGGACATCCGAAGGATTCATCCGGACCAAAACGCTCGGTATGATAGAGGAGTCGAACATCTACTCTTACGTTCCAAAATCCAATTCATCTCCCGATGCAATTAGATTTTTATAATCATTCATTCAAGCTATCAACAAGAATAAAAGCATTACGAACAACCAACCAATCCAAAACGAACAAGTATTATAACCAAGCATTAAGAACAAAACTTCATTACATAGTGTTGCGTAGTCTCTGTGGGATCGGCACCTAAAACACTACACACGTGTCGTGCACTTGTGGGTAGTTTAGGTTATTTTATTTAACTTTGAGAACGCATCAGGCCCCGGGCGTGGTATTTCTGACCCGACTCGTGCTCAATTTGCTGGACAAAATCACCGTAACAAATGCCGCTTGGGCTAGGGAGTTACCCGCACGGGTAGTGGTTATTCCTTGCCGATTCTCGTCCCGTTTGTCCCGTGATGATCCTTGATGTTGGTACTTTGTCTCGTGTACGTCCTTTAGCTCCAAAATGAATGAAAACAAGATGATCATGATGCTTAATGCTTGGTAAAATCCAAATGAATGATGCAACTAACTATGAAAATAGATGAAAATACTAGAACAAAATAGACGTTATCAAACTCCCCCAGACTTGAACCTTTGCTCGTCCTCGAGCAAGACTAGAAAGAAGCAGGAGAGTGGTTAGACAACAACCGGAAACTAGTACAATCAACTCGAAAAATCAGCCACCCTACGCAACAACGCGTCACACGAACATAGATGTAAGCGCATCGAATTTAGACCCCTATCTACCGAAAGCCACTAACCGTGCAATCCTACACATATCTTGAGTTCATTTCACTAACCCCTAGACAACATCCAAGAAATCTCCATACCTATTCTAATGCACAAACAGTTCGATACCATTCTTAAGACAATTATTTTTCTTCTTTTTCGGTTCTCTTTTTCTTCTTCTCTTTTTTTTCGATTTCCACACATTTTTTATATTTGAAAATTCGCACTCGGTTTCTAGGACGTAAAAGTTGAAGAGGACAGCCTTCTACTTAGACCCAGGTTGCCAATTGACACACTCATAAGGTCTCGTAACCTTAGTGGAGTGAAGAGGTTGCGTTTTTGCTGATTGATTTTTTTTCTTTTGATTAACTAGTGTGAATACGCATCGACTCTAACCCTTAGGACATAGAAAAACCGACTGGACCCGTCACTTAGACCCGAACCATCAATATTGATGCACTCATGTCAATGTAGGGCTGAAAAAGTTAAAGAACTTAGTCTATTGACAGCGGAGTGTAAGTGCGTGGAAATATAATGATCGAAACAAAATAAGGAATGAAAGGTACGCTTGGAGATATAAGTGCTTGGGATTGAAGCCTAAGGGGGAATACAACACTATAGGATATGGATTCATGCACGACCACTAACTAATCGATATCTAAAGGTATGTTTCAGCAAACCTAGACTTCCCGATTCGACAAAGTTGCACAAGGTGACTAAAGTTCGAAATTTTTCGTACTAGGTATCCGTCCGTCTAATCCTAAAAAAACGAAGAACTCAACATCTAAATCCTAATCACAATCATGAAATATCCCCCCAGACTTGAACGAAACACCGTCCCGGTGTTCAATAACTAAGAGAAGGACTAACACGCAAAAACTTGGGGAAAAATACTATGAATAGGAACGTGTGCACCTGATGCGTGCTGGCTGTCCCGAGTTGATGTAGCTGGGCGTACGCGTCTTTCCTTATGTCGTGGATGATTTCAAGTGGAAAACCTGTAACAAAAGTGACACAATCCAAAGGAGACAGTACGATACATCGGGGTTGTTGGTAAGGAGCATGCTTGTGAAAAGAATAAGAGTTGAATTCTAAAAATTTTGAAACGAAATAACTAAAAGGATATAGGGCTCGGGTTGCCTCCCGAGAAGTGCTTGTTTAAGGTGGCGAGCCTAACCAAAACTCTCTACTCATGTGTTGGCTCTGAAAGAGCGAAGACAGTTCGATTTATGTCCATGTTGTCCGCGTTGTAGAGTTTCAAACGTTGGGTGTTCACTTTGAATGTGATGTCGTTTCCCATCACCTCGATAGCGCCATGCGGTGAGACGATTTTGATTGTGGATGGCCCGGACCAGCGTGACTTGAGTTTTCCTGGAAATTTCAAACGTGAATTGAAAACAAGTACTCGGTCACCTACCTCGAATGTCTGCTGGACTATGTGTCTATCATGCCACTTCTTCGTGCGCTCCTTGCAGATCTTTGCGTCCTCGTATGAATGGAGGCACATCTCCTCTAGATGATGGAGCTGTAGCATCCGTTTCTCAGCAACTGACTTGTAATCATAATTAAGTGCTTTGATCGCCCAATATGCTCGATATTCTAGCTCGACCGGTAGATGGCATGCCTTACCGTACACTAGCTGAAACAGAGTCATTCTGATTGGCGTTTTGAATGTTGTACGATAAGCCCATAATGCATCGTCGCGTTTCAGTGCCCAATCCTTCCTAGACTTAGAGATCGTCTTCTCCAAAACCGACTTGATCTCTCGATTAGAAACTTCAACCTGGCCGCTGGTTTGAGGATGATATGGCGTTGCTATCCTATGTCGAACACCGTACTTTTTCAACAACCCTTCTATGATGCGGTTCACAAAATTCTTACCTCCATCACTGATCACAACCCTCGGGACTCCAAAACGTGGGAATATGACACGTTTGAACATCTTGGTTACTGGTTTGGAGTCGTTTGTTGGACTTGCCAAAGCTTCTATCCACTTCGTTACGTAGTCCACCGCAACTAGTAGATAGAGGTTTCCGCATGAGGACGGGAAGGGGCCCATGAAGTCTATTCCCCATACATCAAATGGCTCGACCTCTAGAATATATTGTTGTGGCATTTCATGGCATCTAGAAATATTACCCGTCCTTTTGCAATTGTCGCATGATGTGACGTAGTTGTGGGCGTCCTTGAAGAGTGTATGCCAATAGAAGCCCGCTTGCAGCATCTTTGCAGCTGTCTTGGCTGCAGCAAAGTGTCCTCCATAGCTTGAGGAATGGCAACGTGACAGTATGTGTAGAGCTTCTTCTTCCGGGATGTGGCGCCTTAAGATTCAGTCTATGCCTCTTTTGAAAAGATATGGCTCATCCATATAGTACGCCTTGACGGCATGGAGAAACTTCTTTCTCGCATTGTAATTAACCCCTTCCGGTAATACTTGACAAGTTAAGTAATTCACAAAGTCAGCATACCATGGAATGGAAGTGCAAGTCAAGGACATTACCGTATCATCTCGGAGATAGTCGTCGATAGGAGTGCACTCGGGGATTTCAAGACGTGAAAGATGATCAGCTACCCCATTCTCGATTCTTTTCCTATCCCGTATTTCAAGATCAAACTCTTACAGCAGTAGGATCCATCTAATGAGCCTCGGCTTTGCTTCTTTCTTGGTGAGTAGGTAACGTAAGGCAGCATGATCCATGTAAACTATTACCTTGGAGCCCACTAGGTATGAGCGGAACTTTTCAAACGCAAAGATGATTGCAAGTAGCTCCTTCTCGGTACTGGAGTAGTTGCATTGGGCGTTTTCTAATGTTCGACTAGCATAATAAATGGCGTGCAACATCTCATATTTTCGCTGACCCAACACTGCCCCAACTGCATAATCGCTCGCATCACACATGAGCTCAAACGGAAGCTCCCAATTCGGCGGTTGTATGATGGGTGGAGAAACCAATGCCTTCTTCAACTTTTCAAATGCAGGTCGACATTCTGCTGTAAACACAAATGATACGTCTTTGCCTAATAGATCAGTGAGGGGTTTAGATACCTTCGAGAAATCTTTGATGAACCGTCTATAGAACCCCGTATGACCTAGAAAACTACGGATGGCCTTAACGTTCCTAAGAGGTGGTAGCTTCTCAATAACTTCTATTTTTGCCTTATCTACCTCTATTCCCCTTGCTGATATCTTATGCCCCAACACGATGCCTTCGCGAACTATAAAATTACACTTCTCCCAATTCAACACAAGATTCGCTTCTACGCACCTGTCTAGCACTTTACGCAAACATCAAAGGAAGGTCCACGAACCGAGAAATCGTCCATGAACACTTCCATAATTTCACCATTTACATCGGAGAAGATAGAGGTCATGCACCACTGAAAATTAGCAGGTGCATTACACAAATCAAAGGGCATCCGACAATAGGCGAATGTATCGAAGGGGCATGTGAACATCGTCTTTTCTTGATCGTTCGGATGGATTGGTATCTGAAAGAAACCTGAATAACCATCAAGAAATCAAAAATAGGAGTGAAGAGCTAAACATTCCAGCATTTGATCAATGAAAGGTAAAGGGAAGTGATCTTTTCGAGTGTTGGCGTTCAGCTTGCGGTAGTCAATGCACATGCGCCATCCCGTGACCGTTCTTGTCGGAATCAGTTCGTTGTTCGCGTTTGGGACGAAGGTGATGCCTCCTTTCTTCGGAACTACCTGTATAGGACTCACCCACGCACTATCCAATATAGGATATATAATTCAGCCGTCTAACAACTTAAGGACTTCTTTCTTAACTACTTCCATCATGTTCGGGTTTAATCTACGTTGATGTTCAATGGAGGTCTTAGCGTCATCTTCTAAGTGAATTCTATGCATGCAAAGGGCTGGAATAAGTCCCCTAATATCCTCTAATGTATAACCTATGGCATCCCTATACTTCCTAAGAGCTTCTAACAATCGTGATTTTTGGGATTCATCTAGGTTATCATTCACTATCACTTGATAAGTAGATTTGAGTCCAAGAAATTCGTACCTCAACCCTTGTGGTAAGGGCTTCAACTTCACTTTTGGGGATTTTTCAACACTCCAGTAAAGTTTTGGACGCTTGGTTTGGCTATTAGACATATTGGAATTGGTTGAACTAGCGTTGTAAGCTGCTTGAGGCGCGCTGGAATCTGTCTGGCATGCACGGAGGTTTGTGCACTGGTTTATGGCGTTTTCTTATCTTGAATCCCTCCCCATTTGATCTGCTTATGTGTTTATGAGTTGAGAAGTCTCCTTGATAAGGATTGTCCGTAATTCCATCTTTTTCTTGGGTTACGACCTGTTGTGCTCAAATCGCACAGAAATCTGCTCGGAGTGCGTCTAGCTCGGTGTTCGGGATCTCTTTCATTTTTCTTTCGTCCAGAAGCTTTGTGAAATGTTTCACTTCGTTAGGGTCATTATAAAGTCCCTCTCCAGCTGCTAAAAGAGCCATCTCAAGAGAATCCATGTTCCCAAACTCTTCGATAACTTCCTCGGCTAGTTTCTCTAAGACGTCTATGTAGAATACCGAGTCTACCATACAAGGATGTTTAAGCGTGTCGTTCAAATTAAACTCCACTTCTTCATCTCCAAACTTCAACGTGAGTCTACCTTCTGCACAATGTATGATCGTCAACCAGGACGACGAAGTCAACCAGGAGGAAGAACTTCCCCACTTGCAAAGGCATGTCTTCCAGCATGCCCTCGGATATTCTAACGCTTCGATCAGCCATGGTGAGCGCCATTCGTGTAGGTCGAAGATCCATCCTATCCCTAAGATCCAATTTTTCTTATAATGACAATGGTAGCACGCTTACGCTTGCTCCAAAATCGATTAGTGCATGGTTAATTTCATAATCTCCTATTTTACAAGGGATCACGAATATACCTGGATCGGCATCTTCTTGGATAGGTTTGGCTGCAGCATCGAGTTAGTCACCATGATGGTTTCTGTCTCCACATCTCGCTTGTTTGCAAGTACATCTTTGAGGAACTTGGCGTATGAAGGCATCTTCTTCAACGCTTCGTGGAATGGAATAGTGATGTGCATCTTCTTCAACATCTCAGTAAACTTTGCAAATTGAGCATCCTCGTTATTTTTGCATTGGCGTTGAGGGAATGACAAAGGAGGAGGCCTCAGTTCAGGTTTGACGTATTTAGGCTCCTCTTCCTCCTCTTTGTGCTCTTCGACGTTGCTGCCCTCTCTCGCTATTGTCCTAGATGATTCTCCCTTTTCAAACATTGAATGAGTGGGCTGATCCAATGTCTTACCACTCCTTAAGTGAATGGCGTTGATTTGCTCACGAGGATTTGCTTCCGGTCGCCCCGGTAAAACTCCTTGCGGTCGTGCTGCCCCTTGTACAAGTTGTGCAATTTGCGTCTCCAATTGTCTAAGATGAGTTTGAAAGCTCTCTAGCTACTTCTTGGCCTTCTCTTGATTCCTCACCAAATTACTCTGACTTTGTTGTATTTCCAACATCAAGTTACCTTGATTTTCTTTGAATTGGAGGAGACGAGTGAACATGGCATTGATATCGGGGGTTGCTTTGGATTGGTTTGGTTGTGACTGAGACACACGTGGCTGATGGTTCTGAGTTTGGGGCTGTGTCCTTGGCAGAAAGTTTTGATTTCGTTGCATCATCCGCGGTTGGAAATTCCCCGATAAATGTTGTGCATTGAATGCACCATCGGAATTCTTATACGAAAGATTAGGGTGATTTCTCCACTCAGGCTTATAAGTGTTACCTAGAGACTGATTGTTGCTCACATAATTCACCTCCTCGTACCCTTGAATTCCTTGCTCTTCTGACTACTCAAAGCATTTCAATCGATGCGCTTCAGACATCATATTGTAGATTCCACTAATTTGATCTTTTACTTCAGCTATCTCGGCATATAAGGCATGCGTGCCGTTCAAGTTAGCTACCCTTGTTGGAGTGTTGCGATTGTATTCTCCAACGGTGTTGCTGCCTTCGTCAGCCATACGACCGATTAGGTCTTCCATCTGTGGAAACGTGAGATTACTCAAGGAACCTCCAGCAGCGGCTATGATCAGAATCCTCGTGTTATCCATGAGCCCATGCAGAAAATTATGTATGAGATAACCCTGATCCATGCCGTGATGTGGGCAAAGGCGTTGATAGCCTTTGAATCGTTCCCACGTTTCGTATAGACTTTCAGCTGCCCCTTGAACGAACGTGTTGATTTGATTCTTGGCAAGCTGAGCTTTACTCTGAGGGAAGAATCGCGTCATGAGTTTCTCCTCTAGTTGTTCCCATGATCGTATGGAATTCGCCGGTTGGGAATATAACCAGTCTTGCGCCTTATCCTTCACCGAGAATGGAAAGGCAGCTAGCATGACGTCCTCATCCGAGATTCCGTCTCCGATTCTGATAGTTCTGCAGAGCATCTTAAAGTTAGTAAGATGCTGGTTCGGATCCTCGGCGGGTCTCCCTCTGAACGCTGTGTTATCGAGCATCTGGATGAATGCCGCCTGTAATTCCACGCGAGCGTCTCTCCTAGTGATGCATGACAAGAGTTGTGTATGCTTAGGGACCGTGTATGATCCATAGGTTATCACTGGTTGCATTTGTGGCACGTTCAAGTCTCGACGTTTTGCCATTAACTCTTCTTCGCTCTTGTCTACAATCTTTAGTTCGAATACTATCTCGGTTTGGAGGTCTAGGTACACTTGTATGTTATCGACCGGTTGGCTTGCACTAGCTCTCGTTTGTCTCCTTAATTCTTTGAGCGTTCTATCGATATCTGGGTCGTAAACTAGATCAGCACTTCCGGTACCTCTCACCTACTAGATGCATTAAGATCGCTATCCTAATTAAGTTCAATCAACCGACCGGCCAAGGTTCTAAATCAATTGAGACTTCATATCATGGCTACGTTCCAAAATCCAATTCATCTCCCAATGCAATTAGATTTTTATAATCATTCATTCAAGCTGCCAACAAGAATAAAAGCATTACAAACAACCAATCAATCCGAAACGAACAAATATTATAACCAAGCATTAAGAACAAAACTTCATTACATATCGGCAAAGCTCTCTAACCCATGGTTGTGGACCTAGTCGGACATGAACTTAGCAAAAGAAACACAAAAGATAACTATATTCGACATGGATAAAGAATGAGATCCCTCCCTATTCTATTACCGACGTCTTCAACAGCTCCTCCACGCTCCGGCTTCCTCGCTCTGTCCTTCGCCCTTGTGTGTGAGTTCTGCTCTCTTTCTCTCTCTCTCTCTCTCTCTCTCTCTCTCTCTCTATCTGTTCTCTCCCTTCGTTTCTGTACGAATAGGTCCCTGAAGCTCTCCCCCCTTTAGTTCCTTGCAGCAGCTACCCCTCTATTTCCTTTTCTTGAGTTTTCCATTCTTGAATAAGTTGGGTGACGTTTCCATTACTTTCTCTAGCGAAATATCACTTATTGCTCTTCTCTATAAAGTTGTTTTCCTTATTGTATAAGTCCCCAACAAACTCCCATTTGTTTTAAAAAAATTAACTTATTTGGAGTTGCAGGTGACGGACGTGACCCGCGCGGGCTGGGTAAGTGACCCACTCGGGTGCGGTGCGAAATATCGCGCAAGAACGCGATGGAAGAAGAGGCAACCCGCTCGGGCTGAGCTGCTGCCCGCTCGGGCTGAGGCCCCAGGCATGGTATTTCTTGCCCGACTCGTGCTCAATTTGCTGGACAAAATTACCGTAACAAATGCCCGCTCGGGCTAGGGAGTTACCCGCGCGGGTAGTGGCTATTCCTTTCCGATTCTCGTCCCGTTTGTCCCGTGATGATCCTCGATGTTGGTACTTTGTCTCGTGTATGTCCTTTAGCTTCAAAATGAATGAAAACGAGATGATCATGATGCTTAATGCTTGGTAAAATCCAAATGAATGATGAAACTGACTATGAAAATCGATGAAAATACTAGAACAAAATAGACGTTATCAGATAATCAGAACGACCATGGACAGCCTCAATTACCTATCGGTAATTTAGGGCATATGCAGCAACAGCAACTCGCACCTGAACTGCGAGAACCACAAGCTCCTCCACCATGTTGCCTCAGAGATTACGTGGTGGCAAATATGAACAACATGCAAACAGCCATATGGATGCATGTTGTTCCTAGAGAACAGTTTAAAATTAAGCCGGTGATGATCAACATGCTTTATCAGAAGTTCATGGGTGGAAATCACGAGGATCCCCATCAGCACCTCAGAGAGTTCCTAGAGCTTTTCGGTACGTTCAAAATACACAGAGTCTCGGAGGACGCAATATTACTACGTCTCTTCCCCTTCTCAATCGGGGACGAGCGAAAACTTGGTTGTAATCACTTCCCGCTGGTTCCATCACTACTTGGGACCAGCTCTGCACACTGTTCTTATCACCGTGCTTTCCTCCGAGCAAGACGATTCAGATGAGAGGGTAAATCACGACGTTTAGATGGAGAGATGGAGAAACATTGTTCGAAGCGTGGGGCAGATTTAAGGATGTTCTACAGATGTGTCCACACCATGGTCTCGAGCAATGGTATGTTATCCAAACTTTTTACAAGGGAATTTCGGACGAACGTCGAACGACATTGGATAACGATGCTAGAGGATCGTTTATGGATCTGAGCGTTGAGGAGGCATACGAGCTGATTGATAACCTCGCCATGAACCACACCATGTGGTCCACACCAAGAGGTATGCCTCACAACACTCGACGCCTATATGAGCCGAATCAGAGCAGAGCAATGGGCAATGCAGCGAATGCTATGTACTGCGTGAATTGCGGAGATACAGAACACATGGCTTATCAATGCACGCTGCAAGAGAATGTGGAATACATGAATTATGCCTGGCAGAAAGGAAACACGCAACTCAAGAATACCTACAACCCGAATTGGAGGAATCGATCGAGCTTTCGTACCAGCAAGATAACCAGCAATTTCAGCATGCTAAGCAAGTTCTGTAAGCTCCTCAACCTCCTCAAGCCCCTTCGTCAAACCTTGAGGTGGTGATGCTCGAATTTATCAAGGAGCAAAGGCAACAACAATCGACTCAAGCCAAATTCAATGCGGATGTGGGGACAGCGATTAGCAAGCTCAAAACTCATATGGAATCCTTGAGCACACATGTAAATATGTTAGAAAACTCCATAGCACAACAGGCTGCCTCATCTTCTCGGAATCCCGGACAGCCTACCGGTAAACCCGACTTAAATCCTAGAGAGTACGTGAACACTATTTCCGTGTGCAGCACTGATATGATCGAGCATTTGCCCTCCAAAGAGCAAGACCAAGCTGATGGTACGTCCATGAGAAAAGGAAAAGGTACCATCGCGATTATGAAGGAGTCGAACCAGATTTGGATAAATCATACGTTGCTCCACCGGCGTACCAACCTCCTATACCGTTTCCTCAATGGTTGGTGAACAACAAGAATGAAGAACGAGTGGGCAGATTTATAGAGGGCCTCAAGAAGCTTGAAATCAACATCCTATTCGTGGAAGCCCTCCAAAAGATGCCTAATCACGCCAAACTACTCAAGGAGGTTCTTTCCCATGATAGGCGTATCGAAGAGAGTGAGACGGTAGCACTTATCGAGGAATGCAGCACCATTCTTCAAACATACTGCCACCGAAGTTGAAGGACTCCGGAAGCTTCTCCATTCCATTACAATAGGTATTATTGACATTGACAATGCTTTGTGTGATATAGGAGCAAGCGTGAGCATCATGCCACACTCGGTCTTCAAGCGGATGAACTTCGGCGATCTCAAACCTACAAAGATGTCCCTTCGCCTTGCGGATCGTTCGGTAAGATATCCGGCGGGAGTTGTTGAAAGCGTTCCCACCAAGGTAGGTAATCTTTTCATTCCCGCTGATTTTGTTATACTTCATAAAGAAAGATGCTAGGATACCTATTATTCTTGGTAGACTGTTCTTAGCTACTGCAGGTGCCATGATAGACGTACAAAAAGGAAAGCTTTCTTTACGTGTCGGAGATGAGAATATAGAGTTCAACTTTTCCAGCATTATGAACGGACCTTCCTTCAAGGAGTCTTGCCTTAGGGTCGATTCGTTGGACGAGTTAGCAAAAGATACGCTTGATCAAGTAAGTGTTTCCGATCCTCTTGTGCAATGCTTAACATGAGTTTGCGAAGATGCAGGATTTACCGACGAAAGAGCTGAGATGTACACGAAATTCATGAGTGTTATTGCAGCACTAGGAGACGCCCCATGTGAGGAGATACCACATGAAATGCACGCTGATTACGCAATGGAGAAGGCGTCCGATTTTGAGCTCGAACCTCCTCCGCCTTCTTTTCGGTATGCGTACGTTGAATGCGATAAAACATCTCCTGCTGTTATGAATGCTAACTTGAGTGCAGATGAGATGAGAAAACAACCCACTTGCGTAAAGAAGCGTAGGAGAGTCAGCTCTTCAATATGTACGCACGGAACTTATGCGGAAGACAGCCACGAACCTTCCACCGAAACTCAAAGGAGGTTGCACCCGCACTTGAAAGAGG
>CM071861.1:32169195-32194456 GCA_036759665.1 Gynandropsis gynandra | reverse complement strand
GGACAAGGGTCGCAGGGGTCCAAGGGTCGCAGAGGAACAAGGGTCGCAGAGGGACAAGGGTCGCAGGGTCAAACTGGGTCGCTGGGTCGAACTGGGTCGTAAGGTCGCAGGGGTATTTTGGGAATATCAACATTTATAAGGGTATTTTTGAAGTTAAAAATTTTTCTTTTTCGGGAAGGGTATTTTTGAAGTGTTTTAGCCCTACGAGGGTATTTTTGAAGTTAGACCCATTTAAGAACTGGTCGGGTTAGGTTGGAATACGTAAATGTACCGTTCAGTTTCTTCAATTCTGACATTTCGAGAGGGTTTAGGACGTTTTTATGATTGGGTTCACTCGAGTTCTGTTCTTCTATTCCTTCATAACTAATTTTCTGAAACTAGTTTCTAGTCTCGAGATTTTGATTTCAGGTCAAGTCATCGTGACCTTGGTCTCCAGTCATGTTATAATGGAGATGTACCTGCTCCAATGATTGAGAAAAGTATAGCTTTGAGTAAACTATCAATATTTGATATGTCTAGACGTCTATTTATGGTAATTGTAGCATTAATATTTCACAGTTGTATTTGTCAACGTGTCTAATAAATTTGAAGATTGATAATAAACTTTTTATAGTTACATGGGCCTTATATCTCAATTAAGAATGTATTATTTGTTTGAATATAAGAATGTTGTAGAGTTCTATAATAAAATAAAGAAGATGATGTGATTTTTGGTTTTATTGATATATCAAAAGATTGATAATTGCATGATTTTCTAAAAACACCTTGTGAATTTGAATGATCGTTGATTTTGTGAAAACAATCGTTTTTATTTGTCAAAAAAGGATATTGATTGCATATTGACGTATGTAAACTACTAAGAAACTACTAAGAAACTACTTTTTTTTCGTGATAAATTGTGTGGTGTCACAATAATAGTCACAAACATGTTATGTTAAATTGTGTGGTAGGAAACTACTAAGAAACTACTTTTTTTTATGTTAAAACTATTGTGGTTTACAAGACTTTGAGCTATCAAAATTCATGTTACTAATGGTATTCAAAGATGTTATAATGTAGAATTAATGATGCATTCCCAATCAACATATTGTATAGAACCCTAAGGATATGAAGACCTGCTACATTTGGGAAAGCCTGTCTCGTACTTGTACTCTTGGTACCATGAAAGGACGAACACGAAAGATATGTGTGGATCGTCGGGCCATAAAAAACATCACCATCAGATACCGATATCTCATACATCAATGGTACAATATGTTCGATGAACTGAGTAGATCAAAGATCTTTTCTATGAACAATCTTACATATATCACCAAGTCAACATGTATGAGGGTGACAAAAGGAAAATGACATTAAAGAAAAAGCTAAGGCTTATGATTTGGTCGTCTGGCTTTTGTACTCTCCAATTCTCCTAGCATCTTCATTAGATTCATGAAACATGTACATAGAGATGAGGATAAGACTCCGTTTGAGACACCAATAACACACAGACCGATCACAAGGACTAAAGCTAAGAAGATACAATACTTGTTCGCTCGAATGGTGGCGGAAGAACTTGCAAACGAACCATAAGGGCATCAATGAAAGCTTATGTGACCTAGCTACAAGTGGAAGATGCCAAGAGGAGCAAGATGCTAGAAGGGCTAGAGGCGCTTGGCCTGAGCAGAAAATTGCTTGACTCATGTGAACTATCTAGAAAATGGAGCATGTGGAGGACTGCCGTCCGACACGAGCATCGACTAAACATACTTAGTTTTACGGAATTTAGGTTTACGACTTATGTGATGCTCGACTAAGCGAATGCATCGCTCGACCAAGCACTTTTGTTGGGCTTAATTAAGTTATTTTTTAATGAGTTTCCATTATAATTTTATCCTTATAAATAGATGACCATTTGTATGAAAATTTAACTATGTTTCTATCAATAGGGTTTATTTTTCTTATTAAATCTTGAGATTTAACTACCAAACTCTTGGACATATTTTGTTCACCAACTTATCAACACTAGATCACAAGTATTCTGGAATCGTTCGTTGAGTCTGAGCTTTCTAGTCGAGTTTAGTTCGGGTTTAAGACATCGGTCGTTGAGTCTGAGCTTTCTAGTCGAGTTTAGGAGATTTCAATCTACTTCTAACGATCTAACAAAAAGATATCGTTTTACAAAAAAAAAAAGGAAATTAAAAAACGGAAAAAGCCATAAAAGGAAGAATATAAAAAAGAATAAAAGAAAAAGAAGGAAAAGAAGATAAAAAGAAAAAGCACAAAAATGGTAGAAAAGAAATAAAAAGAGTCCTTAAATAGAAATATAAGTATCATAGATTAGAAAACTTAAATTAGTATCGATGTTATACACTTTTAGCATCAAGATTTAGTTTGAATTTGTCGGTAGTTCAGTTCGAGTTATTCTTAGTTCTAAACTAAATTGAAGAAGAAGTCGAGGAAAAGGCGAGTAAGTCCAAAAACATTGAGCAAAACACACTTTCTCAGAGAATGCGAGCTTCATTCATCTTATATTTCTTGCATCTTTTATGTTCTAACCATCCCGATGAACCATCGTACAGTCAGGGAGTCGCTCAAATGCAACTGCCGTGGCAATTGATGATGGACGAAAAAATTGGGTGGAAGCAATAGAATGTGGGAAACCACAAAGGAGGACAACAAATCCAATGATAGTTTTCGATTGCCATCAATAATCTGAACTTAAGAAGGCTAAAGTAGTCATAGCCAAGTTCAGCAAATACGCACCGCGTGGTGGGAACAACTCACTCTTTCTTGAAGGTGTCTTGGAGATTATACTAGCATGGGATGAGATGTATACCATCATGCGACATCGATTCCTACCTCTTGACCATCATCGAGAGGTCAATAAGCGTTTGAGGCGATTGCTGCAAGGTAGTAGGAACATAGAAAAAGGGTGTTTGGTTGCCACACCATTGAAAAGGATTGTGAATCCAATCCGAGATTGGTCGCCTTATTCTAGTGCTTCTCTGAGGCACTATCTCATTTAGAATCCTTCCTTCAATTTTTATCGACGTCATGATCCTCATTTTGGTTGTGATCATGGCTTTGTTCTTCGTTCTCATGATTTGACGCACCGGTTTCCTCCTCATGATTTTGCTCAGAAGGTATGATCTCATCATGGCTTTCTTGTTCTTCATTTTTTGAGATTTCTTGGTCATTTTTGTCTTCATGATGCTCAGGTTCACTTGGCATGGGACCTGTTTCATTGTATGTTTCCGAAATAGTATTTACTACGTTTTTAAGGGATAAGCGTATATCATTTGGTTCTGAGATTCCTTTAATCTCTTCCCAGGAGATTTTATTATGAAAGCTCTTGTCTTCGAGGAACATAACATCTCGAGACACCATTACATGTTGTGTTATTGGATCGAAACACTTGTAGCCTTTTTGATTTATTGAGCATCCGATGAACATGGATTTAGTGCTCCTTGGTTCCAACTTGTTTCTCTGTCAATCAGGAACAAGAACAAAACACACACAACCAAAGTTCTAAAGTACTCAAGATCAGGTTTTGTTGAGTTTAAGGTGATTTGTCCTTTAGAACCTTTGTTGGAATTCTATTAATGTTGTGACATGCGGTCATGACCGCATCATACCAAAATCTTTTAGGAACATCTCGATCGAACATGATAGTTCTCGAGACTTCCATTAGGTGCCTGTTCTTCCTCTCGGCCACTCCGTTTTGTTGCAAAGTATAGGGACACGAGTTTTGGTGTGTAATGCCTTGCTCTTCAAGGTACCTGCGAAATTGAAGACTAGTATACTCTCCACCATTGTCAGTCCTTAGACATTTTATTTTTGTATCATATTGAGTTAAAACATGCTTATGAAACTTCACAAACACATCATAAACACAACTCTTAGACGAGAGAGTATAAAGCCATAAACTTTGATTTTTCATTGATGAAGATTAAAAAATATTTCTCTTCATCACGAGAAACACATGGAGCCGTCCAAACATCAGAATGGATCAGTTCAAAACAATTTTTATAAACCGAAACAGAGTTTGGAAAATCTGAATGGGACGTGGAAAAATGAGAGCGGGACACAACCAAGGGAGTGGGATGCGACTAAGAGAGCGGGACAAGGTTTTGAGAGCGGGATGTGGCCAAGAGAGCGGGATGTGATTTTTCTTCATATACTTACAATCAAGACCTTAGAAGAACATGTAGGGCACTTCCGGTTGGTTCTAGACGTGTTGCAAAGTGAAAAACTCTATGGTAATCTTAAGAAATGCGTTTTTGTACTATTAAACTTGTGTTCTTAGGATTTATCATAAATGAACAAGAAATACACGTTGATGAAGAAAATATCGAGGCCTTACATGATTGGCCGAGACGTAAGACGATTGGAGAGGTCCGAAACTTTCATGGGTCGATAGGTTTATACTGATGATTCATAAAAGATTTTTGTACCTTAGCTACGCCTTTGACCAAAGTGATCAAGAAAAAAGTCACAGTCCAATGAGGTAAAGTTCAAGAGAAGGCCTTGAAAACTTAAAAAGATAAATTAATACACGATCCTCTATCTAATTACCTGATTTTACTTACACATTTGAGATTGAATGTGATGTCTCAAGTTAAGGATTGGAGCAATGTTGATGTAGAACATAAAACCATTGCGTAGTTTAATGAGAAGCTCAATGGAGCACAAACCCGAGAAGACTACGGAGCTCGAGAGACAAGTCAATGAGCTCATGGAGAAAGGATATGTGTGAGAGAGTATGTTACCGTATATTGTACTGGTGATATTCGTGCCTAAGTAAGATGGCACATAGTGTATGTGTGTTGATTGTCGCGCAATCAACAATATTGTGGTAAAGTGTTAACACCCTATACCTCATCTGGATGACATGTTGGACGAATTGCATAGCTCGTCTATGTTTTCTAAGATATATTTGAAGAGTGGATACCATCAAATTCGCATGAAGGAGGGTGATGAATGGAAGATAATGTTTAAGAAAAAGTTAGGGCTTTACGAATGGTTAGTCATGCCATTCGAATTAACTAATGCACAATCATGTCTTTTAGATGAACTAATACACCTAGCACATTTATGAGATTGATAAATCATGTTCTTATAAAATTCATAGGAAAATTCGTAGTTTTAAATTTTTATGATATTCTAGTGTACATCAATGTAGATTTAGTAAAACAAATATGAATCAGCGGAAGCAAGATTAGAAAGATTGAGAGAGAGCGAAAGATCAAGAGAATTAGAGAGAATAAGATTTTCTATTCTCTTATGTTAAGCTTTAGGTACAAAGATACATATTTATACGACAATCCTATTTAACTAGAAAGGAGAAAAACAAGAAAAATACAAATACAAATGCAAAGCACAACTTTAAATGTAACATGCATGAGCTAGAGCGGTCAAAGAGGCATAGGAGACCGTGGAGCTCATAAATTGGTTTGACCGGCCGAGAATAGGATGCGGAATGAAGAGAGCGGGACGCAGCCAAGGGAGCGGGACACGACCAAGAGAGCGAGACGCGGCCAAGAGAGCGGGACACGGTTTTGAGAGCGAGACGCGACGAAGAGAGCAGGACGCGGTTTTTCTTCATATACTTAACATTCCCTTCAAGCTTAGACGTTCAAAAGCAACATAAATGGAGCCTCATTAAAATCTTTTCAGGGATAAAAACCCGACAAAGGAAAAAGAGTACAACAACTTATGAGCTCGAGGGACGATAGAATAAGTTTGAATTCGATGCCTTGGGACTAAATATATCTACGAGGCCAATCCGATAATGGAGATTTTTGCATACTTTTCTTCACTTGTGGTTTTGGTGAAGACATCGGCCAACTGATCTGAGCTTCTTGTGTATGTGAATTCAATGACGCCATCTTCGAGTTTCTCTCGAACAAAATGACAGTCAACTTCAATATGTTTTGTTCTTTCATGGAACACCGAGTTAGAGGCAATGTGGATCACCGCTTGATTGTCGAAATGATGCACCGTGGCCTACGAGGATTCGAGGCCAAGATCTTTGATGAGAGCCCAGATCCAAACTAGCTCACATGTTGATTTTCCATAGATCGGTTCCCCCGAGAGACAACCGATTGCTTTTTGCTTCTTGAAGTGATGAGGTTCTCCCCGACAAAGGTATAGAACCCTGTCGTTGATTTTTATCTTTGCGGTCATCGGCCAAAATCTTCATCACACTACCCAATTAGACTAATATCGTTGTTTTTACTCATTAATATACCTTTTCCCGGAGCGTTCTTGATGTATCGGAGGATTCGGTCCACCATTTTCCAATCTTGTTCCTTCAAAGCATGCATATGCTGGCTGACCTGATTCACAATATAACACAAGTCGGGTCTTGTTATCGTGAGGTATATTAGCTTACCGACAAGGCGTCTGTATTGTTCTATATCATGAAATGGTTCCCCCTCACGCAAGTCTTTGTATTTTTCTTCGATGGGAGTCTTGGCCGGCTTAGATCCGAGTTTATCTGTTTCATTCACAAGATCTAAAACATATTTTTGTTGAGAAAAAAATAAATTATCATTAGATCTAGTTACTTCAATGCCAAGAAAGCACTTAAGTTCACCTAGATCCTTTATATCAAAAGTTTCTTTCAGAAAATGTTTAACACTTTCTATTCCTTTATTATCATCACCTGTTATGATTATATCATCAACATAAACTAAGAGAACTGTGATACCAGATTTGTTTCGAATGATGAACATGGAATGATCAGCGTCACTCCTCTTAAAACCATAATTTCGAACAATATCATAGAGCCTAGTGTACCAAGCTCGTGGGGAATGTTTAACTCCATAACGAGTTCCCTTTAGTTTGCATAGGATTCCTTTTTCAATTTGGAGACCCGGGGGAGGTTTCATATAGATATCTTCCTTTATCTCCCCTTGAATGAAAGCGTTTTTAACATCTATCTGCCACAAACTTCAATTAAGGTTAATAGTAACAGAAAAGATAATGTGAACATAATGAAGTTTAGCAACAGGGGCAAAATTCTCAGTATAATCTTTCCCATACTTTGTTTATTTTGCACTACAAGGCGAGCCTTGTAACATTCTACCTCACTATTAGTCTTATTTTTGATTTTGTATACCCATTTGCTTCCTATTGGCTTCTTTTCTTTAGGAAGAGGGACAAAGTCCCATGTTTCATTCTTTTCTAAGGCTGCTAGCTCCTAGGCCATGGTTTCCTCCCATTCCGACTTCCCTTTGGCTTCTCTATAGGTTTGTGACTCGATATCTTTGTCAATATTACTAAGAAAAGCTTTGTGATTAGTAGAGATAAATGCTAAAGAGCAAAGGTTTTGAATAGGGTGTTTGGTTTCCACGCCATTGAAATATGATGTTTGGTTACCACACCATTGAATAGGATTGCGAATCCAATCCGAGATTAGTCGCCTTATTCTAGTGCTCTTCGAGGCACCATTTCATTAAGAATCCTTCCTTCGACTTCATCGACGTCATGATCCTCATTTTGGTTGTGATCATGGCTTTGTTCTTCGTTCTCATGATTTGAGTCCCCGCTTTCCTCCTCATGATTTTGCTCAGAAGGTATGATCTCATCATGGCTTTCTTGTTCTTCATTTTTTGAGATTTCTTGGTCATTTTTGTCTTCATGATGCTCAGGCTCACTTGGCAGGGGACCTGTTTCATTCTAAGTTTTGAAATAGTATTTACTAAGTTTTTAAGGGATAAACCTATATCATTTGGTTCTGAGATTCCTTTAATTTCTTCCCAGGAGATTTTATTATGAAAGCTCTTGTCTTCAAGGAACAAAACATCTCGAGATACCATTACATGTTGTGTTATTGGATCGAAATACTTGTAGCCTTTCTGATGTACTGAGTATCCTATGAACATGGATTTAGTGCTCCTTGGTTCCAACTTGTTTCTCTTTCAGTCAGGAACAAGAACAAAACACACTTAACCAAAAGTTCTAAAGTACTCAAGATCAAGTTTTGTTGAGTTTAATACCTCATGAGGTGATTTGTCCTTTAGAACCTTTGTTGGAATTCTATTAATGATGTGACATGCGGTCATGATCACATCAGACCAAAACCTTTTAGGAACATCTCGATCAAACATGATAGTTCTCGAGACTTTCATTAGGTGTCTATTCTTCCTCTCGGCCACTCCGTTTTGTTGCAAAGTATAGGGACACGAGGTTTGGTGTGTAATACCTTGTTCCTCAAGGTACCTGCGAAATTGAAGACTAGTATACTCTCCACCATTGTCAGTCCTTACAAATTTTATTTTTGTATCATATTGAGTTAAAACATGCTTATGAAACTTCACAAACACATCTTAAACACAACTCTTAGACGAGAGAGTATAAAGCCATGTAAACTTTGATTTTCATTAATGAATATTAAATAATATTTCTCTTGATCACGAGAAACACATGGAGCCGTCCAAACATCAGAATGAATCAATTCAAAACAGTTTTTATAAACCGAAACAGATGTTGGAAAATCAGAATGGGATGCGGAACGATGAGAGCGGGACAAAGCTAAGGGAGCAGGATGCGACCAAGAGAGCGGGACACGGTTTTGAGAGCGGGACGTGGCCAAGAGAGCGGGACGTATTTCCTATTTGCGTACTCATGTTGCACCCCTTTTCCGCTTTTTGTTTTTGTTTTTGTTTTCTCCGTGATTAAACGGTTACAACATTGAATTGTATGACGGGCTTTGAAATACCATAAATTTGCGTACAAAGCACCGAATGACTTGATTTGTTTCACATCTCATTCATCTTTTCCAGATAAAGGACGTTTTGGATTGCTTGAGGCAACCGGACCCTGTTTTCGAGCTTAAAATCTTTTATTTAGGTCGATACGTTGGATTTTTCGAGTCGGGATATGCCCTATTCGAGTTTCTTAGGATACGCAAGTCACTTCTTGTCAATACAACCCTTGCGTTGCGTTTGTCTCTCGGATATTTCTTTTTGTTCGTATTTCCAATTTGTGTACTCGTGTTGCACACCTTTTCCACTTTTTGCTTTCGTTTTTGCCGTGATTAGATGATGAAAACATTGAATAACACAACGGACTTTGAAATACCATATCTTTGCATGCATAGCACCGAATTACTTGATTTTTTTTCATATCTCATTCATCTTATCAACATAAAAGATGCCCCAGGATGCTGGAGGCATCCCAAAATTATTTTCGAGCTCAAAATCATTTATTTAGGTCGATATGTTGGACTTTTAGTGCCGGTAGATGCCCTTTTCAAGTTTTAGAGGATACACAAGTCACTTCTTGTCAATACGTTGCTTGCGTTGCGTTTGTCTCTCGAGTATTCCTTTTGCTTCCTATTTCCTATTTGCATACTCGTGTTGCACTCATTTCCGATTTTTGTTTTTATTTTCGTCGTTATTAGACGATTACAACATTGAATAGTATGATGAGCTTTGAAACACCATATCTTTGCGTACGAAGCATCGAATTACTTGATTTTTTAAAATCTCATTTATCTTTTCTAGATAAATGATGCCTCGGGATGCTGGAGGCAGCCTGACCCTGTTTTTGAGCTTAAAATTTTTTTATTAGGTCGATACGGTTGATTTTAGAGCCGGGAGATGCCCTTTTCGAGTTTCTTAGAATACGCATGTCACTTCTTGTCAATATGCTGCTTGCGTTGCATTTGTCTCTCGAATATTCCTTTTTTCTTCTTATTTCCTATTTGCATACTCGTGTTGCGCCTTTTTTCCGCTTTTTTTCTTTTCGCCGTGATTAGACCATTACAATATTGTATTGTACAACGACCTTTCAAATACCATAACTTTGCGTACAAAGCACCGAATAACTTGATGTTTTCATAACTCATTCATCTTATCGAGATAAAAGACGCCTTGGGTTGCTGGAAGCAGTCCTACCCTGTTTTCGAGCTCAAAATCTTTTATTTAGGTCGATACGTTGGATTTTTAGAGCCCGGAGATGCCCTTTTCGAGTTTCTTAGGATACACAAGTCACTTCTTGTTAAAATGCCGCTTGCGTTGCGTTTGTGTCTCCGATATTCCTTTTGCTTCCTTTTTCCTGTTTGCGTACTCGTGTTGCACCATTTTTCGCTTTTTGTTTTTGTTTTTGTCGTGATTAGACGATTACAACATTGAATTGTACGACGAACTTTTAAGTACCATAACTTTTCTTACGAAGCACCGAATTACTTGATTTTTTAACATCTCATTCATCTATTCCAAATAAATGACGGCTCGAGATGCTGGAGGCAACCTAACCCCATTTCCGAGCTCAAAATTTTTTATTTAGGTCTATACGTTGGATTTTTTGAGCCAAGAGATGCCTTTTTCGAGTTTCTTGGGATACACATGTCACTTCTTGTCAATACGCCGTTTGTGTTGCGTTTGTCTCTCGGATATTCCGTTTTTCTTCCTATTTCCTATTTGCGCACTCATTTTCCCCCCTTTTCCGCTTTTTGTTTTGTTTTGCACGATGGGCTTTGAAATACCATAACTTTGCGTACAAAGCACCGAATGACTTGATTTTTTGACAGCTCATTCATCTTATCGAGATAAAAGTCGTATCGTGTTACTGGAGGCAACCCGGCCCCATTTTTTAGCACAAAATCTTTTATTTAGGTAGATACATTGGATATTTAGAGCTGGGAGATGCCCTTTTCAAGTTTCTTAGGATACACATGTCACTTCTTGTCAATACGCCGCTTGCATTGTGTTTGACTCTCGGATATTTCTTTTGCCTCCTATTTCCTATTTGTGTTGCACCCCTTTTTCGCTTTTTTGTTTTTGTTTTCGTCTTGATTAGACGATTCCAACATTGAATTGTACGACAAGCTTTTAAATACCATAACTTTTCTTACGAAGCACCGAATTACTTGATTTTTTCACATCTCATTCATCTTTTCCAAACAAATGATGCCTGGGATTCTGGAGGCAGCCCAACCCTTTTTTTGAGATCAAAATCTTTATTTAGGTCGATAAGTTGGATTTTTAGAGCCGAGAGATGCCCTTTTCGAGTTTCTTGGGATACACATGTCACTTCTTGTCAATAGGCCGCTTGCGTTGCGTTTGTCTCTCGGATATTCCATTTTTCTTCATATTTCCTATTTGCGTACTTGTTTTGCACCCCTTTTGCGCTTTTTGTTTTGGTTTTCGCCGTGATTAGACGATAACAACATTGAATTGCACCGAATGACTTGATTTTTTCACATCTCATTCATCTTAGCGAAATAAAAGATGCCTTGGGTTGCTGGAGGCAGCTCTACTCTATTTTCGAGCTCAAAATATTTTATTTAGTTCGATATATTGGATTTTTAGAGCCGGGAGATGCCCTTTTCGAGTTTTTAGGATACAGAAGTCACTTCTTGTCAATATGACGCTTGCATTGCGTTTGTGTCTCGAATATTCCTTTTGCTTCCTATTTCCTGTTTGCCTACTCGTGTTGCACCCCTTTTTCACTTTTTGTTTTAGTTTTCGTCGAGATTAGTAGATTACAACATTGAATTGTATGATGAACTTTTAAATACCATTACTTTTCTTACAAAGTACCGAATTACTTTATTTTTTCACATCTCATTCATCTTTTCCAAATAAATGACGCCTAGGGATGTTGGAGGCAGCCCAATCCCGTTTTTGAGCTCAAATATTTTTATTAATGTCAATACATTGGATTTTTAGAGTCGGGAGATGCACTTTTCGAGTTTCTTAGGATATAAATGTCACTTCTTGTCAATACACCGCTTGCATTGCGTTTGTCTCTCAGATATTCATTTTGCTCTCTATTTCCTATTTGCGTACTCGTGTTGCACCCGTTTTTCATTTTTGTTTTTGTTTTCGTCGAGATTAGAAGATTACAACATTGAATTTACGATGAATTTTTAAATACTATAACTTACTTTTGAAGCACCAAATTACTTGATTTTTTCCCATCTGGTTTTTCTTTTCCAAATAAATGATGCCTCGGGATGCTGGGGGCAACTCGACCCCGTTTTCAAGCTCAAAATCGTTTTAGGTTTATACGTTGGATTTTTAGAGCAGAGAGATGCCCATTTTGAGTTTCTTAGGATACGCAAGTCACTTCTTGTCAATATGCCGCTTGCATTGAGCTTGTCTCTTGGATATTCCTTTTGCTTCCTACTTCCTATTTGCATTTGTCTCTCCTGTTGCTCCCCTTTTCTGCTTTTCTTTTTGGTGGAAAGTAAATTCGTATTATATGTGTCCCGAAATGGGAAAGGAAACAAGTACAAGGATCAGACCAAAGGCACAAATGGGATAACACGCAGGTCACCCAAACTATGCTATGGCAAAAGAACCCAAGAGACGGATCTTGGTGTCGCATCCATGAGAGCAGGATAGAAAAATGCCCCGGGCATCATTAAAACCTCAATGCAGTAAAACCCAGTGGGAAAAACAAGTCATAGAGGAAAAAGAGCACCACCTGCAACACAAGACAAAAACAAAAACAAACTAGAAACAGAAAATACAAAAGCAACAACAAAAGCAACAACATAACCGGAACTACAAGGTGCCCACAGTAGCCGAGGGGAACCTATCATGAAGAATAAGAAAAATGTGGTCGATGATCAGTCTGGTCACAACCTCAGGCGGGATGCGGTTGTTGTCGAAGATGCAAGCATTCCTGGCGAGCCAGATGTGGTAGACCGAGGCTGCCAGGGAGTAAACTCGAGCCCTCGAAAGACAGTCATCCGGGCAAGCATGTCTCCGAAGCCACGTAAGAGCGCCCTGAATCGTCGAGATGGAACGCGGGATGTGGAAGCGATCACACACTTGGTGCCAAACGAAGGCAGCATAGTCGCATGTGAAAAATAGATGGTCGTGGGTCTCCATTGGCTGGTCGCACAGCCTGCATCTGGGATCAATCTGTAGGTACTGAAGGCGGTCGAGAGTGGACAGCTTACCTAGCGTTGCCAACCACAGAAGGAAGGAGTGCTTCGGTGTGCTATGTGCAGGCCACACCTCCTTCGACCAGCTCACCACCGCCTACCTAGACCGAAGGGCTTCATATGCCTTGGAGACCTTGAATTCGCCCGCAACACACCTATCCTCCAACGTGTCCGTAATGCTAGCCTCCCTCCCCTCTATGTTATCGATTATATCACGAGCATGTATAATAGCCTTGATGAGAGGAGAGTCCCGCCGATGAGCAGTCCATTCCAAGGGCCCCATCCGAGTCAAATAGCGTGATGCACCTACCGCACCCATAAGTTGTCCTGCTGAGTCGTAATGTGCAACAAGTGCTTCAGCATGAAGCACTTGTTCCAGACGCCAAAATCCAAAAGGCTGAGGCCCCCTTCCCTCCTGGGAATACAGAGGTCCACCCACTTCACCCTGGGGTGCTTCCACAAAAATCCTCTGCAGATGGAAACCAGACTATGAAGGACGCTCTGAGGAATGGGAACCATGGACAACCAGAAACCCGCACTCCCTTGAAGCACAGAACCAATGAGCTCCCTTCTACCAGCAAAGGAGATAGTCTTCTTGGCCCAAACAGTGAGGTAAGCGCTTATCTTGTCGAGAAGCGGCTTGAAATGGATCCCCTTGAGACCGGACATGCCAATCGGGATACCCAGGTACCGAAGTGGAAAAACACCCTCCCTAAATCCAGAAGCACCAATCAAAGTCTCTCGCTCCTGATCTGAGACCGAGGCCAAAAACATGGAAGAATTCCCCACGTTCCCGCATAGCCCCGACATGGTACTAAATCTCTCCAAGCAGCCCAAGAGCACACCCACCGAACCTGGGTCGCCGCGACAAAACATCACAATGTCATCAGCAAAAATGAGATGTGGTAAGCGGAGAGATGTGCAGTGTTGGTGAAAAGAGAAAGTGTCCCTGTTTGTCTCCTACTTGACAAGCCTCGAGAAAATCTCCATGCACATCACGAAGAGGAGGGGCGAGAGCGGGTCCCCTTGTCGAAGGCCACGCTTGCTAGGAAAAAACCATGGAGCGTCTTGTTAATCTTGATGGAGTAAGTGGCCGAGGAGATGCATTTCATGACCTAAGCGATAAAGGTGGGTGGGGCCCCGAGATGGATAAGCGCAAACCGGACAAACTCCCAATAGACCGTGTCGTACGCCTTTGCCAGGTCCACATTGAGGAAGCACCGCTTGGTGTCCCGCGTGACCTCATATCTCCGAAGAAGTTCCTGCATAAGAAACACATTATCCGCAAGGAGCCGGCCCTCCACAAAAGCGCTTTGGGCCGGGTCTATCAGTGGACCAAGACACCGCGCTAAGCGTAGTGTCATGATCTTAGTAATAACCTTATAGATAACATTACAGCAAGAGATAGGACGATAGTGCTCAACTCTTGACGGGGCGTCGAATTTGGGGATGATGGAGATTATGGTGTGGTTGCGCTGCCTAAGAAGCTTCCCGTTGATAAAGAACTCCTTGACCGCCGCACACACCTCAGCCTCAGTCGTCTCCCACGTAGCTTTAAAGAACTTGACTGAGTATCCATCCAGACCGGGGGATTTATCATCGCCCATAGACCAGAGGGCCTCCTTGATCTCTGTCACCAAGATAGGGGACGTCAGGAACTAGGTGTCTGCGTCTGAAAAACGGGCACCATGGGCGAGCTCACCGGGGTCCGGGAGCGAGATATCAATCGTCGACCCAAAAAGGCCTCTATAGTAGTCCACGAACTCTACCACCACCTCTTCCATAGAGTGTGTCCGGGTGCCATCCCTTTTGGAAACGGCCGCAATATGGTTGCGCCTGCCATTCACCTTTATCAAAGCATGAAAGTATTTAATACACTTATCGCTTTTAATAGGGTGAGTGGACTTAGCAAGCTGGCTCAGAAAACTCCCCTCCGCTTCGTTCAGTCGCTTTGCCGTTGTCTTTGCCTCCTCCATCCTGCGCCTTGCTTCCAGGGAGTTCAGATTCAGCCGACACTTCTCAAGAGCCCGAGTTAGGCCAGCATTTGCCTCCGCTGCTCGAGCAGAGATGTGGCTGAACTCTTGTTGGTTGAGGGACTTGAGAGGCGCCTTTAGTCCGTGGAGCAGCCTCGATAAGCGAAACTGGTACATGCCCCTTACTTCAGCCTCCCACCCCTCCTTGACTATCTCCGCGAATCTCGGGTGAGCTGTCCACATGTTGAAGAACTTGAAGTACTTCCTCCCTGCGACCTGTAATCTGCACAGAGAAACAATCCCCAGCTTGTGGTCCGAAAGATGCCACTCGTCGGGGAAATCAGTGTCACAAGCAAACGCAGAATCCGACCATGCGGGATTAACCAACACACGGTTGAGTCTGCTCCAAACTGAGCCATTGGTCCAGGTCAGCGGGTTCGGAATCGAGCACGGTGCATCGACGAGACCATGGCGACGGCAGGCATCGACCATGTCTCTACACTCGTACATCAAAACCGGTACCGCGTTCACCCTTTCCTCTGCGCTCATGACCGAGTTAAAATCGCCTAACACAAGCCAATGCATCATATGAGCATGCAACAAGTTATCAACATGGTCCCAAATTGGTCGCCTAGCAACTACACTATGCAGGCCATAAACAAAACAAACTCCAAAGTGCACACCGGTTATCCTACAAGAAGCGCGAACCCCGAAGTGCTGAACCGAGGAGCTAATGACCTCTAAATCCACTAAATCACTATTCCAAGTGACCAGGATATGACCGTGCAGGTCGAGTTCGAAATTTGAATCAAACTTCCAACCCGGTTCCACGCGTCGCATCACATTGTCCACATTGAGTTTAGCACATTTCGTTTCATAAATACCTACAATGCAAGACTGAGTTTTACGGAATACCTCCCTTAGGCCTCTTTGTTTCAGGGCTTGGCTGAGCCCTTGGATGTTCCAAGAGAGAATATTCATGCGGGCACTTTAGGTTTTCCCTTTTCGCCACCTTCCTTGGCGATGCTGCAGAGAGTTCTCACTGTCGAAGGCCATTTAGTCGCCTTCAAAGCTTGCACAAGCGGGGTCTATCCTTTTCTAGCCTTAGCCCAAGATCTCTTGCGCTGCGATTTGGACAGCTCTGCCTCGGCAGACCACTCCCCATCCTCCCTAGCCTTGCCAGCATCGGCCCTCCTGTCGCCCATTGGATCCATCAAACCGCTGGCCTTCATACCGACAGTACCCACATCATCGGCTTTTCCCACGCCGGATACGGTGTCATTCTCATCATCCTCGGAACCCTCTTGGGAACTATTCCATTCAGCATTCTCCTCCACCCAGTCATCTTTAAGCACACCCATATCCTGCGTACAGGAGTCGTTAACGAGAGGTTTCAGAGATGAAGGGGGAGCCGGGTCAGGTGGCTGCGTCTCCCGTCGCCTTAGGATAGAAGGAGTCACAGCAGTGGGTTGGGTCGGCCCAATGGGGTCCGCCGGGCTGCTTTAGGACCAGAAACTGCGTCGCCGGACATCGGAGCAGAAGCATTCGAAGTCCCACCCTTAGGTCCTATCAGAGTCTTCTTTGTTCTCTTGCCCATCGTGTCCTTTTTCTCCTTGAATGAACATGTCTTGTTCTCATGACCAAATGAGCAGCAAGTGGTACAGTACTTTGGTTCATTCTCGATAAGTATAGAGCAGAGAAGTTCCTCGCCATTGTCAAATTCCACCGGGACCTCACGGACAATGGGCGTCGCAAAATTTACCTCTACAAGACAGCGAGCATATGACCCCCGTCGTCTTCCTTCGGTCACTGGATCCGTGAACAAGGGACTTCCCACATGCGAGGCGAGCCGACCAAGAATCTCCTGGTTCCAGAAATCGCGTGGAAGACCGAAGATGCGGATCCAAAGGGGCACGGTAGCTATGTCCCTGCGGTTAAAGGCAAACTTGTCGGAAACGTTCTTTAGCAGCATGGGCTTGCCATGGATAAAGTATTGGCCTCCCTTGAGGACCTTATCCTTGTCTTCCTCCGACTCGAGCTGACAGAAGTATCATCCTTCCTCGATGCGATACTTAGACCTGACTCCCCAAGACTTCATCATAGTGTTAATAAGAAAATGCCCTGGGGGATATTCGACGTATTGACCAAGAAGGGCCTATCCCCATACAGCCTGTTTTGGTAAGCCCTCGCTAACCTTGATTGACGCTCGGTTGGATGTTGGCTTGGTATAGCTTAGTTTTCCGCCTACTCCGGAATTCATGAAAATTTTCTTCGATCCCGAGGCCCATGCGTTAGCCCGAGGAGCAGCTAAAATGTGCTTGCTTCCGTGCGCTTGATCAGTAATGGTTGGTCCAGTGGATCGATTGGCCATAGTAGAGGCTGGAGCAACAACGTCCCTCTCGATGCTCCCAGCAGTGCGGCCCAGACTTGCCCATGTCTTGTCCGCAGCACTCAACGGCATCGGGGGAAAAACTGCCTGAAAATCTGGTTCTTCTTCCGAAAGAACATCACCGTCCATAATCGCAGCTTCCTCTTGTCCCTGACCAACATCGATGGAGGTAGTAATAGCTATCTCCCCGCTATCCAAGGGAGCTTCTGCCATCGTTGAGATCAACGGGTTTAGCACAACTGTAGTTTCCATCACAGTACGCGTAGTGACGGTGCCCGCAGCACTTGGACCATCAAGTTTGGTCGTAGGTTTACTCACGGGTACGTCGCGCGCAAACTGTCCACTTAGACCACGGGGAACACCGGAGGTTCCTTTTTTTCCCATGACTCACCACAAAGACAGCAAGGGTCAGAATACGACGTGCAGAAACCAGCAGCCCTGAATCTGCAAACCAGCAAAAACCAGCGAAAACCAGCAACAACAAGATGGTGCAGGCACTGATTCACCGGCTGAGGCAGAGACCGCCGGCAACACAGTGGACCGGTCGTGGGAACCCTAAGGAGACCCCTAGAGAAACTCCATATAGCAAGCCGTAGAAACCATCGGTTCCAGCAGCAACTCAAGAGCCCATCAAATCCAGCAGCCCTAGAACACCAGGAAGGGTAGACCGTCGCCGGGTGGAGTAGGAAATTGCCGCTGGACACTCACCGCCGGGCAGAAGCCGTCGCCGGAAGAAGAAGAACCACAAAAGTTTCCGCCGCCGGAAGAGAGAAAATCGCCCAGAGAAAATCGCCCATTTTCTCCCCTTTTCCGCTTTTTTTTTTTGTTTTTGCTGTGATTAGACGACTACAACATTGAATTGGATGATGGATTTCAAATACCATAACTTTGCGTACGAAGCACCAAATTGCTTGATTTTTTTACATCTCATTCATCTTTTCCAGATAAAGGATGCCTCAGGCTGCTGGAGGCAGCCCGACCTCGTTTTTTAGTTCAAAATCTTTTATTTATGTCGATACGTTAGATGTTTAGAGCCGAGAGAGGCCCTTTTCTAGTTTCTTAGGATACACATGTCACTTCTTGTCAATATGCCGCTTGCATTGCGTTTGTCTCTTGGATATTCCTTTTGCTTCCTATTTCCTATTTGCATTTGTCTCTCGTGTTGAACCCCTTTTCCGCTTTTATTTTTTGTTTTCGTCGTGATCCAACAATTACAATATTGAATTGTACGACGAGATTTGAAATACCATAACTTTGCTTACGAAGCACCGAATTAATTTTTTCACATCTGATTCCTCTTTTCCAGACAAATAACACTTCGGGATGCTGGAGGCACCCTGACCCTGTTTTCGAGCTCAAAATCTTTTATTTAGGTGGATACGTTGGATTTTTAGAGCCGGGAGATGCCCTTTTCAACTTTCTTAGGATACGCATGTAACTTTGTGTCAATACGCCGCTTGCGTTGCGTTTGACTCTCGGATATTCCTTTTGCTTCCTATTTCCTATTTGCGTACTTATGTTGCACCCCTTTTTCCGCTCTTTCTTTTGGTTTTCTCCGTGATTAGACGATAACAACATTGATTTGTACGAATGGCTTTGAAAGACCATAACATTGCGTACAAAGCACCGAAATACTTGATTTTTTCACATCTCATTCAACTTATCAGATAAAAAAATGCCCTAGGTTGCTAGTGGCAGCCCAACCCTGTTTTCGAGCTCAAAATCTTTTATTTAAGTCAATATGTTGGATTTTTAGAGCCGTGAGGAGCCCTTTCGAGTTTCTTAGGATATGCAAGTCACTTATTGTCAATACGCCGCTTGCGTTGCGTTTGTGTCTCGGATATTCCTTTTGCTTTCTATGTCCTATTTTCGTACTCAAGTTACTTATTGTTAAAACATTGAATTGTACGACGATCTTTGAAATACCATAACTTTGCTTACAAAGCACCGAATTACTTGATTTTTTCACATCTCATTCATCTTATCAAGATAAAAGATGCCCCTAGATTCTGGAGGCGGCCCGACCCCATTTTTGAGCTTAAAATATTTCATTTAAATCGATACATTGGATTTTTAGAGCCAAGAGATGCCCATTTCGAGTTTCTTAGGATACACATGTCCTTTCTTATCAATACGCCCCTTGCGTTGCGTTTGTCTCTCAAATATTCCTTTAGCTACCTATTTCCAATTTGCATACTCGTGTTGCACCCCTTTTCTGCTTTTTGTTATGGTTTTCTCCGTGATGATACGATTACAAAATTGAATTGTACGACGAGCTTTAAAATACCATAACATTGCATACAAAACACCGTATTACTTGATGTTTTCACATCTCATTCATCTTATCGAGATAAAAGATGCCCTGGGTTGCTGGAGGCAGCCCAACGCCAGCTTTGAACTCAAAACATTTATTTAGGTCGATACGTTGGATTTTTAGAGCCAGTAGATACCCTTTTCGAGTTTCTTAGGAAACGCAAGTCGGTTCTTGTCAATACGCCGCTTGTGTTGCGTTTGTCTCTCAGATATTCCTTTTGCGTCCTATTTCTTATTTGTGTACTCATGTTGCGCCCCTTTTTTTGCTTTTTTTTGCATTCGTCGTGATTAGACGATTAAAACATTGAATTGTGCACGAGCTTTGAAATACCATAACATTGAGTACGAAGCACTGAATTACTTGATTTTTCACATCCCATTCATCTTTTCCAGATAAACGATGCCTGGGGTTGCTGGAGGCAGCCCGAGCTCGTTTTCAAGCTCAAAATCTTTTATTTAGGTCGATACGCTGGATTTTTAGAGCCGCGAGAGGCCCTTTTCGAGTTTCTTAGGATAACATGTCAATTCTTGTCAATACGACGCTTGCGTTGCGTTTGTCTCTCGGATATTCCGTTTTTCTTCCAATTTCCGATTTGTGTAGTCGTGTTTCACCCCTTTTTCCACTCTTTGTTTTTGTTTTCACCGTGATTAGACAATTACAACATTAAATTGTACAACGGGATTTGAAATACCATAACTTTGCGTATAACGCACCAAATGACTTGATTTTTCCACATCTCATTCATCTTATCAAGCTAAAAGACGCCCCGGGTTTTCTTGAGGCAGCCCGAACCCATTTTCGAGCTAAAAATACTTTATTTAGGACGATACATTAGATTTTTAGAGCCGGGAGATGCCCTTTTCGAGTTTCTTAGGATACGCAAGTCACTTCTTGTCAATACGCCGCTTGTGTTGCGTTTTTCTCTAGGATATTACTTTTGTTTCGTATTTCCTATTTGTGTACTCGTGTTGCACCCCTTTTCCCCTTTTTGTTTTTATTTTCATCGGTATTAGACGATCAAGACATTGAATTGTACGATGAGGTTTTAAATACCATATGTTTTCGTACGAAGCACCGAATTACTTGATTTTTTCACATCTCATTCATCTTTTCCAGATTAAAGATGCCTATGGTTTCTAGAGGCAGCCCGACCCTGTTTTTGAGTACAAAATCTTTTATTTAGGTCGATGCATTGAATTTTTTGAGCCAGAACATGCCTTTTTCGAGTTTCTTAGGATACACATGTCACTTCTTGTCAATACGCCGCTTGCATTGCGTTTGTCTCTATATTTCCTTTGCTTCCTATCTCCTATTTACGTACCCGTGTTGCACCCCTTTTCCATTTCTTGCTTTTGTTTTCATCGTGATTAGACGATTAAACCACTGAATTGTACGACGAGCTTTGAAATACTATAACTTAGCTTACAAAGCATGAAATCAGTTGATTTTTTCACATCTTATTTATCTTTTCCAAATAAATGACATCTCGCGATGCTAGAGGTAGCCCGACGTCGTTTTCAAGTTCAAAATCTTTTATTTATGTCGATACATTGGATTTTTAGAGCCGGAAGATGCCCTTTTCAAGTTTCTTAGGATACGCATGTCACTTCTTGTCAATACGCCGCTTGCATTGCGTTTGTCTCTCGGATATTCATTTTCCTTCCTAATTCCTATTTTCGTACTCGTTTTGCACCCCTTTTCTGCTTTTTGTTTTAGTTTTTGTCGTGATTAGACGATTACAACATTGAATTGTACGACGAGCTTTGAAATACCATAACTTTGCGTACGAAGCACCAAGTTACTTGATTTTTTCACATCTCATTAATCTTTTCTAGATAAAGGATGCCTCGGGTTGCTGGAGGCAGCTCGACCCTGTTTTCGAGCTCAAAATCTTTTATTTAGATCGATACGTTGGATTTTTAGAGCCAAAAAATGCTTTTTTGAGTTTCTTAGGATACGCATGTCACTTCTTGTCAATACATCGCTTGCATTGCATTTGTCTCTCGGATATTCCTTTTTGTTTTCTATTTTCTATTTGCGTACTCGTGTTCTACCCCTTTTCGGCTTTTTGTTTTTGGTTTCATGGTGATTAGACGATTACAAGATTGAATTGTACGATGAGCTTTGAAATACCATTCATCTTATTGAGACCAAAGACGCTAGTCGTTTCTTGTCAATACGTGATGATCTCATTTTCGTACACGATTCTCGCATGCTTTTAAAGACTTTTATGACGATAGTTGTGAAGTTTACATGTGATTATGTATCTGTTTCACTTGTTTCTGTGTTTTCGTGTTTTTATAGGTTTCAATTCATATTTGATTCATTTCGAAGCTAAGGAGCATACACGGGACAAAATATGACATCGAAGGTCACAACGGGTTGAACGAAATGAGAAATGAACAATTTATGGCCAAGCACACAACTTAGCACGACCGAGCATGCATCAAGGCACACAACCCGGTCGAGCATGGTCAAGTGCACGACCGAACTCACCATAATCAAGTGCACGACCCGGCATGCCATCATGCACACTCAGGCTCTTTGTGCAATTCCAAGGCTGAGATCTGTGCGAGACCCATGCATGCCAAGTGCACGGTCGATCACTCTTTTGGTGAGGCAGCACGGTCAGGCCTAGCTAGCATCATCGGGTGTTTTATGCAAATTCATCCCCGTAACTTCTGCACGGGTCAGGCATTCCAAGAGCACGGTCGGGCACGACCTTTTCTAGCCAGAACGGTCGGGCATTAAGGACAGCACAGTCGGGGAATGAGCAAAATAACCCATCTATTTGCATGGGATGAAGGATACCCGTCCGGGCATGAGAGTAAAGCACGGTCAGGCATGACTTTGTAAAACCGCCTACCGACAAATTTGGTGGAAAAGAGTCGGCCAAGAGTTTGGTTTTAAAATTATAAAACGTCAAGGGCATGAGGGATCCACCAACATTTGAGAATACACGATTAACAGCAACCATTCATCTATCGAGCCCTGTTGACGAGAGTCACGCAAGGAGTCGGGAATTGATTCGAGATCATCACTCGTTTGATATTTCTGTGCTCCTTATTCTACTGTTTGTTTATGTTGTTTATACTCATGATCGAGTAGTAGATTTGTTCTAGGAGAAGGGATTAGCCCATGGCTATCCCAGAACCCTCTTTTATTTATTTATGATTGCATTTCCCCATTTAGTTTATCTATTATTTGTATGAGCGCTTATTGTCTTGTGTTTACGGTGGCCACGTATATGCATGTGTTACGGATTAGGAGAAGGACCGAAAGAAGAATTCTAGTCCTAGAAGATCAGGTTTAGAACAACCGAGACTAGGTCACGAAAGTAGGATAGTAATGGTTGAGGGTTGAATCGGGCGAATCATGAATCATAATGGGGTTTAGTTGGGGTGTCAGCCACGAAAGTAGGGATGACTCAATCGAACCACATTCCTATGCCTTGAGAGAGGGTATGTTCTACATTAGGATCGCATGCCTTAGGTATTTTGATAGAGAATGCACGCTTAGATAGATCGGTTCATAAGCTATGCGGTGAAACCGGATTCCTAGAACATTTGCCTCTTTGATTAGAACTCACCATTCCATTGCATATTTATCATTGCATCTCATCATCCTTATTTCATCGCAGCAAGCATTGATTCAAGTTTGATTATTAGATCGTGTTACATTAGACCTCGTGGGATCGACACCTTAATTACTACACACGTGTCGCGGGCATCTTCTCGACCATGGTAGGAGCCTGTATAAGTGAGTTCGTTACTATAACCATCTCGTTGTCCACGGTTCTCTTCCACATTATGATATCCTTGAGAAACTTCGCATATGATGGGATCTTTGTGAGCGCGTCGTAGAACGAGATAGTGACTTGTAGCTTCCTCAAGAGTTCCACAAATATAGAGAATTGGGCCTGATCACTTTGCTTCCTTTGATGCTGCGGAAAGGGCAATGGTGGTACCCTCGGGGGAGGTGCTACATAGGGTAACTCCCTCTCCTCTTCCTCGGTTGCCTTCTCTTCCACGACTAGAGTGATGGGTTGTTCGATCTTATCACTCAAATGTTATTCTCTTGCAGCCATGGGAGGCATTGGTTGCCCTACCGTGTTCCCGCTCCTTAAGAAAATGGCATTTACTTGCTCGCGGGGGTTCGCCTCGGGTTTCCCGGGAAGCTGTCCGGGTTGTCGGTTCGAACCTTGGGCTAGTTGAGCCACTTGCGTTTCGAGAAGTCTCAAATGCATCTGAAATTCGTCCATTCTCTTCTTCATATCCTCTTGCTCAGTCCTAATCCCTCCAAGCGCGCTTTTCTGCTCTTGGTGCATCAATTGGAGCATCGAAAGAATTTCAGAATCACCCTTGATTCTGCTCTGGGCCACTTCCTCTCGGTTGGAAACCTTGATTCTGGTTTCTTTCCATTATCCGCGGTTGGAAGTTCTGCGGATTCGCTACATTGTTCGTGTTGCCATATAAAAGGTTGGGATGGCTCTTGATATAATTTTGCTGGGAGCCCCAATTGGAAACGTAGTTCACTTCCTCCATCCCTTGGCCTACGGATACGTCATGTCGATCCACATGAAGTCCAGCTATCATCCGATGTATCTCGCCAACTTGTTGCTTCAAGTCCGTCAATTCCGGGTTGGCGATGCCAAGCTCGTTCACTGCAGCTTTAGATGGGTAATCGCGATTGTATTCCCCTACCTTCTTGCCTCCTTCCCTCGCCATGCTCTCGATCATGTTCTCGAGCTGATTAAACGCCAGGTTGCTGAGGGAACCACCACCCGCTGCCACGATCATGAATCGGGTGGTTTCTTGGAGACCTTGGATAAAACTCGTGATAAGATACTTCTTATCCGTTCCGTGGTGTGGGCATATCCGCTGGTAGTTCTTAAATCGCTCCCATTCATCGTATAACGTCTCGACTCTTTCTTGTAAGAAAGAATTAATGTGAATCTTGGCGAGAAGCATTCTATGATCCGGGAAGAATTGTTGCATGAACCGTTGCTCCAAATCATCCCACGACGTGATTGATACAGCCGACAAGTTGAACAGCCAACATTGCGCCGCATCCTTGAGTGAGAATAGGAACACCATCAAGTAGAGATCCTCCCGAGTAACTCCCGTTCCAACCTTGGTAGTGCTGCAAAGCATCTTGAAGTCTGTAAGGTGGGAGTTCGGATCTTCGTTCTCCATTCCTCTAAAGGCCGCGTTGTTGAGCATTTGTATGAAGGCTGGTTGTAGCTCAACCTGGTTATCAATCGTGCGGACCATGCACGAAAGTAACTGCGTGTGCTTCGGGGCGGTGTATGCTCCGTAAGTCTCATCGGCAGCAGACATGTCGGGGTTACTTGCGCTGTCCTCTCCGCTGCTTGCACTATGGGTTTCTTCCTCCTCAGAGGCGTATGTCTTGTGATTGCTCGCTCTTTCTACCTCGGATTCGGAATCCGCTGTTCCAATCCTTCTCTTCTTGCGCAGGCTCCTTAAAGTTCGTTCGACCTCGGGATCGTAAATGAGGAGCTTCTGAGTAGAGCTTCTCATACAAGGCTCCTGCACAACAAGAAACAAAACACCAAAGTGTAGATCCGCGGTAGATAGAATAGAATCGATAAAGGAAAAAACGAAAAGAAAATGCGAAAAGCAAAAGAAGACTCCGGAAAGGACTAGATCTTAATCTAGCTAATTCCTAGTCTAGGC
>CM071861.1:32095660-32129713 GCA_036759665.1 Gynandropsis gynandra | reverse complement strand
GGTGCGGCTAGGGCAAGTCGCGCAAATGCATGGGTCATGAGTGATGCCCGATCGGGCATGGTGTGTGCCCAGTCGGGTGCAAGGCATATGGTCGGGCATATTCATGCCCGAGTCGTGTAACAATTGTGCATAAAATTAGCCGTAGCTTTTGCCCGATCGTGCATGACTTGTGCCCGACCGGGTGGAGGCTCTTTATGCCGAATCTCATCCCGTTGTCCCGTGATGATCCCCGAAGTTGCTCCTTAGCTCCGTGCATGTTCCTTTAGCTCCAAAATGATCCAAATACGCGTAAAAACCTGTAAGAACATGAAAACACCGAAAACAAGTAAAATGGATACGAAATCATACGTAAAGCAACACATATATATCGAAAACGTCTCTTAAATCATGCAAGAAATACGCATGAAAACGAGATGATCAACATTGTTGAAGCGTTGGGCCAATATAAGGATCTTTTACACATGTGTCCACACCATGGTCTCGAGCAGTGGTATGTTATCCAAACCTTTTACAATGGAATTTCATACAAACACCGAACGATATTAGATAACGCTGCTAGAGGATCGTTTATGGAGCTGATTGATAACATCGCCATGAACCACACTATGTGGTCAACACCGAGAGGTATGCCTAACAAAACTCAAGGTTTATATGAGCTGAATCAGGGCAGAGCAACGGGCAATGCAACAATGCTATGTACTGTGTGAATTGCGGAGATACGGAACATGTAGCATATCAATGCACGGTACACGAAGACTTCAAACAGAGGAACTATGTCCAACAACAAGGAAAGGCACAATTCAGGAATACATACAACCCGAATTGGAGGAACCACCCGAATCTTTCCTATCGAACGACTCGCCGGTGAAGTATTCGGGATTTCAGCAAAGATAAAAAACGTACCAGCAAAACAATCAGCAATTCCAGCAAGCTCAGCAAGTTCCGCAACCCTCAACCTCCTCAAGCCCCTTCGTCGAACCTTGAGGCGGTAATGCTCTAATTTATCAAGGAGCAAAGGCAGCAACAATCGACTCAAGCAAAATTCAATGCGGATGTGGGGACAACGATCAACGAGCTCAAAACTCAGATGGAGTCCTTGAGCAACCATGTGAAGAGCTTAGAGAACTCCATAGCACAACAGGATGCCTCATCCTCTCGGAATCCCGGAAAGCTTCCCGGTAAACCCGACTTCAACCCCAGAGAGTACGTGAACGCTATTAGCTTGTGCATCAGTGATGTGATTGAGTAGTCACCCTCCAAAGAGCAAGATCAAGTTCATGGAACGTTCATAAAAAAAGGCAAAGGTACCATCACGATTATGGAGGTGTTGAACCAGATTTGGACAAACCATGTGTTGCTCCACCAGCGTACAAACCTCCTACACCGGTTCCTCAACGTGTTGTGAGCAACAAGAATAAAGAGAGAGTGGGCAGATCTGTAGAGGGACTCAAGAAGCTTGACATCAACATCACATTCGTGGAATTCCTCCAAAAGATGCATAATCATGCCAAACTCATCAAAGAGGTTCTTTCCAAATAGAGGCATATCGAAGAGAACGAAACGGTAGCACTCACCGAGGAATGCAGCGCCATCCTTCAAAACAAGCTGTTACCGAAGTTGAAGGACCCCAGAAGCTTCTCCATTCCATGCACAATAGGTAATATTGACATTGACAATGCTTTGTGTGATTTAGGAGCAAGCGTGAGCATCATGCCACACCCGGTCTTCAAGCGGATGGACTACGGGAATCTCAAACCTACAAAGATGTCTCTATGCCTCACGGATCGTTCGGTAAGATATCCGGTGGGAATTGTTGAAAACATTCCCACCAAGGTAGGTAATCTTTTCAGTCCTACTGATTTTGTTGTGTTTGACATAAAGGAAGACGCTAGGATACCTATTATTCTTGATAGACCGTTCTTAGCTACTGCAGGTGCCATGATAGACGTACAACAAGGAAAGCTTTCCTAACGTGTCGGAGATGAGACGATAGAGTTCAACTTCTCCAGCCCCATGAACGGACCCTCATTCAAGGAGACTTTATTTAAAGTTGATTCACTGGACGAGCTAGCAAAAGGAAAGCATGATCAAGTAAGTGTTTCTGATCCTCTTGTACGATACTTAACACGAGTTTGCAAAGATGCTGGATTTACCAACGAAGGAGCAAAGCTGTACACGGAATTCATGAGTGCAATTTGAAGCACTAGGAGACGCCCCATGTGAGGAGATACCACACAAAACGCACGCTGGTTTCGCAGTGGAGAAGACGCTCAAACTTGCACCCGACCCTCCTCCGTCTTCTTTTCGGTATGGGTACGTTGAATGCGATAAAATATATCCTGCTGTTATGAATGCTAACTTCAGTGCAGATGAGATGGGGAAACAACCACTTGCGTAAAGAAGCGTAGGAGAGTCAGCTCTTCAATATGTTAGCACGGAACTTATTCGGAATACAGCCACGAACCTTCCACCGAAACTCAAAGTAGGCTAAACCCGCACTTGAAAGAGGTAATGTAAAAATACACTATAAAACCTTTTGATGCAGATATCATTTATCAAACCTCGGGCAGCGAATGAGTGAATCCCGTGCATGATGTGCCAAAGAAAGAAGCAGTACTAAGGGATGGCACGACAAAAAGATCTTACCTCATGACTTCCAACTAGGTAACTTAGTTCTACTTTTCCATTCTCGTCCTAAGCTTTTCTCGGGTAATCTACGGTCCCGTTGGTCTAGTCCTTTTCAGGTGCGAGAAGTCTACAGACATGGAGAAGTGGAACTATGGAGCGATTCAAGCGGAACGTTCAAAGCTAATGGGCAGCGGCTAAAGCTCTACCAAGCTGCTCAACCGATCGAAAGTGGAAATCCCATTTTCTTTTCCGATCCATCTGTTGTGCACGCATGAGAAATGGAGACGTCAAAGCTTAAAGACATTAAATACGCGCTTTCTGGGATGCAACCCAGCTGTTTGTTTCTATTTTTCTTAATTGTTTAGTTTATGACTCGGTTAAAAAAACACAAAAAACAAAAAACCTCCACAAACGTAACTTCACTTCTCTTACCCTCCATTGGAGCTTCACGTCGAGGATGTCATTCAATTCAAGTTTGGGGGAGCAGCTCACGTTTGTCAGGTGACTTCGTTTCATTTTCTTTTATTTTCTCTTTGATTTCGTAGTTTTTAGTTTGTTTTTGCTTTCGTGAGTCAGAGTCGTCCCAAGCACTCGTCCGGTGCCACACTTTGAGATGAACCCTGAACCTAGGATACTTAAGAAGTTAGCCTTTTTTGTGAGATTTTGCATGTTTGAATCTCCATATAAATTCCCATATGCTTACACGAGATATCATTAGACTCGTATTCTCGTTCTTATTCTCTTTTCTTCCTTTCTTTGGTTTCCACCTTTTTTTCTTTATAGATCCGCGCTTGGTTTCTAGGACGTCGAAGTCGAAGAGGATGGCTTTCTACTTAGACCCTGGCTGTCGCTGGCACACTCATAAGGTGTAACCTTAGCGGAATGAAGAGGTGCGTCATTGAAGAATTTTTTATACCGAATATCACACATCAACTCTAACCCTTAAGACGTAGAATAACACCTTATCCCACCACTTAAACCCGAACCATCGATCTCGGTGTACTCATGTTAATGTAAACCTGAAATAGTTAGAAACTTATCCATATTGATAGCGCAGTATAAGCGCGTGGGATCTAACAATCCATAGAGAAGTGAACGGTAAAATATATCCAACAAAGCAAAGAATGAATGATATACACAGAGATATGTATACTTGGTATTGAAACCTAGGAGGTGAAATGCAACTATAGATCATGGTTTTATGAACAAATACAAAGCTAATCGATATCCAAAAGACTTTCTTAGATAACCTAGACTATTTTTCACGATTCGACAAGGTCGCAAAATAATGATAAAGCTCAAAAATTCATGCTAGGTATCCATCCGTTTATTCCTAAAAAAAATCTCAACCTCTAATCCTAATCACATGCATGTTACTCGATGAGTACACCAAGTTGACGTTGTGATTACGTGGTGCCGAACATGAGTAACATCCAAACAGCAATAAGGACGCTCGCTGTTGGGAGAGAACAATTCGAGATAAAGCCCGCGATGATCAACATGTTATATCAAAAACAATTCATGGGCAGAAATCACGGAGACCCTCACCAACACTTACGAGACTTCCTAGAGCTTTAAAGCACATTCAAAATTTATGGAGTCTCAGAGGATGCTATTTTGATGTGTCTCTCCCCCGTCTCAATTGGGGGACGAGCGAAGATGAGCTACAATCTCCTCCCACTGGTTCGATCACTACTTGGGACCAGCTATGCACAACATTCCTATCACGGTTCTTTCCTCTGAGCAAGACGATCCAAATGCGAGGAGAGATCACATTGTTTAGATGCCCAGAGGGGGAGATGTTATTGAAGCATAGGGAAGATTCAAAGACCTCTTACAAATGTGTCCTCATCAAGGTCTAGAGCAGTGGTACATGATCTAAACATTCTGCAATGGGATCACGTATGAGCATAGAACGACGTTGGACGATGCTGCTCGAGGATCATTCATGGACTTAAGCGTGGAGGAGGCATACGAGCTAATCGACAATCTTTCCATGAACCACACCATGTGGTCTACCCCAAGAATTATTCCGAACAAGACACGAGGTCTTTACGAATTGGATCAAAGAAGCGCGATGGGCAATGCGGTGAATGCCATGTATTTTGCAAATTGTAGAGATATGAACCATATGGCTTACCAATGCACAATGCAAGAGGGCATGGAACAAATGAACTACGCTCAACAGCAAGGCAATGTGCAATTCGGGAACACTAACAACCTGAATTGAAGGAACCACCAGAATCTTTCGTATCGAATGAACCAACCAATGAAATATTCGGGATTTCAACAAAAGCAACAGCCATACCAGTAACTGCAATCATTCCAGCAAGTCCAGCAAGCTACTCAACATCCTCAAGCTCCTTCGTCAAGCCTTGAGGCGGTAATGCTCGAATTCATCAAAGAGAACAAGCAACATCAAGACAACATCAAGGAGCAACTATCACTTCAAGCAAAATTCAATGCGGATATGGGAGCAATGATGAATGAACTTAAAAACTCAAATGCACTCCTTGAGCACACATCAAGTAGGGACTGCGATCAATGAGCTGAAAACTCAAATGGAATCCTTGAGCACTCATGTGAAGATGCTAGAAAACTCCATCGCGCAGCAAGCTGCATCATCCTCTCGAAATCCCGGGATGCTACCCGGAAAGCCCTATCTTAACCCGAGAGAGCACGTTAACGCTATCACCTTGTGCAGCGGTAATGTGATTGAGAGTCCACCCCCGAAAGAGCAAGAAAAGGCTGCTGGAAAGTCAAAGGAGAAAGGAAAGGGCATTGCACTCAAGGAGACCGCATTAGATTTAGAGAAACCATACGTTGCTCCACCGGCATATGTACCTCTTGTACTGTTTCCTCGACGGTTGGTGAGCAACAAAAACGAAGCGAGATACAGACAGTTTGTAAAGATCCTCAAGAAGCTTCACATCAATATACCATTCGCGGAAGCCCTCCAAAAAATGCTCGTATACGCCAAATTCCTCAAAGAGATCCTATCCAATAAGAGGCGTATTGAAGAGAGTAAGACGGTAGCACGTACCAAGGAATGCATCGTTATTCTTCAAAACAAGCTACCACCGAAGTTAAAAGACCCCGGAAGCTTCTCCATACCATGCACCATAGGAGAAATTGATATCGACAAAGCTTTGTGCGATTTAGGAGCAACCGTGAGCCTAATACCACATTTGGTCTATAAGCGTATGAACCTCGGAAATATGAAGCCTACCAAGACGTGTCTACGACACAAGGATCGTTTGGTAAGGTATCTGGTGGGAATTGTTGAAAACATTCCCACCAAGGTAGGTAATATTTGCATCCCCATTGATATTTTTGTACTCGATATTGAAGAAGATGTTAACGTACCTATAATTCTTGGTACACAATTCCTAACTACTGCAGGTGCAATGATAGATGTACAACAAGGGAAGCTCTCTTTACGTGTCGGGGACGAGAAGATTGAATCCCATTTGTCTAGCCCCAAGGAGTCATGCCATAGAGTTTATGTGCTGGATGAGTCGGCGAATGACACGTTTGATAGAGTAAGTACTTCCAATCCTTTTGAGAGAGGCCTAACAAAGGATTGCAATGCTGCAGGATTTACCAATGAAGGAGCCAAGGTCTATACTAAATCGTGAGTGCCATTAAGGCACTGCAAGATGCCCCACATGAAAAGACGCCGCATGAAAGGCTCCTTGATTTTGTGGTAAAGGAGGCATCTAGGCTTCAGTTTGAACATCTTTCGTCTTCTTTTCAGCATGAGACGCGAAAGCCACCCATCCGTCTCAAGAAGCGTAGGAAAATGAGCCCTTCATTGTCTATTCAAGGAATGCTCTAGGAGGACACCCGCAAAACGTCCATCAATAATCAAAAGAGGCTGCACCATTGTTTGGAAGAGAAATGAGTGATGACGGCAATGCACAATGAGAAAGACGACCGCGCATAAAGATGGTACGATACAAAGACTCTACCTTGTGAATTTCGGCCAAGTGATTTTGTTCTACTTTTTGACTCTCTTTTTAATTCTTTCCCGGGTAAATTATGTTCCCGTTGGGCTGATCCATTTCAGGTACGAGAAGTCTTCACACATGGAGAGGTAGAACTATGGAGCGATTCGAGCGGAACTTTCAAGGCAAATGGGCAGAACCTAAAGCTATATCAAGCCGCTCAACTGATCGGACGCAGAATGTCCATCTCCCTATTCGGTCCACCAATCGCGAGCACATGAAGCATGGAAACATCAAGCTTAACGATGTTAAACAAACACTTTTTAGGAGACAGCCTAACATTTGTTTTCTTTGGTTTCGTATGTCGGACTTGGTTTATGTGAAAATTATCTAAAAAAACATAAAAAGAAGAAGACCAAAACCCGTGACTTCACCTTTCTATCCTCTATCGGAGCTTCACGTCGAGGATGTCGACCAATTCAAGTCTTGGGACAGTAGCTCACGTTTGTCATGTGCTTTCGTTTCGTTTCCTCTTGTTTTTCTTAGGTTAGTTTAAGTTTTTTTTTGTTTTCATGATTCCGAGTCGTCCTAGGAACTTTTCTCGTGCCACGTTTTGAGATGAACCTAGAACCTAGGATGCTTAAGAAGTTGATATTTTCTGTGGTATCCTGCATGTTAGAGCTTATTTGTTGGTTTATGAATGAGTGGGTTGTAAGTCTTTTGGAATCCTAGTCTTATTTATGGGAAGTTTAGACGAGTTTGCTAGGTTAGTTTCTTGTTCATTCTCTCAATCCAAATGATTATACTTCATATAGACGATGCTTTACCTCTGTTTCACGAGGATGATTTGATCGTATGAATTGAGCTTGTTTTGCAGAAAATAATAGCGCACACTAACACTCCGCTATCGATAGAAATAATGCCTAAAAAGCATAATCTAAAATCGATATGAGTGCATCGACCTTGATACGTTTTCAATTGTTCGGGTCTAAGTGGTGATTGGTGATCATCTTTCTACATCCTAAGAGAAAAGCACATAAAAACGCCATCTACTCCGCTGCACTCTTGAACGAGATGCAAGAGTATACCATCATCGGTAGCTTGGATCTAAGTAGAAGTTGAATCCCTTCAAATCCAACGTCCTAGAAACCTAGTGTGTTCGCAATATCAATAAAAGAAGAATAAAGAAAGAAAGAAGAAAAAATAAAGAAGCTCGAGAATAAAACAAGTATCCTCTTTGATTATGTGATTAGCATTTGTTTGAAGTCTTGTTTAGTAGAGAGTGTTGTGGTTTCTCACTTAGCTCATCTTTGATTTACTTTCTTATAGGTAGCCATGGTGAACCTAAGATGAAGAAATAAAGTTATTATGCCAAATTTATTTTAACTTGTTTTTTGATCGATAAGGTTTGCTTTAGTGGTGTTTCTAGGGGAAAGGGAAATTCTCGACTTTTATATCTCCCACGTGTTCCACGTTTATGTTTTCAAATCTGGGGGATTTTGATCATCTCGTTTTCGTATACGATTCTTGCATTGCATGCTTTTAGAGACGTTTATGATGATAGTTGCGAAGTTTACGTGTCAAATTTGTATCCAATTTACTTGTCTTCGTGTTTTCGTGTTTTTGAAGGTTTTAATGTGTATTCGATTCATTTCGAAGCTAAGGAGCATACACAGGAAAAAATATGACATCGAGGGTCACAACGTATCAAACGAAACGAGAAATGGATAAGTCATGGCCAAGCACACAACTTAGCAGGACCGAGCATGCATCAAAGGACACAGCCCGGTCGAGCATGGTCAAGTGCACGACTGAACTCTCACCATAATCAAGTGCACGACTGGGCATGGCATCGTTCACAGTCTGGCTCTTTGTGCCATTCCAAGCCCCAGAGATGTGCATGACCCGAGGATGCCAAGTGCACGGTCGCGCACACTTTTGGTGAGGCAGCATAGTCGTGCATCCTAGCTAGCGCAGTCAGGCGTTTATGAAAATTCATCCCTATAACTTCTGCACGGGTCGGGCACCACCTTTTCCATCCAGCACGGTCGGGCATTGAGGAGCACGGTCGGCAAATGAGAAAAACAACCCATTTATTTGCACAGGATGAAGGATGCCCGACCAAGCATGACATAGAGCACGATCGGGCATGACTTTGTAAAACGGCCTACCGACGAATTTGGTGGAAATGAGTCGGCCAAGAGCTTAGTTTTAAAAATATAAAACGTCATGGTCATAAGGCGTCCATCCAACATCGAGAATACACCATTCATAGCAACCATTCATCCATCGAGCCCTCTTGTTTGATATTTCTATGCTCCTTACTCTACTGTTTTGTTTATGTTGTTTAGACTCATGTTCGAGTAGTGGATTTGTTCTAGGAGAACGGATTGGCCCATGGCTATCCCGAAACCCTCTTTTATTTGTTTATGAATGCATTTCCCCGTTTCATTTATCTATTCTTTGTCTGAACGCTTATTGTCTTGTGTTTATGGTGGCCATGTATATTCATGTGTTAGGGATTAGGAGAAGGACCGAATGGAGAATTCTAGTACAAGAAGATCAGGCTTAGAAAAACTGAGACTAGGTCATGAAAGTAGGGTAGTAACAGTTGAGGATTTAATCAGGCGAATCATGAATCATAATGAGGTTTAGTTGGGGTGTCAACCACGAAAGTAGGGATGACTCACTCGAACCATGTTGATATGCCTTGAGAGAGGGTAGGTTCTACATTAGGATCGTACGCCTTAGATATCTTGATAGGGAATGCACGATTAGATAGATCGGAGTTAGGTTTCGGAAGTTATGCGGTGAAACTGGATTCCTAAAACGTTTGTCTCTTTGTTTAGAACTCACCATTCCACTACATATTCATCATTGCATCTTATTTCATCGCAGCAAGCATTGATTCGAGTTTGATTCTTAGATCGTGTTACATTAGTCCTCATGGGATCAACACTTAATTACTACACACATGTCGTGCACTTGTGGTAGTTTTAGGTTAACTTGTTTCACTTGACACGATTCAATACACCGCTTGTGTTGCGTTTGTCTCTCGGATATTCCTTTTGCTTCCTATTTACTATTTGTTTACTCATGTTGCACCCCTCTTCTGCTTTTTATTTTGTTTTCATCGTGATTAGACAATTACAATATTGAATTGTACGACGATCTTTGAAATACCATATCTTTGAATACAAAGCACCGAATGACTTTATTTTTCACATCTCATTCATCTTTCCACAAAATAGGATGCCTCGAGTTTTTGGAGGCAGTCCGACCCCGTTTTCAAGCTCAAATTCTTTTTATTTTAGTCGATACGTTTGATTTCTAGAGCCAGAAGATGCCCTTTTCAAGTTTCTTAGGATACACAAGTCATTTCTTGTCAATAAGCCGCTTGCGTTGCGTTTGTCTCTCGGATATTCCTTTTGCTTCTGATTTCCTATTTGTGTACTCTTGTTGCACCCCTTTTCTTCTTTTTGTTTATGTTTTAGCCGTTATTAGACGATTACAACATTGAATTGTACGACGAGTTTTGAAATACCATAACTTTGCGTACAAAGCATCGAATTACTTGATTTTTTCACATCTCATTCATCTTTGCCAGATAAAGGACGCCTCAGATTGCTGGAGGAAGCCCGACACCGTTTACGAGCTCAAAATATTTTATTTAGATCGATACATTGGATTTTTAGAGCCAAAAGTTGGCCTTTTCGAGTTTCTTAGGATACGCAAGTCATTTCTTGTCAATACGCTGCTTGCGTTGCATTTGTCTCTCGAATATTCCTTTTGCTTCCTATTTCCGATTTTTGTACTCGTGTTGTACCCCTTTTCCTTAGTTTTTCTCTCGGAGATTCGTTTTGCTTCCGATTTCCTATTTGCGTACTCGTGTTGCACCCCTTTTCTGGTTTTTGTTTTGGTTTTTGCCGTGATTAGACGTTTACAATATTGTATTGTACGACGGGCTTTGAAATACCATAACATTTCGTACAAAGAATTAAATTACTTGATTTTTTCACATCTCATTCATCTTATAGAGGTAAAACATTCCCCGGAGTGCTGGAGGAAGTCCGACCCATTTTTGAGCTCAAAATTTTTATTTAGGTCGATACGTTGGATTTTTTAGCCGAGAGAAACCCTTTTCGAGTTTCTTAGGATACGTAAGTCATTGCTTTTCAATACGTCGCTTGCATTGGATTTGTCTCTCGGATATTCTTTTTGCTTCCTATTTCCTATTTGCCTACTCGTGTTGCACCCTTTTTCCGCTTTTTGTTTTTTTTCGTCGTGATTATAGGATTACAACATTGAAATGTATGACTAGTTCGAAATAACATAACTTTGCGTATGAAGCACCGAATTACTTGATTGTTTCACATCTCATTCATCTTTTCCAGATAAAGGACGCCTCGGATTGCTGGAGGCATCCCGACCACATTTTCGAGCTCAAAATCTTTTCTTTACGTCGATATGTTGGATTTCAGAGTCAAAAGATGTCCTTTTCGAGTTTCTTAGGATACGCATGTCACTTCTTGTCAACACACCGCTTGCGTTGCATTTGTCTCTTGGATATTTCTTTTGCTTCCAATTTCTTATTTTTGTACTCGTATTGCACCCCTTTTCCGCTTTTTGATTTTGTTTTCGTTGTGATTAGACAATTACAACATTAAAATTGTACAACGAGCTTTGAAATACCATACCTTTGCGTACGAAGCACCGAATTACTGAATTGTTTTCACATCTCATTCATCTTTTCCAGATAAAGGACGCCTCGGGTTGCTGAAGGCAGCTCGACCCCATTTTCGAGCTCAAAATCTTTTATATAAGTCGATAGGTTGGATTTTTAGACTCGGAAGATGCCTTTTTTGAGTTTCTTAGGATACGCATGTCACTTCTTGTTAATACGCCGCTTACACTGCGTTTATCTCTCTGATATTTCTTTTCTTCCTATTTCCAATTCGTGAACTCGTGTTGCACCCCTTTTCCACTTTTTGTTTTTGTTTTCGCCGTGATTTAACGATTACCACATTGAATTGTACGAGGGGCTTTGAAGTACCATAACTTTGTGCACTAAGCACTGAATTACTTGATTTTTTTCACATCTCATTCATCTTATTGAGACAAAAGATGCCCTAGGTTGCTGAAGGCAACCTTTTTTAGCTCAAAATCTTATATTTACGTCGATACTTTGGATTATTAGAGCCAGGAGATACCCTTTTCGAGTTTCTTAGGATACGCAAGTCATTTCTTGTCAATACACCGCTTGCATTGAGTTTGTCCGTCGGATATTCCTTTTGCTTCTGATTTCCTATTTGTGTACTCGTGTTGCACCCCTTTCATGCTTTTAGTTATTGTTTTCGTCATGAGTAGACGATTACAACATTGAATTGTACGACGAGCTTTGAAATAAAATAACTTTGCGTAGAAAGCACCGAATTACTTTATTTTTTCACATCTCATTCATCGTCTCCAGATAAAGAAAGCCTTGAGTTGCTGGAGGCAGCCCGACTCCGTCTTCAAGCTCAAAATCTTTTATTTTGGTTGATAAATTGGATTTTTAGAGTCAGAAGATGCCCTTTTCGAGTTTCTTAGGATACACATGACACTTCTTTTCAATACGCCGCTTGTGTAGCATTTGTCTCTCGGATATTCCTTTTACTTCCGATTTCCTATTAGCGTACCCGTGTTGCACCCCTTTTCTGCTTTTTGTTTTTGTTTTCGCCGTGATTAGATGATTACAATATTGAATTGTACGACGAGTTTTGAAATACCATAACTTTGCGTATGAAGGACCAAATTACTTGGTTGTTTTCACATCTCATTCATCTTTCCAGATAAAGGATGCCTCGGGTTGCTCAAGGAAGCCCGACCACGTTTTTGAGATCAAAATCTTTTATATAGGTCGATGTGTTGGATTTTTAGAGCCGAATGATGCCCTTTTTGAGTTCTTAGGATACGCATGTCACTTCTTGACAATAAGCCGGTCGCGTTGTGTTTGTCTCTCGGATATCTGTTTTGCTTCCTATTTCCTATTTGTGTACTCGTGTTGCACCCCTTTTCTGCTTTTTTATTTTATTTTCTTCGTGATTAGACAATTACAACATTGAATTGTACAACGAGCTTTGAATATCAAAACTTTGCGTATGAAGCACCGAAATAATTAATTTTTTTCACTATCTCATTCATCTTTTCTAGATAAAGGAAGCATGGGGTAGCTAGAGGCATACCGACCCCGTTTTTTAGCTTAAAATCTTTTATTTAGGTTGATACTTTGGATTTTTAGAGCCGGAAGATGCTCTTTTCGAGTTTCTTAGGATACACATGTCACTTCTTATCAATATGCTGCTTGTGTTGCGTTTGTCTGTCGGATATTCATTTTGCTTCCTATTTCCTATGTTTGTACTCGTGTTGCACCTCTTTTCCGGTTTTTATTTTCGTTTTCGTCGTGATTTGACAATTACAACATTGAAATGTATAAAAAGATCTGAAATACCTGAACTTTGCATACGAAGCTCCAAATTACTTGATTATTTCACAGCTCATTCATTTGTTCCAAATAAAGGAATCCTCGGGTTCCTGGAGGAATCCCGACCCCGTTTTCGAGCTCAAATTATTTTATGTAGGTCGATACATCAGATTTTTAGAGGCGGGAGATGCCCTTTTCGAGCTTCTTAGGATATGCATGTCATTTCATGTCAATACGCCACTTGCATTGCATTTGTCTCTCGGATATTTCTTTTGCTTCCTATTTCCTATTTGTGTACTCGTGTTGCACCCCTTTTCCGCTGTTTTTTTCGTCGTGTTTAGACAATTTCAACATTGAAATGCATGACGACTTTTGAAATACCGTAACTTTGCGTACAAAGCACCGAATTACTTGATGTTTTCACATCTCATTCATCTTATCGAGATAAAAGACACCCTGGCATACTGGAGGCAACCTGACCCCGTTTTCGAGCTCAAAATCTTTTAATTAGGTCAATATGTTGGATTTTTAGAGCTGGGAGGTGCCCTTGTCGAGTTTCTTATGATACGCAAGTCACTTCTTGTCAATACGCCGTTTGTGTCGCGTTTGTCTCTCAGGTATTCCTTTGCTTTCTATTTCCTATTTGCATACTCGTGTTGTACCCGTATTTCGCTTTTTGTTTTTGTTTTCGTTGTTATTAGAGAATTACAATATTGAATTGTACGACGAGCTTTGAAATACTATAACTTTGCGTACGATGCACCAAATTACTTGATTTGTTCACATCTCATTCATCTTTTCCAGATAAAGGACGACTCGGGTTGCTGGAGGTAGCTCGACCCCATTTTTCAGCTTAAAATCTTTTATTTAGGTCGATACGTTGGAGTTTTAGAGCCAAAAGATGCCCTTTTGGAATTTCTTAGGATATGCATGTCACTTCTTGTCAATACGCAGCTTGCATTGCGTTTGTTTCTTGGATATTCTTTTTGTTTCCTATTTCATACAACATTGAAATGTACGAGAAGATTTGAAATACCAAAACTTTGCGTAGGAAGCACCAAGAGATGCCCTTATGAGTTTCCAGATAAAGGAAACCTCGGGTTTCTGGAGGAATCCCAACCCTTTTCCATGCTCAAAATATTTTATGTAGGTTGATACGTCGGATTTTTAGAGCCAAGATATGCCCTTTTGAGTTTCTTAGGATATGCATGTCATTTCTTGTCAATATGCCGCTTGCATTGCATTTGTCTCTTGGATATTCCTTTTGCTTCCTATTACCTATTTGCGTACTTGCGTTTCACCCCTATTTTGCTCTTTTTTTTGTTTTCGCGGTGATTAGACAATTACAATATTCAAATGTACGACGAGCTTTGGAATACCATAACTTTGCGTACAAAGCACAGAATTACTTGATGTTTTCACATCTCATTCATCATATCGAGATAAAAGATGCCCCAGTGTACTAGAGGGTAGCACGACCCCGGTTTCAAGCTCAGAATCTTTTATAGGTAGATATGTTGGATTATTAGAGCCGTGAGATGGCCTTTTCGAATTACTTAGGATATGCAAGTCACGTTTTGTTAATACGCCACTTGCGTTGCGTTTGTCTCTCGGATATTCCTTATACTTTCTATTGCCTATTTGTGAACGCGTGTTGCACCCGTTTTCAGCTTTTTGTTTTTGTTTTCGTCGTGTTTAGATGATTACAACATTGAATTGTATAACGAGCTTTGAAATATCATAACTTTTTGTATGAAGCATCGAATTACTTGATTTTTTCACATCTCATTCATCTTTTCCCGATAAAATACACCTCGGGTTGCTGGAGGAAGCGTGACGCCGTTTTCAAGCTCAAAATCATTTATTTAGGTCGATACGTTAGATTTTTAGAGTCAGAAGATACCCTTTTCGAGATTCTTAGGATGCGCATGTCACTTTTTTCAATACGCCGCTTGCGTTGCATTTGTCTCTCGGATATTCCTTTTGCTTCCTATTTCCTATTTGCATACTCGTGTTGCACCCCTTTTGATGCGATCCCACTGGAATGATGCTCTAGACATAGGTTGGATGGATAGGCCTCGCTGCACTCGAGTCGCACGACTCTTCGCACAAGGTAGCTGGACCGAATGCTCACACCAGAGTTGCGGAATAGCTCTTGCTTCACCGGCTAGTCTTCGAATGATATTACACACCTACGAAGAACGAACGAACGTTGGATGTTACGCACCAATGAGTTTTGCTGGATATGGCATACCAACAAGATGACTTCACAAAGGAAAATCAAAGATTCAATCGAAAATTCAAAGTTGTTCAAACACATGTTCATGGCCAGCCATATGTAATAAATGCCAGATAGCCATGCAAGGCCACACATAAATAACCTAGAAAATAATCAAAGTCATAAATGAGACAAAGTCGTAAGATGTGCCTTCGTTAAGCCGCCTTGTCTTGAAACCTCGGGTCAATAATTAGGTCACGGAAAGTGAATCGTGGCCTCCTTAAAAACCCTTCGTTGGAAAACCCCGTGGGACAAAACCAACGAAGGGAAAAGAGTACACGCGAAGAACTTACCCTAATTATCAGCCATTGTGATTTGTGTTTCGGCGTGGAAAATGATACGGATATTGGATATTTCATGTGAACTCGAATCCTCGTCTTGAACTTGGACGGCCGTGAGGATCCCAATGATCGCCTCCGTGAGCTTCGTAGCTTTAGCTCGGGTCACAGAACCTACTGGTAAGGTCAAGGCCTCCTCCTCCTTAGCCCTAGCATGGGTCACAGGACCAACGTCCTTCCGTTGGGTTGTGTCCACCATTCGTTTGACTCAGGTTCTCTTCTGTGGCATGGGTCGCCTCTTCTGTGTTGCGGGTTTTGTCTTGTGAAGCGCGGGTTGCGTCTCGTGTAGCGCAGGCCACGTCCTCCTCAGCAATGCAGGTCGTGTCCTCCTCAGCCATGTGGGTCACGTCTTCCTCTGCATTATAGGTCGCATCCTCGACATCGCTGGGATCATATCATGCCCCTACTTGAAAAGTTTTGCCCTCAAATCCGCTTAATTTGCGACAAAAGGAACCGAGTCAGTAATATTAAAGCTAGGACTCACATTTTACTTACCTTGCAAATCGAGTTGGTAGGCATTGTTGCTGATTCTCTTGGTCACTGTGAAAGGATTGTTGATCCGGGGCATTAACTTGGACTTCTGCTCGTTCGGAAATCGTTCCTTTCGTAGATGGACCTAAACTTTGTCACCGGGCTCGAAAGTTAATTGTTTTCGTCCCTTGTTCACCTGTTTCACATTGAGCTGTGTCTTTTCTTCTATGTTCTTCCTACCTTTTTCATGAATCTGTTGGACCATATTTGCCTTTCTTTCTCCTTCCAGACTAACTCGATCACTCGAAGGAAAAGGCATTAGATCAAATGGTGAACCAGGGTTGAACCCGTACACAATTTCAAAAGGTGAAAATTTGGAAGCAGAATGTACAACATGATTGTACATAAATTCAACATGTGGTAAACATTTTTCCCAATTTCTCAAGTTCTTTCGAACAATTTCACGCAACAACGTTCCTAGGGTTTGATTTACTATTTCGGGTTGCCCATCGGTTTGTGGATGACAAGTCGTGGAGAATAACAATTTAGTTCCTAACTGTGACCATAGAGTTTTCCAGAAATAGCTAAGGAATTTAGTATCCATATCGGACACTGTCGTACTGGGCATGCCAAGCAATCGGACTACTTCCTTAAAGAAAAGATCCACTATATGCAATGCATCATCAGTCTTGTGACATGCTATAAAATGTGCCATTTTAGGGGACCTATCTACCACCACGAAAATTGAATCTTTACCATTTTTAGTCCTAGGCAACCCAATCACAAAATCCATAGATATATCAGTCCAAGGTGAGTTAGGATAGGAAGAGGTGTATACAAATCGTGAGGTTGAACCTTAGACTTAGCCTGTTTGCATGCGACGCATCGCTCACAAATTCGCTCAACGTCCCTCTTCATATGCGGCCAGTAGAAGTGGTCCTGTAAAATATTCAGTGTTTTCGCAATGCCAAAATGGCCCATAAGTCCACCTCCATGGGCTTCTCTAACAAATAGTTCTCACATTGAGCAGTTAGGCACACATAACCGGTTATCAAAAAATAGAAAGTCATCTTGCCTATAATAATGTCCTGAAGCAAACTTTTCACTGTTTTTGTATACTTCTCTGAATTCCAGATTAGATGCCTATAATTGTTTAATTTGTTCAAAACCTAGAAGCTTCGCATCCAAAGTGCTCAACAAGGCATACCTTCGAGATAGGGCATCAGCCACTACGTTTTCCTTACCTTGCTTGTACTTGATGACGTAAGGAAATGTTTCAATAAATTCAGCCCACCTCGCATGTCGCTTATTGAGTTTGTTTTGACCCTTTAAATACTTGAGCGACTCATGGCCGGTGTGTATCACAAACTCCTTTGGCCATAGATAATGTTGCCAAGTTTGTAACGCCTTCACGAGCGCATATAACTGCTTGTCGTAGGTGGCATAATTGAGAGTTGCACCTCCAAGTTTCTCGCTGAAATAGGCAATCGGCTTTCGTTCCTGCATTAATACTGCACCAATTCCTACACATGATGCGTCACACTCGATTTAAAAAGTCTTAAGAAAATCAGGCAATATTAGTAAAGGAGCGTTAGTAAGTTTTTCTTTCAAAGTTTGAAACACTGCCTCTTGCGCTTCTCCCCACTTCAATCCAACATTTTTCTTGATGACTTTAGTAAGAGGGGCAGCCAAGGTGCTGAAGTCCTTAACAAAGCGACGATAGAACCCCGCGAGCCCATGGAAGCTTCGAATTTCCCTGACGGTCTTTGGGCTCGGCCATTCCCGAATGGCTTTGACCTTTTCTTCCTCCACCTTTATGCCATCTACATTTACACCAAAGCCTAGAAACATGACGTTATCTGTACAAAAGGTACACTTCTTAAAGGTTGCATATAGTTCTTCTTTCCTAAGTACCTTTAAGACTAACTCTATGTGTCCAACGTGTTTCTCTAAGTTTTTACTATAGATCAATATGTCATCCAAGTAGACCACTACAAATCTACCTATATACTCTCGAAGAACATGTTTCATTAAGTGCATGAAGGTACTAGGTGCATTTGACAATCCAAAAGGCATAACTAACCACTCATACATTCCATGTTTAGTTTTAAATGTTGTTTTCCGTTTGTCTCCTTCTTTCACCCTAATTTGATGGTATCCACATTTAAGGTCAATTTTAGAAAATATCCTATTTCCATGCAACTCATCTAGCATATCATCTAGCCTAGGAATAGGATGTCGATACTTCACCGTAATGTTATTGGTTGTTTGACAATCGACACACGTACGCGAGCTGTCATCTTTCTATGGCACAAGTAGAACGGGCATGGCGCATGGGCTCATGCTTTCTCGGATGTGTCCCTTGGCCATGAGTTCCTCCACTTGCCTTTGCAGCTCCTTGGTCTCCACTGGATTGGTACGGTAAGCTGGCCGATTTGGTGGCGTGACTCTAGGAACGAAGTCGATTTTATGTTCAATACCGCATATCGGGGGCAATCCCGTGGGGGTTTCTTCGGGAAAGATGTCTCCAAAATCCTGCAATAATGAATTTATCTCACTCGGCATCACCAGTGCAAGGTTAGCTAAGCTCGAGAGAGCTTCCTTAGATATAAATAATAACACTGATTGATTTGAGTGCGAGATTTCTTGATCTCACCCGATCTAGCGTAGAAGTTTGATGACTTAAGCACGCATGCGCCTTGTTGTTTCAAATGCATTTCATCTTGCAGCACTTCCTTTGGTGTCAACGAAATAAGAACGGTTTTCCTACCATTAAACTCAAATAATGCTTGTTAGTGAAACTGTCATGTTTTACCTTGCGATCTGATTGCCACGGTCAACTGAGATGGATACGGCTTGCCTCCATTGGTAGGACATCACACAGGATTTCGTTCTCGTATTTGCCTATGGCAATAGGCACAGTCACTTGGTTGGTCACTTTCATCTCGCCGTTTCGTTAAGCCACTGAAGCTTATACGGCCTCGGGTGTTTTTCGACCTTCAACCCAAGCTTTTGGACCATGGTAGCGCTTGCGATGTTGGTGCAACTTTCGCCGTCTATGATTACGCTACAAACTTTTCCGTGAACAAGGCAGCGGGTGTGGAATACATTTTCTCGCTGTTCTTGTTCGTCGGCCTTAGGTTGCACGCTCAAGGATCGTCGTGCTACCAGCAACTCTCCTTTGGCTGGTTCTTCCTCATGTGTTTCGACCGAGTTTTCAGCCGCTTCATCCTGGGATTCGAACTCGCCGTCGTCACGAATGATCATGACTCTCTTGTTCGTGCATTCACTTGCATAGTGTCCTCTTCTGTGACACTTGAAACACTTCACGTTCCGAGCCCTTGAAGTAGTGGCCTCGGCCTTTCTCTTGTCCCGTGTTGCCGCTGGAAATACTTTCTTCGTGTCTCGGGTCACTGGAACCGTTTTGGCGCGTCTCGGCTTGCTGGAACTGTGTTGTCCCACCTTCGATAGTTTGGTTTGTCATCTCATTGATGATTGTATTTTCCAGCCCCATAACCAGGACGTGAGCTCCTTCGCTGCTGGAGTTGTTGCTTGATCAAAATCACCTTATGGAGTATCTCCTCAATCTCCACGTAGTGTTGCATCTCCAAGTTGTCTTGAATTTCCAGATTTAGGCCTCCGAAGAAACGAGTCATCAACGCCTCTCTATCCTCCGAGATGTCAGCCCTTAACATTAGCAACTCCATCTCTTGATAATATTCCTCCACGGTTTGGTTTCCTTGGGTAAGCTTTCTTATGCATCGATGAACTTCTCGGTGGTGATGACTCGGAATGAATCGCTTGCGCATGATGGCTTTCATTTCCAGCCACGTCATTACTGGTTCCTCACCATTTCGTCGCCTAGAAGTCACGAGTTGATCCCACCAACTCAAGGCGTAGTTGTAGAACGCCGTGGTCGCAACCCTAACCTTCTTTGCTTCGGTGTAGTGTTGACAACCAAACACAATTTTAATCTTCTTCTCCCACTCTAGGTGGGCGTCCGAGTCGGCCTTGCGTTAAACGAAGGGATTTTCAGTTTGAGACCAGCGAGGTCGTCCCTCGGGTCGTCTCGGCGTTCCCTCATCACATGCCGCCTTTGGTGACTACTTCGAGACGAGGATGAACTGCCTCGTTCGTAGTAGTTGTTGTCCTCCTCATGCTGATTCCTTTCCCGTTGCTGGAACTAATGATTGTCTCTTGGTCGGGTTTGATGTTCGTGCCAAAACTCCTCCATTTTGTCAGTAAGACTTTGCTCCAATCGAGCTGCGAGTGCCTCAATCAACCTCTCGTTCACTCGGCTGGTTTCGGTTCCCTTATATCCCATGGCTCTTGAGGATTAAAGGCTACTAACTCATGGTCTCCTACACACTAGCACACCGGAGCAGCCACAAGCGGAAACAAAAGAAACGTACGAGCAACAAAATTCGCAATACAAAATACACGAAGTTATAAATAAACACTATGTGCGTTTAATCCTAGCTATGGTCTAAACAACCAAAGCCGAGAATGAACTCACCATTTGCTAGAACGAGCTCTGATACCACTTGACGTGATCCCACTGGAACAATGCTCTAGACGTAAGTTAGATGGATAGGCCTCGTTGCAGCCGAGTTGCACGACTCTTCGCACAAGGTGGGTGGAGTGAATGGTCACATGAGAGTTACGGAATAGCTCTCGATTCATCAGCTCGTATTCGAAGGATATTACATATCTACAAAAAATGAACAAACGTTGGATGTTACGCACCAACAAGTTTTGCTCGATATGACACACCAACAAGATGATTTCACAAAGGAAAATCAAAGATTCAATTCGAAAATTTAAAGTTGTTCAAACACATGTTCATGGCTGGCCATATGTAATAAAAGTGGTCATGCAATACCATAAATGCATCATAAATGCTAGATTGCCATGCAAGGATACACATAAATAACCTAGACAATAGACAAAGTCATTAATGAGAAAAAGTTGTAAGATGTGCCTTCGATAAGCGAACTTGTCTTGAAACCTCCGGTCAATAAATAGGTCACCGAAAGTGAATCGCGACCTCGTTAAAAACCTGTCGTTGGAAAACCCCATGGCAAAAAAACCAAGGAAAGGAAAAGAGTACACGCGAAGCACTTACCCTAAATATCGACCGTTGCGAGTTGTACTTTGGCTTGAAGAATGATACGGATATTAGAGATTTCATGTGAACTCGAATACTCGTCATGAACTTGGACGGCCGTGAGGATCCCGATGATCGCCTCCTTGAGCTTCATAACTTTAGCTCGGGTCACGGGACCTGCTGGTAAGGTCAAGGCCTCCTCCTCCCTAGCCCTAGCACGGGTCAAAGGACCAACGTCCTTCTGTCGGGTCGCATCCCCCTTTCGATTGACTCAAGTCGTCTCTTCAGCGGCGTGGATCGCCTCTTCTGTGTCGCGGGTTGCGTCTCGTGAAGCGCTGGTCGTGTCTCGTGTAGCGCGGGTCACGTCCTCCTCAGCGATGCAGGTCACGTCCTCCTCAGCCATGTGGGTCGCGTCCTCCTCTGCATTACAGGTCACGTCTTCGATGTCGTTCGGGATCATATCACCTTTTCCGCTTTTTATTTTTGTTTTTGCCTTGATTAAACGATTACAACATTGAAATGTACGACGGGTTTTGAAAAACCATAACTTTGCGTACAAAGCACCGAATTGCTTGATTTTGTCACATCTCATACATCTTTTCCAGATAAAGGATCCATCGGGTTGCTGGAGGCAGCCCAACCCCATTTTCGAAATTAAAATCCTTTATTTAGTCGATACATTGGATTTCTAGAGCCGGAGATGCCGTTTTCGAGTTTCTTAGGATAAGCATGTAACTTCTTGTCAATACGCCGCTTGCGTTGCGTTTGTCTTTCAAATTTTTCTTTTGCTTCCTATTTCCTATTTGCATGTCTCTCGTGTTGTACCCTTTCCGCTTTTTGTTTTGGTCTTCAATGTGATAAGACGATTACAACATTGAATTGTACGATGGGCTTTGAAATACCATAACTTTGCGTACGAAGCACCGAATTACTTGATTTTTTCACATCTCATTCATATTTTCCAGATAAATGAGACTTGGGGTTGCTGGAGGTGGCCCATCTCCGTTGTCGAGGTCAAAATCTTTTATTTAGGTCAATACGTTAGATTTTTAGAGCCAAAAGATTCCTTTTTCTAGTTTCTTAGCATACGCATGTCACTTCTTGTCAAATCGCCGCTTGTTTTGCATTTTTCTGTCGAATATTCCTTTTGCTTCATATTTCCTAATTGCATACTCGTTTTGCACCCTTTTCTGCTTTTTGATTTGGTTTTCGTCTTGATTAGAAAATTAACACATTGAATTGTACGTCGAGCTTTGAAATACCATAACTTTGCGTACGAAGCATCGAATTACTTGATTTTTTTACATCTCATTCATCTTTTCCACATAAAGTACGCCTCGGGTTGCCAACTCGACCCCGTTTTTTAGCTAAAAATATTTTTTTTATATCGATACATTGTATTTTTAGAGCCAGGAGATGTCCTTTTTGAGTTTATTAGGATACGCATGTCACTTCTTGTCAATAATCCCCTTGCATTGTGTTTGTCTTTTGGATATTTGTTTTTCTCCCTATTTCCTTTTTGCGTACTCGTGTTGCACCCTTTTCCGCTTTTTTATTTTGTTTTTGTCGTGATTAGATGATTACAACATTCAATTGTACGACGAGCTTTCAAATACATAACTTTGCGTATGAAGCATCAAATTACTTAATTTTTCACATCTCATTCATCTTTTCCAGATAAAGGACGTCTCGGGTTGCTGGAGGCAGCCCGACCCTATTTTTGAGCTTAAAATCTTTTATTTAGGTCAATACATTTGATTTTTAGTACCGGAAGATGCCCTTTTCGAGTTTCTTAGGATACGCATGTCAATTCTTGTCAATACGCTGTTTGCGTTGCATTTGTTTCTCGGATATTCCTTTTGCTTCCTATTTCTTACTTGCGTACTCGTTTTGCACCCCTTTTCCACTTTTTGATTTTGTTTTCGTCGTGATTAGACAATTACAATATTAAATTGTACGACGAGCTTTAAAATACCATAACTTTGCGTACGAAGCATCGAATTACTTTATTTTTCACATTTCATTCTTCTTATCGAGATAAAAGATGCCCTGGTTTCTAGAGGTAGCCTGACCCCATTTCTGAGCTCAAAATCTTTTATTTAGATCGATACGTTTGAGTTTTAGAGCCGTGAGATACCCTTTTCGAGTTTCTTAGGATACACAAGTCATTTCTTGTAAATACGCTGCTTGCATTGCGTTTGTCTCTCGGTTATTCCTTTTGCTTCCTATTTCCTATTTCCGTACTCGTGTTGCACCCTTTTTCTGCTTTTCTATTTTGTTTTCGTCGTGATTAGACAACTACAACATTGAATTGTATGACGAGATTTGAAATATCATAACTTTGCATAAGAAGCACCAAATTACTTGATTGTTTCACATCTCATTCATCTTTTCCAGATAAATGATTCTGCGGGTTGCTGGAGGCAGCCCGACCCCGTTTTCAAGCTCAAAATCTTTTATTTAGATTGATAAGTTGGATTTTTAGAGCAGGAGTTGCCCTTTTTGAGTTCCTTAGGATACACATGTCACTTCTTGTCAATATGCTGCTTCTGTTGCGTTTGTCTCTCGGACAATACGCCGCTTGCGTTGCGGTTGCCTCTTGGATATCCTGTTGCTTCCTATTTCCCATTTAAGTACTCGTGTTGCACTCTTTTTCCATTTTTTATTGTTGTTTTCGTCGTAATTTGACGATTACAATATTGAACTGTACGACGAGCATTGAAATACCATAACTTTACGTACGAAGCACCGAATTACTTGATTTTTTCACATCTCATTCATATTTTCTAGATAAAAGATGCCTCGGGTTGCTGGAGGCAGCCCGACCCCATTTTCGAGCTCAAAATCATTTATTTAGGTCGATACATTGGATTTTTAGAGCCGAAAGATACACTTTTCGAGTTTCCTAGGATACACAAGTCATTTCTAATCAATACGCTGCTTATGTTGCATTTTTCTCTTTATTATTCCTTTTGCTTCCTATTTCCTATTTGTGTACTCGTGTTGCACACTTTTTCGCTTCTTGTTTTTGTTTTTGTCGTGATTAGATGATTACAACTTTGAATTGTACGACGAGCTTTGAGATACCATAACTTTGCAAAAGAAGCAATGAATTACTTGATTTTTTTCACATCGCATTCATCTTTTCAAGCTCAAATTCTTTTACTTAGGTCAATAAGTTGGATTTTTAGAGCCAGGAGATGCCCTTTTCGAGTTTCTTAGGATACGCATGTAACTTCTTGTCAATATGCTACTTCCGTGGCGTTTGTCTCTTGGATATTCCTTTTGCTTCCTATTTCCTATTTGCGTACTTGTGTTGCACCCCTTTTCTGCTTTTTTTTCATCGTGATTAGACGATTACAATATTGAATTGTACAATGAGCTTTCAAATACCATATTTTTGCGTACGAAGCACCGAATTACTTGATTTTTTTCACATCTCATTCATCTTGTCCAGATAAAGAATGCCTCGGGCTGCTGGAGGCAGCCCGACCCTGTTTTTGAGCTCAAAATCATTTATTTACGTCGATACATTGGATTTTTAGAGCCGGAAGATACACTTTTCGAGTTTCTTAGGATACACAAGTCATTTCTAATCAATATGCCACTTGCATTGCTTTTGTCTCTCGTATATTTCTTTTGCTTCCTATTTCCTTTTCGTGTACTCGTGTTGCACCCCTTTTCCGCTTTTTGTTTCTGTTTTCGTCGTGATTAGACGATTACAACACGCTGAGCTTTGAAATACAATAGCTTTGCGTACGAAGTACCAAATTACTTGATTAATTCACATCTCATTCATCTTTTAAAGATAAAATATGCCCCGGGTTGCTAGAGGCAGCCCAACCCCATTTTCGAGCTCAAAATCTTTTATTTAGATCGATAAGTTAGATTTTTAGAGCCAGGAGATGCCTTTTTTGAGTTTCTTAGGATACGATTGTCACTTCTTTTCAATACGCTACTTGCATTTCATTTGTCTCTCGGACATTCCTTTTACTTCAGATTTCCTATTTGTGCACTCGTGTGGCACCCCTTTTCCGCTTTTTCTTTTTGTTTACGTCATGATTAGATGACTACAACACTGAATTGTACGACGAGCTTTGAAAAACCATAACTTTGCATACCAAGCACGGAATTACTTATTTTTTTCACATCTCATTCATCTTTTCCAGATAAAGGATGCCTCGGGTTTCTGAAGGCAGCCCGATCCCGTTTTCAAGCTCAAAATCTTTTATTTTAGTCGAACCTTGGATTTTTAAAGCCAAAAGGTACCCTTTTTCAGTTTCTTAGGAGACGCATGTCATTTCTTGTCAATACGCCCCTCGCATTGCATTTGTCTCTTGCATATTCCTTTTGCTTCCTATTTCATATTTGCGTACTCGTGTTGCACCCCTTCTGCTTTTTTATTTTGTTTTCGTCGCGATTACACAATTGCAACATTGAATTAAACAATGAGCTTTGAAAGACCATAACTTTGCGTACGAAGCACCAAATTACTTGATTGTTTAACATCACATTCATCTTTTCTACATAAAGGATGCCTTGGGCTGTTGGAGGTAGGCCAACCCCGTTTTCGATCTCAAAATCTTTTATTTAGGTTGATATGTTGGATATTTAGAGCCAGGAGATACCCTTTTCGAGTTTCTTAGGATACGCAAGTCATTTCTTGTCAATACACCGCTCGCATTGTGTGTGTCTTTCTTATATTCCTTTTGCTTCCTATTTCATATTTGTGTACTCGTGTTTCACCCCTTTTCCACTTTTTGTTTTTTTCTTCGTGATTAGATGATGACAGCATTGAATTGTACGGCGAGCTTTGAAATACCATAACTTTGCGTACGAAGCACCGAATTACTTGATTTTTTCACATCTCATTCATCTTATTAAGGTAAAAGACGCCCTGGGTTGCTTGAGGCAGCCCGAGCTCGTTTTCGGCTGAAAATCTTTTATTTAGTTCGATACATTGGAATTTTAGAGCTCGGAGATTCCTTTTTCGAGTTTCTTAGGATACGCATGTCACTTGTTGGAAATACGCCCCTTGTGTTGCGTTTATCTCTCGGATATTTCTTTTTCTTCCTATTTCCAATTTGCGTAGTCGTGTTGCACCCCTTTTCCGCTTTTTGTTTTTGTTTTCCCCGTGACTAGATGATTAAAACATTGAATTGTACGGCAGGCTTAGAAATACAATAACTTTGCGTACGAAGCACCGGATTACTTGTTTTTTTTCACATCTTATTCATCTTTTTCAAATAAAGGATTACTCGGGTTGCTGGAGGGAACCCGACCCCGTTTTATAGCTCAAAATCTTTTATTTAGGTCGATACGTTGGATTTTTAGAGCCGGGAGATGCCCTTTTCGAGTTTCTTAGGATTCGCATTTCACTACTTGTCAATATGTCAGTTGGGTTGCGTTTGTCTCTAGGATATTCCTTTTACTTCCTATTTCCTCTTTGCATACTAGTGTTGCACCCCTTTTTTGCCTTGTAATTTTATTTTTGTCGTGATTAAACAATTACAACATTGAATTGGAAACACCAAATTACTTGCTTTTTCACATCTCATTCAACTTTTCTAGATAAAAGACGCCTCTTGTTGTTGGAGGCAGCCCGACCCTATTTTTGAGCTCAGAATCTTTTAGTTAGGTCGATACGTTTGATTTTTAGAGTTGGGAGATGCCTTTTTTGAGTTTCTTATAATATGGATGTGACTTCTTGTCAATATGCAGCTTGTGTTACGTTTGTCCCTCGGATATTCCTTTTGCTTCCTATTTCCTATTAGCGTACTCGATTTTTACCCCTTTTCCGCCATTCGGTTTTTTTTCATCATGATTAGATGATTACAACATGGAATTGTACAATAAGCTTTGAAATACAGTTACTTTGCGTACGAAGCACCGAATTACTTGATTTTTTCAGATGTCATTCATTTTATTGAGATAAAAGATGCCCTGCATTGGTGGAGGCAGCTTGACCCCATTTTCGAGCTCAAAATCTTATATTTAGATCGATACGTTAGATTTTTAGATCTAGGAGATTCCTTGTTCGAGTTTCTTAAGATACACATGTCATTCCTTGTCAATACGCCGCTTGCGTCGCGTTTGCCTCTTGAATATTCCGTTTACTTTCTATTTCCTATTTGCGTACTCATCTTGCACCCCTTTTACATTTTTTTTTGTTTTCGTCGTGGATAGACGATGACAACATTGAATTGTACGACGAGCTTTGAAATACCATAACTTTGCGTACAAAGCACCGAATTACTTGATTTTTTTACATCTCATTCATCTTATGGAGATAAAAGACGCCCCAGGTTACTGGAGGCAGATCGAGCTCATTTTTTAACTCAAAAGCTTTTACTTAGGTCGATACGTTGGATTTTGAGATCCCGAAGATGCCCTTTTCGAGTTTCTTAGGATACACATGTCACTTCTTGTTAATACGCCTCATGCATTGCGTTTGTCTCTCAGATATTCCTTTTGCTTCCTATTTCTTGTGTGTGTATCCGTGTTGCACCTCTTTTCCGCTTTTTTTTGTTTTCGTCGTGATTAGATGATGACAACTTTGAATTGTATAACGAGCTTTGAAATCCCATAACTTTGCGCACGAAGCACCGAATTACTTGATTTTTTCACATCAGATTCATCTTATTGAGATAAAAGACGCCCTAGGTTGCTGAAGGCAGCCTGACCTTGTTTTCGAGCTCAAAATCTTTTATTTAGGTCGATACGTTGGATTTTTGGAGTTAGAGGATACCCTTTTCGAGTTTCTTAGGATACGCATGTCATTTCTTGTCAATATGCCACTTGCATTGTGTTTGTCTCTCGGATATTCCTTTTGCTTCCTATTTCCTGTGTGTGTACTCGTGTTGCACCCCTTTTTCGTTTTTTGTTTTGGTTATCGTCGTGATTAGATGATTACAACTTTGAATTGTACGACGAGCTTTGAAATCCCATAACTTTGCGTACGAAGCACCAAATTAATTTATTTTTTCACATCGCATTCATCTTTTCTAGATAAAGGATGCATCGGGTTGTTGGAGGCAGCCCAACGCCATTTTCTAGCTCAGAATATTTTATTTAGGTCGATACGCTGGATTTTTAGAGCCGGGAGATGCCCTTTTTCGAGTTTCTTAGGATTTGGAAGTCACTTCTTGTCAATACGCCGCTTGCGTTGCATTTGTCTCTTGTATACTCCTTTTGCTTCTTATTTCCTATTTGCGTACTCGTGTTGCACCCCTTTTCCGCTTTTTTATTTTGTTTTCGTCGTGATTAGACAATTACAACATTGAATTGTACGAAGAGCTTTGAAATATCATATCTTTGCATAGAAGGCACCGTTACTTGATTCTTTCACATCTCAATCATATTTTCTAGATAAAGGATGCCTTGGGTTGCTGGAGGCAGCCCAACACCGTTTTCAAGCTCAAAATCTTTTATTCAGGTCAATACGTTGGATTTTTAGAGCCGGGATACGCAAGTCACTTCTTGTCAATAGGCCGCTTGCGTTGCGTTTGTGTCTCGGATATTCCTTTTCTTCGTATTTCCTATTTGCGTACTCGTGTTGCACCGCTTTTCCGCTTTTTGTTTTGGTTTTCGTCATGATTAGACGATTACAAAATTGAATTGTACATCAAGGTTTGAAATATAATAACTTTGCGTACAAAGCACCGAATTACTTGATTTTTTCACATCTCATTTATCTTTTCCAGATAAAAGACGGCTCAGGCTGCTAGAGGCAGCTCAACCCCATTTTCGAGCTCAAAATCTTTTATTTAGGTGATAAGTTGGATTTTTAGAGCCAAGAGATGCCCTTTTTAAGTTTCTTAGGATACGCATGTCACTTCTTGTCAATACTCCGCTTGCATTGCGTTTGTATCTCGGAAATTACTTTTGTTTCCTATTTCCAATTTGTGTACTCGTGTTGCACCACTTTTCTGCTTTTTTTTATTTTCGCCGTGACTAGACGATCACAACATTGAATTGTACGACAAACTTTGAAATACAATAACTTTGCGTACAAAACACCGAATTACTTGATTTTTTCACATCTCATTCATCTTATTGAGATAATAGACGCCCCGGGCTGCCTCGATGAAGATGAAGCCTTCACCACAAGGACTCACACATCAATAAATTCTGGAGACGTTGAAGGAAACGAAAGACGAACGCCTAATCGCTTTCATAGACTTCATAACCGGACTTATGGATAGCTTAACCAAATTCTCTGGACAGCATGATCTAGCCACCAACATAGGGAAAAACACGATCGAGCTTAGGGAGGACATGACTGATCGTGCAAGGAATTCAACTGATCTGCGTGCTACACCCTATCGAGCACACTATGCATGCAAGACACTACGTACACGGCGACGTCGAGGATGTCCACCTAATGAGTAGCACGTTTTGGTCAGGCTCGTGACCTTAAACAAGCGCTTTTGGGAGGCAACCCGAGCCCTTTATCCTTTTAGCTATTTCTTTTTAATTTTTTTTAGAATTTGACTCTTATTCTTTTCACAAGCATGAACCTTACCAACAACCCCGATGTATCGTACTCTCTCCTTCGGATTGTGTGACTTTTGTTACAGGTTTTCCACTTCGACATCATCCACAACATAAGGAAAGACGCGTACGCCCAGCGGCATCAACTCAGGACACCAAGCATGCATCAGGTGCACACATTCCTATCTATCTTACTTTTCCCCAAGTTTTTACATGCTAGTAATTATCTTAGGTTTTTAACACCGGGACGGTAATCCGTTCAAGTCCGGGGGGAGGGGGGGTACTCTTCGAAGTGTCATGACTGTGATTAGGATTTAGTGTTGAGTTCTTAGTTTTATTTTAGCTTTTACATTAGTTTCATTAGGATTAGAAGGACGGATATCTAGTACGAAAAATTTTGAACTTTAGTCACCTCTGTGCAACTTTGTCGAATCGGAAACAAAAGTCTAGGTTTTCTTAAATGTACCTTTAGATATCGATTAGTTAGTAGTTGTGCATCAATCCATAGCCTATAGTTGTATTCCAACCCTAGGTTTCAATCCCAAGCATTTATATCTCCGAGCATACCGTTCATTATTTTTTGTTTTGTTTCGATCGTTATATTTCCACACACTTACACTCCTCTGTCAATTGAATAATTTCTTTAACTATTTCAGCCCTACATTTACATGAGTGCATCGATATTGATGGTTCGGGTCTAAGTGGTGGGTCGAGGCTGTTCTTCTACGTCCCAAAGGTTAGAGTCAATGCGTAATCACAATAGTTAAATCAAAAGAAAAAAAGAACAATGATGCAACCTCTTCACTCTGCTAAGGTTACAAGACCTTATGAGTGTGTCAATTGGGAAACTGGATCTAAATAGAAGGTTTTCCTCTTCAACTCTAACGTCCTAGAAACCGAGTGCGAATTTTCAAACAAATGTGTGGAAAACGAAAAGAAGGAAAAAGAGAACTGAAAAAGAAAAAAACAATTGTCTTAAGAATGGTATCAAACTCTTTTGGCATTAGAATAGGTATGGAGATCGCTTGGATGTTATCTAGGGGTTAGTGAAACGAACTAAGGATAGTAGGATTGCACGGTTAGTGGCTTTCGGTAGATAGGGGTCTAAATTCGGTGCGCTTAGATCTATGTTCGTGTGACGCGTCGTTGTGTAGGGTAGCTGACTTTTCGAATTGTTTGTGCTAGTTTACGGTTGTTTTCTAACTCCTCTCATGCTTAGTTCTAGTCTTGCTTGAGGACGAGTAAAGGTCCAAGTCGGGGGAGTTGGATAATGTCTGTTTTGTTATAGTAGTCGTCTATTATTATAGTTAGTTTCATCATTCATTTGGATTTTACAAAGCAGTAAGCATCATTTAGCCCTCTTCTAGTATTTTCTCGTGTCTTGCAGTGAATGGAGATACCAGGACACAAACACAATCGAATGCCGTAAAATATGACCTTTCTACGTCAAAGGAGAAGCAACCCCCACGGGGTGGATACCTTAGCCCGCACGGGCTTCATGTCCAGCACTTACAGCACGCTTCGTGACGCGATCCCGACTGAATCGACGCTCTATACTTGGTTAGTGATGGATATGCCTTGCTGCAACGGATTGCACAAGGGTGTGTGGGGCGAGTGGTCACACGAGAGTTGCGGAAGGCTCTCGATTCACCGGTTCGTCTCCAATGGATATTATAGACCAATGAAGAACGAGCGATCGTTGGATATGACACACCAACGAAAGGATGTTGGATATTACGCACCAACAACCAAGAACTCACAAGGAATTCAAAAGAAAGATCAAAAGAGCAACTCAAAGTTTAATTTCAAAAGTTGGATGATTGTTTCACAAGGGTGGCCGGCCATAAGTAGATACAAACAAGAAGGAATTCAAAATTACAATAAATGCTAGGTGTTCATGCAAAAGCCCTAATAAATGCATTGGTTTCTTCAAACAAGAAGATAAACTCCTTGTTGGCCGTGCACATGGGACGTTCTTGAAATTCGTGACATCGCGTGAACTAGCATACTCCTCGTGGGCGTGGACGGTCGTGAGAATCCCGATAATAGCTTCCTTGAGCTTTGCGGCCTTGGCTCGGGTCATGGGACCAGCGGATATGATCAAGGCATCCTCTTCTAGAGCTCGGGCTCGGGTCATGAGGCCGACGTATTTTGACCTAAAGGCGTCTCGGGCCGCGGGATTGGCGTCTCGGGTCGCATGCTCGGCGTCTCGGGTTGCAGCCTCGGCCTCTCGGGTCGCGGCGTCTCGGGTCGCAGAGATTCCCTCTTCTTCCTTTCCGCGGGTCGCGTCCTCCGGGATCATATCATGCCCCCCCTTCTTCAAAAGGATTTGCCCTCAAATCCGCTTGGTCTGCAACACAAGGCATTAAGTCAGACACGTTGAAACTAGAACTCACGTTATACTTACCTCGCAGATCCAGCCGGTAGGCATTGTTGCTGATCTTTCTGGTCACGGTAAATGGACCGTCGATCCGGGGCATGAGCTTTGACTTGCGCTCATTAGGGAAACGCTCCTTCCTCAGGTGAATCCAGACTTGTTCACCGGGCTTGAAGGTCATCTTCTTCCGTCCTTTGTTCGTATGCTTAACATAAAGCTTGGTCTTCTCCTCGATGTTCTTCCTTGCCTTTTCATGAATTTGTTTGACCAACCGGCCTTTTGTTTTCCATCCAGACTGACTCGGTCACTTGATGGTAAAGGCAATAGATCCAGGGGTGAAGCAGGATTGAACCCATACACGATCTCGAAAGGAGAGAATTTTGATGCAGAATGTACGGCATGGTTATATGCGAACTCAGCATATAGTAAACAATCTTCCCATGTTTTTAAATTCTTCCTAACAAATGCACGTAGTAAGGTACCTAGGGTTCGGTTTACTACTTTGGTTTAACCATCGGTTTGTGGATGACAAGTTGGAGAAAATAAAAGCTTGGTTCCTAACTTGGACCACACAGTTTTCCAGAAATAACTAAGGAATTTGGTATCCCTATCAGAAACTATGGTGCTAGGCATGCCATGCAATCGTACTACTTCTTTAAAGAATAATTCAGCTACATGCAATGCATCATCCGCTTTATGACATGGTATGTAATGTGCCATTTTAGAAAATCTATCTACTACCACAAAGATAGAATCTTTTCCCATTTTAGACCTAGGAAAACCTATCAAAAAATCCATAGATATGTCCGTCCAAGGATGAGTTGGGATAGGGAGTGGAGTATACAAACCGTTAGGCTGAATCTTTGACTTAGCCTGTTTACAAGCGACGCAGCGCTCGCAGATACGTTCCACGTCTCTCTTCATATGTGGCCAGTAGAAATGATCCTGCAATGTTTCAAAGTCTTTGCGACTCCGAAGTGGCCCATGAGTCCACCACTGTGGGCTTCACTAACAAATAACTCCCTTAAAGAGCAGTTAGGCACGCATAAACGACTATCGTAAAATAAATAATTTTCATGCCTATAGAAATGTCCAGATGCAAATTTCTCACAATTTTTATACGTTTCTCCGAATTCTAGGTCAGTTGCATATAAATCTTTAATGTGTTCAAAACCTAGAAGTTTTGCATCTAAGGTACTTAACAAAGCATACCTTCGGGACAAGGCATCAGCCACGACGTTCTCCTTACCTTGCTTGTATTTGATGACGTAAGGAAACGTCTCAATAAATTCTACCCACCTCGCATGTCTCTTGCTCAGCTTGTTCTGACCCTTTAGATACTTGAGCGATTCATGGTCGGTATGGATTACAAACTCCTTCGGCCACAGGTAATGTTGCCAAGTCTGTAATGCCCGAACAAATGCATACAATTCCTTGTCGTAAGTAGCATAGTTAAGAGTGGCTCCTCCGAGTTTCTCACTGAAATAGGCGATCGGCTTCCGATCTTGCACTAAGACTGCTCCAATGCCTATTCCTGATGCATCACACTCAATCTCGAAAGTTTTAGGAAAGTCGGGTAATATAAGCAACGGGGCGTTAGTCAATTTATCCTTTAGCATTTGAAACGCTGCTTCTTGAGCTTCTTCCCATTTGAATCCCACGTTTTTCTTAATAACTTCCGTAAGAGGGGTAGCTATGGTGCTGAAGTCCTTTACGAATCGCCGATAAAAACCTGGGAGTCCATGGAAACTCCAGACTTCCCCGACGGTCTTTGGGCTAGGCCATTCCCGAATGGCTTTGACTTTCTCCTCGTCGACCTTAACACCATCTGCACTCACTACAAATCCTAGGAAAACAATGTTATCCGTACAAAAGGTACACTTCTTTAGATTGGCATATAATTCCTCTTTCCTAAGTACCTTCATAACCGATTCTAAATGTCCTAGGTGTT
>CM071861.1:32072987-32085157 GCA_036759665.1 Gynandropsis gynandra | reverse complement strand
AGCTTCGGCTTGAATGACGTTCTTTAGGCTTGTGACTTCACGTGAACTAGCATACTCCTCATGAGCGTGGACGGACGTGAGGATCCCGATAATAGCTTCCTTAAGCTTCGCGGCCTTGGCTCGGGTCATGGGACCAGCGGGTATGATCAAAGCATCCTCTTCTAGAGCTCGGTCTCGGGTCACGGGACCGACATATTTTGACCTAGTGGCGTCTCGGGTCGCGCTGGAGGTGGTCGCGTCTCGGGCCGTGGGAATGGCGTCTTGGGTCACAGAATCGGCGTCTCGGGTCACAGGAATGGCGTCTCGGGTCGCAGGAATGGCGTCTCGGGTCACAGTCTCGGCGTCTCGGGTCGAAGGGATGATGTCTCGGGTCGCGGTCGCGGCGTCTCGGGTCGTGGAGATTCCCTCTTCTTCCATTCTACGAGTCGCGTCCTCCTCAGTGTTGGTTGGTCGCGCTTGAGCGTCCTTCGGGATCATATCACTTCGGGTCCATGATCAGCCCGAGCAGATCACATTCAGCACTCACCCCAAGCGAGGTGTCTACCTTAGCCCGCGCGGACTCATTACTCCAGCAGCTCTAGCCCGACTCGGGCTCTTGTCCAGCCCGTGCGGATTCCCATCTCCAAGCCAGCCCATGCGGGTTGTGTTCGTCACCTGTAGAAACCAGAAAAACAAAATCAGTAAAACAAGAAAAGGAAAGTGCTAGCAGCTTAAACCAAAAGGAAATATGGTTAGAGAAGATGAATGGGAGCTACATGACTGGAAAATAAAGAGGAAATGTTGACAATTACACAAGAATGGAAAAGCAGGGGATGGAGACACTCGGACTAGGAATACTGCAGCTACTGTAAGAAACAGGAAATTCCAGCCGTTGGAGAGGAAGGAAAGGGGACGGCCAAAGAGAAAAGGAAAGAGGAGAAAGAGGGAAAAAGGGGAGAGCTTAAGTAGGAGAATTCGGACAAAAAGTTAGAGAGAAAACAGAGCACACGCAGAGAGAGTAGAGAGGGAGCAAAACGCACACGAAGACAAGGACGGAGCGATGAAGCCGGAGCGCGGAGGAGCTATTGAAGACGTCGGTAATAGAATAGGGAGAGATCTCATTCTTTATCCATGTTGAATATACTTATCTTTCGTGTTTCGTTTTCTAAGTTCATGTTCGAGTAGGTCCATAGCCACGGGTTAGAGAGCTTTGCCGATATGTAATGAAGTTTTGTTCTTAATGTTTGGTTATAATATTTGTTTGTTTCGGATTGATTGGTTGTTTGTAATGCTTTTATTTTTGGTGGTAGCTTAAATGAATGTTTATAAAAATCTAATTGCATTAGGAGATGAATTGGATTTTGGAACATAGCCATGATATGAAGTCTCAATTGATTTAGAACCTTGGTCGGTTGGTTAATTGAACTTAGGAATTAGGATAGCAATCTTAACGCATCTAGTAGGTGAGATTACACAATTGAGAGATTGGTAGTACGCATGCTAGATAGTGGGTTTAGGCATCGGGAGATTCATTCCCTAGGAAAGAGCTTGAATTCCCCGAATACATAACGATATTTATAACCTTGATCTTGTTAGAACTTCGTTGCATCATCATGCATCTCTCGAAACCTGTGGTGTTTAGTTAATTGAATTTAAACCGTTAATTAGTTATTTAGTTTTATTTGCATTCCAAACACTCATTGATTTTTACCATCATATGCATTAGTTACTAGCTTTAGAGTTGCATCGATTCCTCGTGTTCGATCCTAGTACTATACGATTCTTATTCTTACGGAGGCGTTAATCTAGGTATTTTATTACTTGAAATTAACCACATCAGATGGTGTGTTCTCACACTAAACCGTTTGGAATTCGGGATTACTGGCACGCTTAATTTCCATTTACAACTACTTCCAACAAACTTGCATCGTACTTCCCACAGTTTCGAATCAGAACTGAATGTTCTATATCTAAAATAAGCTTTAAGTTAACCCTTCCTTACAAATGCTTGTACATCCTTCTTGCTATAAAAATTTTGCCCAATTTTAAGTTGCAACTATCTTCGAACTCGAGGATATTATTTTTATTGTTTGTCTTCTCATAAACTACCATTTCGAAATTATTCTCACCATTACCATCCTTCTGCTCTATTGGGACATCAGTATCAACTTTATTACTGCTACAAACAAGTTCATCAACTACCATATTCATAGCACAACCACCATATTCTCTTAAGTCGTCGATATGTTCACTATCAGAATTATGTGAATCCAAAATATTTACTATTTCCATCGAATTACTCTCAACTCTACTTTTGTTATTTGAACGCACAATAACATAGTCATCATAATCTATAACACCCCCATCCTCATCTTCTCTAGCAATGCTTCTAAAAGCAGGAATTAGAGGTTCACCTTCCCTATCAATTTCCATTTCACACTTCACACTTGCCGATTCTATCTCCACATACTATAGTGGTCCAATTCCTATTATGTGATCGAACAAATAAAAAATAAGATGCTTGTCATTCATTATATATGTCGGATTCATATTTTCACAAATATTGGGCAAATAGATTCACTTCAACTTCGTTGTATTTTTTCCACCATCATCTATGCACATAACTCATCAATAAGTTGCTGATATGTTAGATTAATCAGAGGATAATAGAAAAATACTCTATGGTTATCCTGAACTATACCAACCCATTCATATTCTCCTTTTACGTTTTTCCCATTTACCATCATACGAAAAATAAATCAGTGTGATTTTCTCATCTATCGAATCCATTACACCTGTAACAAAAACATATAAAGAGAGTAAATTATATGACCCACTGCGACTATGTGTTTTAAATTCAAAATGACTCTGTGACCCAATGCAACCATGCGACTCGATGAGACTCTGTGACCCAGTGCGATCGTGCGACTCGATGAGACTCTGTGACCTAGTGCGACCGTGCGACTCAATGAGACTCTGTATCCCACTGTGACCATATCTTTCTCGATAAGACTCTGTGACCCAGTGTGACTGTGCGACTTGATGAGACTCCGTATCCCACTATGACCATGTGTTTCTCGATGAGACTATGTAATCTAGTGCGACCGTGCGACTCGATCAGACTCTGTGACCCAGTGCAACCTTGTGTTTCAATATGACTCTGTGACCCAGTGCGACCGTGCGACTCGATGAGACTCTGTAACCCAGTGCGACCGTGCGACTCGATGAGACTTTGTGACCTAGTGTGACCAATGGACTCAATGAGACTCTGTGATCCAGTGCGACCGTGCCACTCGATGAGAATCTGTGACCCACTACGACCATATGTTTCAATATGACTCCGTGACCCAATGCGACCGTGTGACTGAATGAGACTCTGTGATCCAGTGCGATAATACGACTAGATGAGACTCTATGATCCACTGCAACCGTGCGACTCGATGAGACTTTGGGACCCACTTCGACCGTGCGACTCGATGAGACTCTGTGATCCAGTGCGACCGTGCGGCTCCATGAGACTCTATGACACAATGCGACCATGTGTTTCAATATGACTCTGTGACCCAGTGCGACCGTGCGACTCGATAAGACTCTGTGACCCAGTGCGAGATGAGACTTTATGACCCACTGCGACCCTGCGACTCGATGAGACTTTGTGACCCACTGCGACCATGTGTTTCAATATGACTCTATGACCCAATGTGACCGTGCGACTCGAAGAGACTGTCACTTATTGCGATCATTTGACATTTCAATAAATATGATATATTTTTACTGCATCAATATAAGACTCGTTTTGGAAAAGGGAGAATCGAATCTATACATATTACTCACTACTCACTCTGGTTATCCAATTCACAAAAGAAACAAGAAAAACACAAGAGAAACACGAAAAATTCACTATACATATCTGGTTTTTCTGCGGAACGTGCTTAATTGCAAGCTTCTTTGTCGACAACAAACAATTTCAAACTATTCGCGACGAATGTGATGCTGATTTCAAGCTATTTGTGACGAATTTGATGTCGATTTCAAGCTACTCGCACCAAATCTGATATGATATGGGAAAACAGTAATTTTCGCAAAGTCTAAGGGTAATATGAGATTGTCAATATTTTAAAGATCGATTTAAAGTTGAAATTTTCTTTTAAAAAAATTATTGAAATCCTAATAATAGTTGGAATGATAATTTTGAATTTACCATCTCAAACTCTATATACCACATCATCAAATACGTTTCAACTCTTTTTTTATAACATGTTACATAAATAGGATATATAACAATGATTTCTGGTAAAGGATATATATTTTTTAATATCAAACAAACATGTATACATACTGATCCACCCCGATTTGTTGTATCATGGCCCAATAAAAAAAATGGGAAAAACAGTCTATTCCCTCCTTGATTTTCATGCTTTAATCCTATTCCCCCCTTGATTTTGACTCTCGTCCTATTTCCCCCTCGATTTTCACTTTCAGCCTATTTCCCCCTCGATTATCATGTTTAGTCCTATTCCCCCCTCGATTTTGATCTCATCCTATTCTCCCCTCAATTATCACAAATCTGCCTAAAACCCCCTCCGATCTTGACCCAATTTTGATCACATTTTGATTTCAATTTTGACCCAATTTTGATTTTTAATTTTGACCCAATTTTGATTTTAATTTTGATTTTAATTTTGATTTTGATTTTAATTTTAATTTTAATTTTGGTTTTAATTTTGATTTTAATTTTAATTTTAATAATAATAAATTAGAATTAGTATCTTGACTTGATTTAATCCTAATTAATTCAAATTAAGTATAAATTGAAAATCCGATTTAATCCGAATTAAGTTAAATTGAGTCCAAAATTGAGTCAAAACTATGTCAAAATTGATTTTAATTTTGACCAAATTTTAATTTTAGTTTTGATTCAAATATAACTCAATTTTGACTTGATTTAATCCTAATTAATTCGAATTAAGTATAAATTGAAAATCCGATTTAATCCGAATTAAGTTAAATTGAGTCCAAAATTGAGTCAAAACTATGTCAAAATTGATTTTAATTTTGACCAAATTTTAATTTTAGTTTTGATTCAAATATAACTCAATTTTGACTTGATTTAATCCTAATTAATCCAAATTAAGTATAAATTAATTCGAATTAAGTATAAATTAAAAATCCGATTTAATCCGAATTAAGTTAAATTGAGTCCAAAATTGAGTCAAAACTATGTCAAAATTGATTTTAATTTTGACCAAATTTTAATTTTATTTTTGATTCAAATATAACTCAATTTTGACCTAGTTTTGACTCAATTTTGACTCGATTTAATCGCAATTTAATCATAATTAGTCGATTATAATTATTGATTCGATTTTAGGATGTCTTGGGATAATATTAAATAAACAACTTATGCTTTGATGGTTAACGGTAGGATTAAAATTAAAATCAAAATTAAAATTAAAATCAAAATTAAAATCAAAATTGAGTCAAAATTAAAATCAAAATTGGGTCAAAATTAAAATCAAAATTGGGTCAAAATTAAAATCAAAATTGGGTCAAAATTAAAATCAAAATTGGGTCAAAATTAAAATTCAAAATTGGTCAAAATTAAAATCAAAATTGGGTCAAAATTAAAATCAAAATTGGGTCAAAATTGGGTCAAAATTGGGTCAAAATTGGGTCAAAATTGAAATCAAAATTTGGTCAGAATTGGGTCAAAATCGGAGGGGTTTTTAGGCAGATTTTTGATAATTGAAGGGTAATAGGATGAGGTCAAAATCGAGGAGGGAATAGGACTAAAACATGATAATCGAAGGGGAAATAAGCTGAAACTGAAAATCGAGGGGAAATAGGACAAGGGTCAAAATGGAAGGGGAAATAGGACAAGGGTCAAAATCGAGGGTGAATAAAAAATGTTTTGGATCATTGGGCTAAACAAACACGTTTCTGAATCCGGCATTACATTTGTTTTAATTTCTTCTCTCTTCCCAACCTTTCTTTCCGTACCGTCCCACTCGCTCGCCGACCCGAGAATGCGTCTCCGACCGGCGACGAAGAGGTAAAGAACCCCGAATCTTTTTTTCGGGTTTCATTCGTCTTTGCGGTTTCGAGACAAATAAAGAAGAAAAGGGGGAAAACAAGGAAAACCAAAAAGAATGGTGAATGTGAAAAGCACAGATTCAAGTTTTGGAAATGGAGAAGAGGATTCGAGTGAAGTGATATTGAACGTGTACGATCTTACTCCTATCAACAATTACACCTACTTGTTCGGGTTTGGGATTTTTCATTCTGGCATCGAAGGTTAGCCTTTTTGTGTGAAAGTTCTCGATCTTGTTCGATTTCGGCATCTGGGTTTGATTTCATAGGGTTTGTTCTCATATGTGTTTACGATTATTGTGGCCTTTATCGTTATACGTTGAATCTGGAATAGCTCTAGATCTTGTAGATTTCTCTGTTCGTTCTTATGGCTCTTGTTGTAGAGGATGATGTTACAAACCTAGTCTTGGTGCTTTAGGAAATTAGAGCATTTCATTGTGTCAAATTTTAGATTTATGAAAGATTCGCGCTTAGTTCATCAGGCGACGACATAGGATTATTGATTTTGAAGCAGAGAGAGATGAATCATGATATCATAACCTTTGAGCATTGGCTTTGTTGGGAATTTGAGTTCAAGTACTAGATATATACTATATCTTCAAACATGTCAATTCTGTCAATATATTATGTCAATATTTAGAGTATGAAGTATTGATCTCGGGAAATAACTGTGGGATGTGATATAAGATTACTGCTTGTGCATCACGGGCATGCTTAGTGTCTATATCTGCAAATTCGTCTGATGTAGGAGGTAAATTTATTTCTCTATTCAGAGATTTATATCAGCTTTGCATATCTGTGTTGTTGTTATATAAGCTCATATATCCTTCGTATCCAAGATTGAACTAGAGCGTTTATGGGCTCGAAATGCTGATCCTAAAATTAACGTTAGGAGATGGGATTATTTATTTTAGAGTGCGTTCGTCAAAGTATTATTTGTTTTTTTTTTTTTGCTTTTTGCTTCATTTAGTTTTATTGTTTGAAAATTTTCTGCAAGTAAATACCTAAGAGGAAAAATAATTGTGATTCCTATGATGACAGTGGTGACGCATGTTACCCTGTAAAATAAGTAAAGGATTTTTCAGATGTGTAATAGTTCCTCGTGGGTACCAATAATTGTATACTGCGATAATAGATGTCCAATCGTGCAGATTTGGGTTTGATCGTTAGCCATTTATTACATTAAATTCGTTTTTTCTTATCCTGATGATTTTCACAGTTTATGGGAAAGAATATGGCTTTGGAGCTCATGAATTTCCGATCAGTGGAGTGTTTGAGGTTGAACCTAGAAGCTGCCCTGGTTTCATTTACCGATCTTCTATTCCTCTTGGCCGTACAAAGATGTCTTCTCCAGAATTCCGAGAGTTCATCGAAACTACAGCTTCTGAGTATCATGGAGATACCTACCATCTCATAACGAAAAATTGCAACCATTTTACAGATGATATTGCATGGAAATTGACAGGCAGGCATGTCCCGGGTTGGGTTAACCGTCTTGCTCGTCTTGGTAAGAAGATCCTCATTCCTCCACCTGAATTAATTCACAACACAACATTATGTATCTTTCGAGACGCTCAAGGAAAGAGAAATGTTGGTATTAGATAAAGAGAAACTAGGTAAGATTTCTGAAGGCTATTTCTGTTGCTTTGGATCTCAGGTGCTTTATGCAGTTGCCTTCTTCCGGAAAGCCTTCAAGTAACTACGGTAAAACAACTTCCAGAGTACCACGATGTCACAGGTAATCCTATTTCTGTGGCCCTTTCTTTCTGAAGGTCCTTGCTTCATTTCACTTTGCAAAAGCCTCAAATCTCTTTCTGATTTTGTCGGGGAATCCATTCGAGAAGAAGGAAGTGAATCCCTTTCGACGGCCTCACCAGAAGAATTCCAGGAAATCTCCGATGTAGATCAGGAGAAGCAGCTACTCTCACCAGTCCATGTGGCTAGGGAAGTGTACTTCGTCAGGGAAACGGGTAAATGAGAAAGCCCAGAAGCACATCGGCATTTGTGTAGCAGATACTGGAAGCACCAAGACACTCGAACACCGGTTTTTCTCAGATTGGTATTTCTGATGTATGTTTTTAGAATTGCGGATTGGGATATATAGCTTGAAGGTGATGATCCTATTGCAGCTTCGGTGGGAAGAAATTTGGGCCTCGAGCCCCTTGGAAACAAAGTTGTATGTGAAGAACAAAACTCATTTTTTTGTATTCTTTAGTGTTCAAAGGGAAAAGACGGTTTGTTGTACTGTTCCATTTTAGATGTCAGTGAATTGCTCTTGGAAAATCTTGTACCAATCCAAAAAAGAGGTCATTTCTATATGAAATTAAAAAAGTTTTAACCATATTACACTTTAATATCTAATTTTTTTATCTCTATTTTAATACCCAAACAGTAAAAAGTTCACAGTTTAATACAATACTAGAACAGATCCCGCGTTTCACGCGGGATAAGCGTAATATACGGTATTTATTACTTTGATTCATTAAATATTGTGTAAAAGAAGATGTTGTCAGCGAAAGGAACGTAATTTTGTAAATGTAAATACACGATACTTTTATACATTGGCAAAATTTTCTTTGTATACAACTCTAGAATGCATTGTACAACCTCCTTTTAATAATAGGAGTGATGCAATATCACTTAAAACAACGTTTAAAACAATTTGTTACATATATATATATATACCAAATAATAGTTTTGGTATATATATATATATATATATTCACTCTATTAATGTTTTGTCTTTGAACTTTATTAATTTTCATTGGAGAACATACCATGCCAGATAATTGTTTTTGTTTGAAATGAAATGACAAAGTTGTATTAGTTAAGATTAAAGAAAATCGAAGTATAAATGCTTTGTTGCCTATATCAGTTTATGTTATTAGTTTAACTTATATTATATTATCACTATAGTTATATTATCTGAAATTGTGTTCTGTTACATAATCCAAATATTTTATCTATATTTCGCAAGAGTATGATGTTATTTCTGTTAATGTTAGATACACAACAATTAAAAATTACTTGATATTTTAAACTGTTTAAAATTTATATTATATAATTCACATACTTCGTTATTATTACAATTTTCGAATTGTAATTAAAAACATCATTTCCGTATTATTTTATAAAAACATTTTCTAATTTTATGTTGAGATTCGTTATATCATTTTGTAATAATTTTAAATTTAAATCAAATTTTTAATAATGAACATTGAATAATCTAAATAAATATTTCTCAATTTCGTTTAAATAATCTAAATAAATATTATTTTAATAAAAAAATTGATGAAATTTTAAGTTTTTTTTTAATTTTTTTATAATTTCAACTCAAAAAGTTTGCATTTTACAAAATTGAAAAATAGTTTTTGAAAATACTACATTATTCTAAATAATAAAAAAATTTGTTAAAATTTGAAATTACATAGACAAATTATTCGGAGAATCTGTTCTGACCCGAAACGCGTCACGAATCTTTGAAAAATTACTCGAATCCACGAATCCGAATTCGGATAATAAAATCTCATTATCCACGAATTCATGTTTGAATTTTAAAATAACTAACAAAATAATTATTATAGATATTAATTATTTTTATTTATATATACATACATAATTATATATATACATATATATATACTTAGACATATATACTTAAATTTAAAATAATTATATATACATAATTATTTTATAAATATAAAAAAAATAATTAGACGTGTACTTATATTTATTTATATATATATTATTTATTTAAAATATATATACGCATAATTAGACATATACTTTTGATTTATTTACAAAATTGCCACCCTGTCCTAAACCTAAGACACGATACCTTTTTTTTTGCCTTTTTCTCCCTCCCTCTCTTCCCTGTTCTTTGCAGCCGCCGACCTCCCAACGCCGCCTCTTGTTCTCTTCCTTCCACGCCGTCGGCATCCTCCCAACGCCGTCTACCTCCTCTCCCCGCAGCCGACCTCCTCCCGACGCCGCCTCCCTCCTCTTCCTCCTCCCGACGCCACCGACTTTCGTTGTTCGTATTTTATTCAGAGAAGCCGGAAAAATCCGGCGGCCGGTGAGAAGAACCAAGGGGAAATTTTTTTTTAAAGAACCCTAAACTAAAATGGGGACAAATAAGGGGTGAAACGGGTGAAACGGGTGGCAAAAGAGGTGAAAAGAAACCTGAGGAAACCCTAGAAGAAACGGACGGTCAGGATGCCCTACCACTGGTTGGTGGGTAAATCCGGCCGTCCAAATCACTAAATCGAGAGACAATCCAACGATCGAAGTGCAACGAGGGACTCAGGTGGACAGGTGGCAACATCCTGTGCCGCGGATCCTTGGATCAGGTGGGCGGGTGCCAGATGACCCGGAAGTCTCCAGCCGTTGATATCACCTGGAAGCGAGATGGACGGCCAGCAATCGACCACGTCCACGTGATGGAAAAAAAATCCGGGCTTGCAAACCTTTTATATAGTATAAGACTTTTTTAGCTAAAAATGTAGTAAAACAATACAATGATGCATTTAACGGATTATTTAAAAAATCAATTAATAATTGATGTTGACTTAATTTATGTCATGATTTTTTTGTTTTTAGTTTTCTTATTTCACCATGTCATTCGATTTATGTATATGGTTTCAGTCAAAATGAAAAGTGTAAATATTTAAACAGTTTTTAAAAAAATGATGTATCTATAGAAATACAAAAAAAATTATATTAAAAGAGTAAATATACAAGGTTAAACTTTTGTTTAATAATTTATTTCAAAAACAAAATATAATCCAAAATTGATATTGATTAATTCAATTAGTGGATTAAAGGGTGGAATATCAGAAATACTCTTATAGAGCTGAACCATTTCAAAAATATTCTTTCCTAAAATAATTATTAAATTCGAAAAACAAATGAAGAAAAAAACAAATTTGCCATTAATGTTCGAACGTGAAAAAACCCACGTTCGGTCGTTTTCGACGTGAAAAACTGTCAAAAATTAGAAATTCGAATAATTTTTCGACGTGAAACCTGTTTAAAAGTTTATCGCAAGAAAGAAATAAGTGATGTCGAACTTGAGAGGGATCGATTTGAAGTTGGCGAGAAAGAAAATGGCTAGAATCAACAGCAACAGTGACGAAAAGAGCACGAGTCGATCTTCAATGGCGTCAATAAGTGTAAGTAGATCGATTTCTAGGGTTTTACAAGCTTTCGAGTCACAAAATGGTTTATTGATTTGAAATGGGTGAGTATCAATGAGTCGGTTAGGTCACAAGGGTCGCAGGAGTTGCATGAACATCTTCGACTCAGTGAGTCGGTTGAGTAGCAAGGGTCGTAGGAGTTGCATGACCATCTTCGACTCAGTGAGTCGGTTGTCTCAGTGAGTGGGATGGGTCGCAATGGTCATTTGAGGGGTGTGGGTCGGTTAAGTCTCAGTGAGTCGGTTGAGTGTCGTAGAGTGTCTGAGGGTCGTTTGAGTCGCATGGGTCGCACGGGTCGGCTGAGTCGCATGGGTCGCACAAGTCGGTTGAGTCGGTTGAGTCGCATGTCGGACGAGTGGCATGGGTCGCTTAAGTCGGTAGAAGTATAATGTATTCGTAATTGGTCATTTTGCAGGTGGCGCCAAAGCCGAAGTTTGTGTATGAATTCAAGCACATGGACAGAATGCCAAAGATCACCACCAAGTGTTATCCTCACGAGACATTAAGGACGTTGAAATGAATCTTAGATGAACACGAGTTGCATTACTTCGAGAAGGAGTCACAATTTAGGCATTATGACTCCACATTGACGAAGGTTCAAATGTCTGTCCTACTAACTCGCTCTGTGATTATACGAGACAAGACGGAGTTGTGGTTCGTCATAAACGGCATTCCCATCTGGTACTCTATAATGGAGCACGCACTAATTTCCGGATTGAAATGCGGACCATATCCCATAGGATGGGGTCCATGATAGGTGTCACATTCAGGCTGAAGAATTTCGGCCGTGGAAAGGTGACCCCCGAACAAGTCAGTGAAAAGCTTGTGAAGGCGAAGAATTCCGACGACCGAAAGAGGTTGTCAACTTTGATGTTGTTGGCGCAAGTTATGGCTCACAAGCCTTCA
>CM071861.1:31897384-31915988 GCA_036759665.1 Gynandropsis gynandra | reverse complement strand
TCCTTCCGTGAGCAATACTCTGCGAGATCCTTCCGGGATTCGGGTCGCGACCCGTCCCGAAATTTTACGCAAAATTTCCGTCCCAAATTTAGGGACGGATTTGGGACTGTTTTATTAATCCGTCTGGAATTAGTCCCTAATCCGTCCCTAAATTTAGGGACGGATGCTTCAGTCCGCAAATGCAGTCCCGAAATCCGAATTTTCTTATAGTGTAACCAATAAATTAATTTTTCAATTTAGATAAATATGTTGTGGATTATATATATGTTAGTGTAAATAATTGATTTTACGATAAATAGATTTAAAAAATAGTAAATAAATAATTTGGATGGATAAAATAATAATAAAGAAAAAGGGAAAAGGGCTCGACGACAAACAATAAGAAGGAATTAAAAAAAGGTTTTACGCACCGATTCGTAATGGTAAATAATTTATGTTATTTATTTGTCATAAAATGGCAACTTTTGTTGAGTTATTGAGTTAAAAAAACAATACGGGCGTCAATATTTTTAGACGGTCATCTCATCAAAATATCTTTTTTTTTCGTAATTGCTAAAAAAACTATTTTAATGGCTAAAAAATATACCAAATCAAAATAATTTATTCTAATTATATATATGTATACAATTAATGTTATATATATTTACCTTAACATGCGTTTTTCCCACAATTAATTTAATTACAATTAAATTATCCACTAATTGCATACAAATATTTAGTTCTATATATACATATATATTATACACACATGTACTATATATACATACATATACATATGTATAATTATATAAAATACATACATCTACAAACGAATAATATAAACCCACTATTTTGCACTAATGTAAAATTTATTGTATAACATAAATCCATTAATTTGTCTTTATCACCTTAATACAATTGATTTGTTTCCCATAATTGAAAAAAGAATAACCATTTCAATGGCTAAAAACAAAAATTAACCAACATAAAATAATTTATTCTAATCATATACATTTATACAATTAATATACATATACTTATTTAATTATACGAATAATTATTTTTAGTTATATACATTTTTATAATATATATATATATTTATATATATATACATATTATACACATATATATAGATATACATATACATAAACACATATATATATATACATATACACATATATATCTAATATATATATATTTAGACATATATATACATATATATAAATACGCAGATGTATATATATTTATATATATTACTGTAAGCATATATATATGTACACAAACATTGTATTTATAGACACTAGATGATATCCGCGCTACGCGCTGATTTGTGATAATTCAAATATTTATCTTATAGTTTGTATATACTATCGTATTCCTTTTTTACCCGTTCTCCTATAGTGCAGTGCAATTCAATTTGTGCGAAATCTCAAAATCTTTTCGGATTAATAAATGCAAGACCCAAAATAACCAGGAGTCACTACTAAAAATTTCACATGCCTTGCTGAGGACATGGTGATCATATCAGCTGGTCAATTTGATTATTAGGATTATGGCATGCTTCCTTGTTGTGGATCAATTTTGATTTTATTTCCATATGATAATTTAATTAATTTTAGAATAAGGAATCAATATAATTTGATGACATTCATTGACTGATGATTGTAGTGCATTTCGAATATTTTGCAAACTTTAATTAATTTGTATCAAGTGTTAGATATATACTTTTTTATTGCGATTCAGTTTCCACCACTTATAAGTAGTCAAATATTTGTGCGAGATATTTATGGTTAAAATTAATAAAAAATAGAAACGTAAAAAAAAATCGATGAAGCTAGAGTAGCAAACTAATATATGAGGAAGATGAATTGAGACCATTTAACTTAAAGAATCAAGTTTATTCTCCAAGTACAGAACTTTTCCACAACTTCACAACGTATCATAATATCCCAATGATCACTTATACCAAAAATATAGATAACTAGATAGCCTTATTCGCTTATGTCTTATTTTTAATAAATGTTAATTGATCGTAGAACTAGAAGAGACAAATAAAAGAATATATTAATAAGCTAATCAATTTTTTTCAACCAAAGTCTCTTTAATCGATTTGCACAGATTTTTTTTGAAGTTTTAATTTTATTTGAATATTTTTTATCTATTTAATTTTAAAATAATATATGATATAATGAATGATTATTTAAACTTATTTTAAAGATTTCTTTCAATGTTTAAATTAATCTATAATCAATATTGGATTTATAATGATGGAATCTTTAGTTTGTCTTATGTATACATCTTCATAAAGAATAATATATTAACACGTGACATTTTATTTTGAAATTAGGATGATATATGTAAAGTTTATTATTGTACAATCATTTCATAATTCGGTAAAAAATAAAATTTTTAAAATTGTGTTAGCTATTATGAATATTAAACATGTGATTCTCAATGAGTGAAGATGCCTATGCCGCTTCATTTTTTCAATCTAATGCGGGATTTTTAACCAATGAAGAAGAATACGAAGCTTGCTACAAAAGAAGAAAGGGTTGTTTGAATATCTCTAGATTTTGAGAGAGACAATAATTACAATGTAGAATTTCAGTAAACATATTTGTGGTATTTACAAATTTTAACATATATATATATATAACTTGTATAAAACACCGTCGATTTGATCTCAAACTAAGGTCCAATATTTATAATATGACCCATACACACAGTTCTACAGAAATGAAGTATACAATTTAAGATAAAATGGTATTTTCATTTTGTAACAATTCTCATTTTCTTCAAAAATTAAATAGTTTTCTAAATTTAAACCATCATATATTAATGTAAAAATTGCAATATAGTCTTTTTAGTTATATAACATCGTGCATTAATTATATATATGATTAGAAGTAATGTAAAAATCGTTTGATAATTAAATCTAATAGAGTAATATTCTATTAAACGCAACACAAATTTAAATGCCTTTGTTGACACCATCACTAAAGAGTTCAAGGATATCTAAATTCATACAAAATAAATCCAAAAACCAAAAGCTCTTTCTCTCATCATACCTTTCAAGTCTTGAACCCGAGGCTAATGAATAACACAGATGCTAATGCCTTTTAGTTCTGATCATAAACAAAGTATAAACATCTGCTCGAACTTCACTTGAATAAGACTCGAAAAAGCGAGATAAGGTTGTAGTAGTATTCATGCTCTAACCTTGAATCGCTTTCTGCGCGTATCATCCGCGTTGTACTCGGGAACAAATGGTTCGCTTCTGAAAGCCTAGTTTATGTATTGACTGCCTCCGTGATCCAAAACCCTACTTCTTTTGACTGAATTTTTTAGTTTCTTTAAAAATTTCATTGTCCCATGTCACCTCATAATCTTCCTCTAGTCGAGAGCCTTGCTGCACGAACAATAAAAAGAAGCAGATGTCAATCATGGCGGAAACACAACGAAAAACATGACAAATGTGTTTAAGCTATGTCTAATACTCTATCGATCATCAACCGAATTGTTTACAATGAAACATCAGAAATCCAGGACAAAGCAATATCTTTAAAGTCTCCTAAGATATTTGTATCTAAGGCTTTCAAATGATTACCATGCTGAGCAAGAAGATATCTCTTTCTTTTATATAGATAATGTATATCTTTAGCTTCAAAGATTAGAGCAATTTCACTATCAATCAAGCCAAAGCACCATTTGGAGAACAAAACTGAATACAATACCTTATTTTGCCAAAGCTAGAGAAGATTGTATGCATAACCAACATGAATGGTTTTGAAGAACCCTTGGCGCCGCAAACTACCTCGACAGAACCCCTCTAACTACAATGGTGTCTAGCTCCCGCCTTGCATCCCTTGAATAACATGCAAAGCAAGGACCCAAATAACCTTATCACTCCCATGGATGGTCACTAACTCATAAAACCTAAAGTATAAAGAGAAATAGACACTGTAAAGATTTACCCTTTTCCTTCGGAGTACACAGACGCCGAACTCCTTTAGCAATTGACGCATTGGTAAAGATTTCAACCAGAAGATGTTTTAATGCCACCCTTATTGTGAAGTTCTTCTAAGCCAGTCCACAGTTTCGAATCCTCATAGTTTGCTATGAGAAAGGCGGGTTTTGCCTATAGCAGGAGCTCGGATGGATTACCTGTAGTTAGAATAATCACGGGCATTCGCTCCAGCTTTTATCCCAGATACCGAGTCAAGGTAAGAGGAAAACGTAAGGGAAGCTTGAGCTAAGACGGGGATTACAGGGGATCATATAAATAGTGCGACCGCTTAAAAACTGGGATTGTTAATCCAACAAACCTCGAAATCAAAGCGTGCTCATTTGACATGTCAAAATCCTTCAAACCCAGTTTTGAGATCACGATCTTAACATTTTCTTTTGGAGCATTTGTAACAACAGCTCGTTTCCTTTTGAAGGTCTTTTGGTAGAATCTGTATCAAACACACTCTTCCCTTCTATGGGTCCTTTCATTATGCCGCCGAATTGACCTAGAACCAGGAAATTGTCGTATATTTTATCAAAAACTGCACCATTAAATATAATCATAGAAATGAACCGAGGTTTCATAATAAATTTACTGATACATATCCATAGATATGTCAAAACTAATTTTCAGTTTCGATGCTCATAGAGATTTTATATCCATTGTTAAATTATAATCGTATAAAAGCTTGAAAATCAAAAACCCGCTTTAAAAGCACCTGTCCAAGGGACGCTGCAACTATAGGCTCGGGGAAAATCTCAGAGAAAAGTGCATATATAGGAAGGCCAAGTTTTTCTTCTATCATATTGAAAACAACTTCAGTTGAAAATGGAGAAATCTGATAATGAAGGAGGGAGAGTTCGTCCAAGTATGATGGAGGTGTTAAATCCTACGGGAAAAGTAAGTGAAGTAAAAAATCCACGAACATAACCTATAAAACGAGACACAAAACAATTCATGAAAGCAAAGCAACATGGGATTCAGATGCATTTTTGTTTTTATGCTGGATGGAAGTGACAATATGGAAGGTCCATGTAGCAGAAAGAGAGCGAGAATAACGTAGACGAGGCAACTTACAGGACAAGATGAAACATACTGAGAAATTTTTATGTGCGCCTAGAAGTAGTAAAAACATGGTAAACCATTAACACTGAACACAAAATGACAAGCATAGAGTTAAAAGAAATCATAATAGAAGCTACTCAAAGAAAGAGGGAAGGTATACTGGACCAAGTTCAATCAGAATTCTTCTTAGCTACGCGGCTCGTACCTGGGGAAAGAGAAAAAAAAGGATGCTATGCAGTTTAGGGATTCGAACAAGGACGACAAGTTGAGACCATTGATAAGTGTAATACCCAACATAAACGATAAGAGAAATTCAAATCAATCAAAATAATAATATGAGAAAGATTTCACCTTTCCTTCTAAGGGTCTTTTGGTAGAATCAATAAACGCACTCTTGCCTTCTATGGATCCTTCTTCCATTATGTCGCTGAATTCACCTAGAACTATGAAATTTTCGTATATTTTATCAGAAACTGCACCATTAAATACAATCGTAGAAATGAACCGAGGTTTCATAATAAATTCGCTGATACAGCTCCATAGATATGCTAAAAATAATTTTCAGTTTCAATTCTAATAGAAAATTTATATCCATTGTTAAATACCAATAGTATAAAAGCTTGAACAATCAAAAATCCACTTTAAAAGCACTTGTCCAAGGGGCGCTACAGCTACAGGCTCGGAAAAAATCTCAGAGAAAAGTGCATATATAGGAATGTCAAGTTTTTCTTCTATCATATTGAAAGCAACTTCATTTGAAAATGGAGTAATCTGATCTTAAACCAGGGAGAGTTTGTCCAAGTACGATGGAGATAGTAAATCCTACGAGAAAATTAAGTGAAGTCCAAAATCCACGAACACATCCTATGAAATGAGACTTAAAACCATTCATGAAAACAAAGCAACATGTGATCCAGATTTTTGTTTCTATGCTGGATGGAAGTGAAAAATATGGAAGGTCCATGTAGGAGAAAGAGAGCGAGAAGAACATAGACGGGGCAATTGACAGGACGAGATGAAACAACTTGAGCTATTTTTATGTGCGCCGAGACGCAGTAAAAACATGGTAAACCATTGACACTGAACACAAAATGACAAGCACAGAGTACAAAGAAATCATAATAGAAGCTAATAGAAAGAAATGCGCAACTTATCTGACCTTTCCAAGGTTCTTTTCGGAGTTTCAGAAACTCACATATGCCCGCATGCAAAAGCTCCTTTTCAAATTACCAAACATACATAAAAAAAACACAGACAGACAGTGCTCTAAAGGGACGATGACGAAGATGACGACAATAATAATAATAATAGCAGTATCACAATTTATTATGGACATACTCTACCTTTTACCTCTACCTTGATCCGTAACAATCACTTTTATTGAACACTTGCAGCGTTGCAACCATACAATTAGATGACCCATTTGTGCCACCAATGTAACTTTTAGTCGCACGGATGTTGTGAATTGCAATGCCTATCTCACCAGCTCATTTGCTAATAACAACACATTCTTTCAATGTATCATATATGCCCTCCCTGTTGTCATCTTTCAAGCAGAAGGAAAAGCAGCAACTTAAATGCCAACGCAAAAATTTTGAAGAAAGCACATTGTTAATCATTCTAAAATGCAATCTGCATATACATCAACGAATTTATATGTACATATGTTCATACTTAGTTGTTCCTGCATTGAAGAGAGCGGGAGATGCACGACGAACCATCGCTCAGACATCAAATGGTAGGTTTTGAATCAATGTGTAAGAACCAAGTGCTTATTCAATCTGAAAACAAGTTTTACCATTATCTAACCAATATATGTGTCTGTTTGAATACAACATTTGTGCATAAGAATAAGAAAGTTTCATGGATATAACACCGAAGAGAATATAGAAGTATTTAATTTGAGATCACAACCTTTGCCATAATTTCAAACTTACCTTGAGTTGCTGACGGACCAAACACATGATTAAACTGAAACATTTTTCTTGCATTATTCTAAGGCTTTACTGGATCAAGACCTTCTAAAGAGCCATCTTCCTCTGTAAAACCTACTACTTCTTTCCAATCACTATTGAATATTGGTCTAACTATGCAGTAAACTCTTATACTTCCTGCAAATTTGTAGAATGGCCTCAAGGTCCAATATACCTTCAAATTAACTACCTATTAAGTTTCAAATATGTTTTCAACCTATTAAATCTTGCACCGTGTTATATAATTTTTGGTTCTCCTTCACAACTTTTTGATATCCAAGAGCTGCTGATGACTTCGGTCATCAGCGATAGGATGCAACGCAAGGCTTTAAGAGGCAGTGCCATGAAATCATTCAACAACATCGTCCTCAAATTCCCTAGAATCATGAAAGAAATGAGATAGTGGTAGAGGATGAAATATCTCATTGTTTTTACATTTAAAAATTTCAGACCAAAAATATCCATATTCAAATCTAACATGGAGTGAATTACCTTTGGTAAACATGTCGATTCAAATCTAACATGGACCAAAATTACCATATTTAAACTCAAGGCACAGACTGCTTCCGTCTGTTCTCGGTTACCACCATCGGTTACCACCCAATAAAGAGGAAACGATAATGAACCACTCATTCTCCTTTCTTCTCCATCATCGGCAAGTCCTTGGACTCGTAACTCCAAGTTCGATCGTTGCACCCCATTCTGACGGGGTTGCGATTCTAACTTGACGACGATGAAGAATTGCTCCTTTTCCTTTCTTCTCCACCAGGGACGAGGCAATAAGCTATTCGAGCGAATCTATCATCGTTTCATAGCAACGAGGCAGTAAGATATGAGCCAAACCCTGGAATCGAAACCCTCATCGTTTCATAGCATTCCATCAGCGACAAGGCAGTAAGCTATGAGCATTTCATAGCGACGATGGGTGAAACACAACCCTGGATTCAAGCGTTTCATCTTGTTTCGACCAAGATGGAATCGAAACCCTGGAATCGATCGTTGCACCTGTGTTCTGGCCGAAACCCAAATCCATGTGACAAATCCGGAGATGTACTGAAGCGACTAAGGGGAATATACAATGAATTGAAGCCATTGAGAGGGAAGATACAAAGAATTTGAAGGAAATAGAGAAGAGAGATAGAAAAGTAACGATTTATCGTGAATAAAGATGAAAAATTATAGAGGTTTTTGCTTCTTTCCGGTGACGTGAATAAATGTTAGCACCAGATCAAACACGAAATAACAAAGCAAAACAAAGAGATTCTACCGATTATTCTCGTAATCCATCACTTCTTCCCCTCTTTGATATTCTTCGCTTCACGTCGCTCGGACTAAGTAGCCGTTATCCAGGAAAGATTCCCAAAATTACAAAGAAAACAAAGAAATCGAGGCAAGTTTCGAAGGAAACACGTAGACGTTAAACCCAGATTCTACATACATTCAGAGCATTTCACTGACCCTTGTCTCGCCAATCTTCCAACCGTAATCGCTTTTCTCCCGTCTCGTCTTCTTCTTCGCTTCCCTCCATGGTTTCCGCGGCCATCTCCACCGATACCAGTTTCTGCGACGAGAGTTATCTTCCAACGCTGTGTTGCAGGATTTCAGGCTTCCCTCCATGGCTGCAAGGATATGGAATTGTAAGGAATGTATTGAATTTAAAACAATTTATTAATTCACTTTTAAGGAGGAAGACGAAGGACACTTTGAAACGTTTGATAAAGGGGTTTTTCCTCTCCATGCTGACGTGGCAGCATGAGAGGGGAGGAAAAACCTCTTTTTATAGACAACGAGGGGAATGGTTTCCGAGGCTTCAACCTTATATATTGAGGTCCTTTGCAAGCCCAATGGATGAACTTTATAAGCTGAAGTGCTTACATAAAATATTAAAGGAAATTTTTAGAAAAATATCAAAGCATGGGGGATCCATATATTGTTAAGTGGTAACAGACCTAATATGCAACAATAATTGGAAAATAATGTATAGTTCACAATCCTAATCGAAGAAATATCACACAGTTTTTTTTGTAGGCACATTCAGAATACTCCACCATAGTTAGAGCGATAGATCAAGATGACTCCTATAGGAAGCTCATCGGTTTTCGAGATAGAACAATAATTAAGAATGATGTTAGTAGGACTTAAAATACCTTAAAAGTCCGCATACTATCTTGCAAAGGACCTCAATAACTTAAAAGTGTCATACGTTTTATGTTAAAGGGAAGGCAAAAGGTACCTGGAATCTGGAATCTGAAACTGGAGGTGCCAATTAACTCCCACAGATTCGAAGTAGGCTTCGGTTATTCGGATTTGGCTGAGATCTTTGGGTATCATCTGGTGTAATAAACAAAATCGCAAGTCTCAATACAAACACAACAACCATTTCAAGGTGCAATTTGTGCAACATCAGAGACTAGAACAATAGCATGAAAAATGTTATTGTGGAAACCATTTTCGTACAATGGTGGGTTTCATATATTATAATGGTATTAATGAACACAAACTTAGCAATTTCTATGTACCTGGCAGGTAAGTTTTCTTGACAAAAGAATAGGATGCTGAAATCTATCTGGACAGTAACCCTCCCCGTATCATGTCCATTGTGTAAGTAGCAGACATGGTAACAATTCCAACAAAAGCTACAGTTCCAATACTCACAAAGAGGAGTAAGTTGTGTTCATCAACATAGGAGCAAAACAATCAATGTTAGAGTAATAACACTCATCATATAGGAAAACAATTATTGATCAAATAAATGAAAACAATTGATGATCAAATAAAATGAGAGTGTGAGGATATAGGTAGAGTATACCACATCATAGAATTAGATAATAACAATGCAAGTAAAATAACAGTTTGAGGATATCAAGTGAAAAACAAAGGCAATATGAAATCTCACAATCGGCATTTGTCGCATTTGTTTCAGACACATAGCCATCTTTGTCTAACATCATGGCAGCATTAACATTTTCATTGTTAAATTCCATCTTTGTACCAAATCTCGCAATTAATATTTTGATATGCGAAGATCAATAATATAGAATTAAACTTCAAATGACATTGGACAAAAAGACAGTACCTTGGTAAGTATGTTGCTGAGAAGGTTATTGTAATGAATATTTGAATCCAAATTCTAACAAAACAAAGAATTCATAAATAAAAAAACGGATAATGTTGCTTATCAAAGAATAATTTTAAAAGCAACACAACAAATCAATTTATGTTTGGCGAATTGCGGCAAGTAGTGGCAGTCACTGCATTACTTTGACAGAGATTTTTCATAAAACAATCATTTCATACACTTCTGTTTTTATGATGCAATGAATCTTAGCTTTACCAATTAGTGTACATCCATAAAGAATAAATGCAGACCTCATTCCAGAAAAACCCTACAAACTTCGATTCCAATTTAAAATTTGAATCAGAATCCAACATCGACGTCAGAAACCTACCAACGACTATGAAATCGCCGCCATAACCACCCAAAAGACATGTCCTTAATGTTGCATATTCCTGTCACCCATTTCCAATGACTACTAATCGAGAAGAAAAATAAGAATAAACTTACCACATAAGGTGATAAACTAACCTAAAAGCATCCTAACAACTCTACAATCAGTTGAGCGGAAATTCCTTCGTCTCGACCTCTTCTATCTCTCCCTACTGTGATCCATTAAAAAACCAGACATCAGAAAATTGAAAAGAACGGATAAACGTGATTGACGGATAAGTGGAAGAAAAAGTTTTCTACATCGTAGATTTCATAGACAAAACAAACACTGAACCGACACCGAAATTGACACCAGACCCGAATCGAGCTACCAAATGATTAACGTTTGCAAACAAATAACCAAACGGGTTATAATTTCCATTGTATAGACTCCATTTATAAAAGAAGTGGAAAACAGAGAACAACCTAGAAAACTTCAACACAGTCGAGATTGTTAAAGTTCAAAACAATGTGGTTACCTTCACAGGAGGCTCTGTCGTTGAAACCCTAAATCATAGCAATCCATGTTGACAAAGGTATTGCATAAACCCCAATTGAAGGTCTGTCATCGATAAATTCCTTCGTCTCCTCGACCTCTTCTTTTCTCTCTACTGTGATCCATTACAAAATCAGACAGAAGAGCATTGAAAAGAAGGGATAAACATGATTGAGAGGTATATGGAAGAAAAAGTTTTCAAGGTAGCAGATTTTAGAGACAAAACAAACTTGGAACCGACATTGAAATCGACACCAGACCCGAACCTAGCTACAAAAAGAATCTTAGCTTTACCAATTAGTGTACATCTAAAAGAATAAATTCAGAGCTCATTCCAGAAGAAACCTCCAAATGTCGATTCCAATTTAGAACTTGAATAAGATTCCAACATCGAAAGGAATTCGATTGCCTCCAGCGCTACGGTTTGCGCCCGCCTCCGCTTCATCTTCTCTTGCCTATAAGCGCATCGGTGAAGATGCCGATTTATCCAAATCAAGAGCTGGCTGTGGCTGCTCCTCAGTCGTTACGCGTTTATCCGTCTCCGTTTCTTGTTTGCTTGCCTTCAAGTGCAGCGACAGAGACGCCGATTTATCGAAATCAAGAGCGGGGCGCGTCTGCTTCTCAGGCGCTTCGCTTCTCCCCCGTTGCCGCATCTTCTTCATTTGGTTCAAAGCGCGATGATCAAAGGAATTCGTCTGCTTCTTAGGCGCTTCGCTGCTCCCCCGTCTCCGCATCTTCTTTGTTTGGTTCAAAGCGCACCGTCTGAGCATCTTCTTTGTTTGGTTCATAGCATGGTGATCGAAAGGGATTCGTCTGCTTCGCTTCTCCCCAGTCTTGCATCTTCTTCGATTGGTTCAAAGCGCTTGATCGAAAGAAATCGAAATAATTGGTTTAAACTGGGTTTAAACACCCTAAGTAGGGCTGGCGCTCGTCGATGCCTCACCAACCGGGAAATCAGAACGCTGCCCCGCTGCTCCCTTTTGGTTCGTCGGGTTCTGAAATCAAAATCGGCTCCCTCTCCAGCAGCAGACGCAAGGCCGTTCTATACTACCCTTTTTGAACTGCCCGTTCCTTTGCTCCTTTGTTTTAAACTCCCCTTTCTTCCCAGTTTCAAACAACCCGGAACTCTTAAATCCCGAAGCCAAAGCAATACAGCGAAAACCAAAACCCTAGAGATCGTATCTATTATCAAGCTGACAACATAGACCTAAAATTCTGAAATCCACACCCGAAATAAGGCAATCAAATCCTGTTCGGAATGAACCCGAAATAAGGCAAAATTTCAGAAATGCAAAATTGGCCACGAAATCAAAATTCTGAAATCAAATATCGACTCCCTCTCTAGCACCAGACGCACGACCGTTCTATACTCCCCTTTCTCAACTGCCCGTTCCTTTGCTTCTTCGTTCTATACTTTCTCTCCAGCACCAGACGGCCGGCGGCTTGTTCTACACGAGCAGGGAGGAAGACGAAGAGGTACGTGGAAAGTAGCGGGGCGTACAAAAAGGGAATATAGAACGAAGAAGCGTATGAACGGGCAGTTCAGAAAGGGGAGGGGTGCGAAGAAGAAGCGAAGGAAGGGAAGAGACAGGCAGAGGGATGAAAACGGTTCCCGGTGTGAGTAGGAACGGAAGTTCAAATAGGAAGGAGGCAAACAGTCAAAACCAAAATGGATCAGGTGTGAAAGGGAGGATTTTCCTCGGTGCTGACGTGGCAGTACGAGAATGGAGGAAAAATCCTCCTTTTATATGTATGATTTCATTTTATTGTATTGATTTTCTATGTATGGTTTTGCTCATTCTATTTATTGGATTATTTCAATTCAATTATATTTATATTTTATTTACTTATTTTATTACTAAATTGTGGTATCATTATTGTTTTTATATACATTAATGTTAATGAGATAGCATGTATAATGTTATTTATATTCATTTTCTTTTTATCATAAAGGCATAGAAAAATAATCACTTGTGATACTTAGGAGATCATTTTGCAGTGACAAACGTGTGAGCGTTTTATCCAATCGATTGTGTCTAATATAAAGTCGTGTGTTTATAATTTATCGGTTCATCAATCATCAAAATGCCAAATGGGAGAATTTTAGAAGACTCAAGGGGATTACACAATGTTTCAGCATAAAAAATTAATTTAAAATCGGATACCTTAATAATAATTTTCATTTATTGACATAGTGACTATAATATAAAGTGCGATACTTTGATGATAAATTTTTATGACAAAGCTAGACCTTTATGAATGGTTTAGTCATGCCTTTCTGATTAAATAATACATCTAATAAATTCATAAGGTTGATGAATCATGTTCTTACAACAGGAAAATTTTGCGGTTGTATACTTTGATGAAATATTATAGTACAACAAGATCTTAGAAGAAGCTCTAGGGAATTTGAGATCGGTACTAGACGCGTTGAGAAGCGAAAAACTTAAGTCAATCTTAAGAAATGTGTATTCGTACTAACAATTTTTTGATTTCAGAAGTTTTCATAAGTGAATAGGGAATACAGGTCGATGACGAATACATCGAGCCCATACGCAATTCACCGAGCCCTAAGGCGATTGGAGAGGTTTGAAGCCTCCACGATTGATCAATTTCTATCGATGATACGTAAAAGACTTGAGTATCTTAGATACCCTTGATCGAGAACTGATGAAAAAGAACGTCACATTCAATTGGGGTGAAGCTCAAGAGAAAGCCTTCAAAACCTTGAAAAATAAATTAACACGAGTTCATCTATTGGTGTTACCTGATTTTACTAAAATATTTGAGATTGAATATGATGCATAAGGTGTAAAAATTGGAGCAATGTTCATCCATTAGCATAAATCCATCGCGTACTTTAGTGAGATGTTTAACAGAGTACATTTAGGCTATCCAACGTATGATAAACAACTATACGTGTTGGTGTGGATGCTTCAATTATGGCAACATTACTTGTGGCCTAATGAATTAGTTATTTATACAGACCATGATTCATTCAAAGATCTCAAGAGATAAAAGAAGCTAAATCGCAGGCACGGCAAGTGGGTGGAATTCAATGAGACATTCCCGTACACAACCAAGTACAAGCTAGATAAGGGGAATATTTTTGTCGATGCATTATCTATGCACTATATTTTCCTTTTTATTGTAGACACTAGGCTGCCCGGTTTTGAACATATTAAGGAATGCTTCAGACATATCGTTATTTTGGTGATATATTAAAGTCTTGTGATAAAACTGGCACATGTATATACTTTCGAGTCAATAGCTATTGTTCAATGATAATAGGGTGTAGATAGCCAAGAGTTCTGTCGAGGTTTATGGTTCCATCCGATATTTTAAGATGAAGAAAGGATCCCAATATATATAAAGCCAAAAAAGATTCAAGAAATAACAAAAGACAAATAATTTGTTATAGTATTAATAAATAAGTGTTAAAAAGGAAAACAGAAAGATTTATAGAATATTAAGTTGAAAAGGGATGGAAAATCCCTACACTTCGAGATTAAAAGTATAAAATTAAAAATTAAAATCCAAGTTCATCTCTAATGCAAACTATTGGACACGGTGCACGAAATGAGATATTTGGTCGTTTCCATTTGTGCTTTTATATTTTGTGAATATCTTGGAGATTAATTGTATATCTATAATGGGTTGGATGGTTATTCATCAAAAGTGCTAGTAAACATCTTGTTATGGTTGTCGTTGGTCTAGATAGAAACTATCAAATCTACCATATTATATAGGCCATTTTACAAGTGGAGTGATAACACACGTAAAGTGTATCATTTTTAGGCTAGTTATTCGTATCATTTTGGCATAAATTTCTTAGCACGAGTTACAATTCCGATACGATTGTTCTTTATATATGCCCTTTTTATTGGTTTTCAGGATTTAAGGCGAACAAGGCCTTAACGAGCGTAAAAAGGCAAATTCCTAGATCAAACCACACGTTCTGAAGATACAAATCACTCGGAGCCAAATTCAAGCCACGGAACTCAATGGAACACCGGAGCATCGAGCGAAAAAGAGCAAAAGCATAAAATGAAGAGTGTCCGTTCGGGCACTGAGGTCTACCCGCTCGGGCAAAAGCTACAGGGTTAATTACAACAATCTACACGACCCGGGCACGAAACGGCATGATCGGGTGACCGTACCCGATCGGGCTACAACATTGTACCCGCTCGGGCGGCAATTAATCCTAAAAATCCCCGAGAGTTTACACGACTCGGGCTGTTAGAATACGCGATCGAGAAGCATTGCCCGATCGGGCTGGAGAGTGAACTTGATCGCGCTCGTCTCTGCACGATCGGGTAAAACGTATACCCGAGCGGGCCTCCTTTCTCGCAACAACCTAGATTTAGAGTTTGAATGAGCAAATTAAGTGGGAGGATGAGATCCAGACACAAGGGGGCGACGACTAGGCAAGGAAAGACTTGGAAATCATCAGGAAAGGCTCGGGAAATGCTGGAGAAGGAGAGAAACATCAATCCGTACATCGGTAACACAATAGGGAAGACCGAGGCATCTGATTTCCTAGGTTTTATCATGTTTAGGATTGTGTTATTTCCATTGTCAGTAAATTCCATTAGTGAGTAGATTCCCAACTATGGGTTAAGGATATCGGATTTGTAACGGATGTACAAGTTTTGCGTTAATGCTTAGATCTATCGTATTTGTCTTGATATTCGGTTCTATAATCAACATTGTAAACGCTTACACTAGTGCTACCCGCTCACTTATACTAGTGTTGCCCGCTCAATAACATAGGAATTCGTATTTTGCTGGAAGGTTAAAGTATGAATCCGGAACTGTTGAATTGTAGGTTAAGTTCGATTAATGAGAATCTGATTGGTCGGTTAATCGACTTAGGAAGTACGATTGCGCGCATAACGCTGCCATAGTACGAGTTAATCGCTGCTGGAAGGTAGGATTGCACATACTTATGGTTAGGAGGTTTAGGCTAGGCAAAATCACTCCTCATCTTAGAGCATGAATTTCCCGTTATCAAGATAGTTCGATAGGTTTATGATCTTTCGTTGTTACATCCATACGATTCCCGGTATCCCGACATCCGTAGTGCTCTTCATCGTCAAGTCTTTCATATCCTTCTATCATTGCCACCCTTTAGTTTAGTGTTTTAGATATTTCACACCACGCCATCATCTACTTCTCACCTACTTAGTTTAGTTACATTCTTAGAATTGGCTGCATTAGTCTCTAGAGTTCGACCCTGGTACTACACAAACCGTATAGCTGCGGTGAAGTGGTCTAGGAAATATTTTAGCTTGAATTTCCGCACATCATGGAGAATACCAAAAATTGCTATTGGTTTATAAGAAAACTTAAAAATGATTTGTACAATGGTTCAGGAGAAGGTTTAACAATCATCTCCGATGAATAAAAAAATAAATTTGTAATTTTATTTTTTATAAGCGTTTTAATATTATTAACCTAATTGATTATTTGTAGCATGGTTTATTAGATACCGTGGAACATAAATTTCCTAATGTGGAACATTATTGTGTTTGAAAAATATCATAACCTAAATAAGAACCATAAGACAAACAATTTGATGCATTTACTTTTGAATATTACTACGAATTATATTGAGGCAAACTTTTCTTATGGTCTTGAGAAACTAGAGAAATTTAGTAAGCCTACATTTGATGATTTGATGAAAACCAATCCTTGCTTTTTTTGCGTTCTTTAAAAAACGATTCTCATTGTAGTGATGTGCACAATAATATGACCGAATCATTCAAAAACACAATTGTTTGTGCTAAGTCTAGACTTATGGTAGAAATATTGGAAATTATTCGGAGCAAAGCTCTAATTAGGATTGATAAAAGAGAAACAATTGCAGAGAAATCTCAAAAGGTAGCTCAAGAGTTTAGGGTTATCCAATACCATATATAGGAGTCCAAAGTTCATGTCCTAATCGATGTGGGAAAACTTATCATAACACTTCCATTCACGCCCAGACTTGATCCTGTAGCGTGGACATCACAATCGAGGATCCAACATCGGTATAATCAAATTGGGACGAACCAGACTCTGAATCTATGTCAAATATGGGTTTGAACCTAACTAGTTCCAAAAACTAGCTCAAGAGCTTAGGGTTTTCCAATACCATAATAGGAGTTCAAAATTCATATCCTAGCCGATGTGAGACAACTTATCATAACACTACCCCTCACGCCCAGACTCGATCCTGGAGGGTGGACATCGTAATCGGGGGTCCAACATCAGTATATTCAAATCGGGACGAACCAGACTCAAATTTAAAATTGTCCAATACCATATATAGAATAATAAATAATGTAAAAGTTTAAGGTTGTCCAATACCATATATAGAAGTCCAAAGTTCATGTCCTTACCGATGTGGGACAAATTATCATAACACTATTCCTCAAGTCCATGCTCGATCCTAGAGAGTGAACATCGCAATCGGGGTCCAACATCGGTATATTCAAATCGGGACGAAGCAGACTCTGATATCATGTCAAATATGAATTTGGGTCTAACTAATCCCTAAAGTCATTTCAAAATTTTAGGATTGCTCAATATCATATATAAGAATTCAAAGTTCATGTCCTAGCCGATGTGGGACAACTTATCATAGCAACGATCGTTTCATCGACTCTGATACCATAACAAATTATGCGATTACATCTTAAAAAAGTCGAATTGTACTGAATTAAACATCCTAATTGAGAATATATAAATTCTAAAGCTTGTTATCAATGATAAACAACCTGACTAAAATCCAATGCATGTATATTATTTTATATAGTTTGTTCTTGTATTTTTTTTTATTTTTTTCCAACACAAATTCAATGCTTATTTGTGTTGCAATGCCGACATTATGTTACAATATGATATGCAACATCAACGCTAACTTTGCATTGAACATTAGTGTTGAATTTACGTTATTATGAACTCAAATATTTCATTGAATTTTGCATTGTTTTAGCGTTAAAATAGTATTGCATTTTCAACCATAGTCGACGTTAATAACCGTATTATAAACAACTTAGTGATATATTTTTCTCCCGACAACTTCGTTCTTGTCCATATTATTGTAATAGCAACGTATTATATAATAATCCTATTATTAATATGGATGTTCGATGAATTATGGAGTGGTGAATAACAAATAGAATATATATATATATATATATAATATTTAATTTAAATATTTTGTTCCTTTTTTTAGAGTAGGGGCTGTGACCATTGGAGGTTCATCATGTCGTCATTCTAACATTAATTGTGACATGATAGATTCACAAGTGGGGGCATTGATTAAAGTATGATTAAAACCCTAGCTATGATTAATTAATTAGTATATCCTTTCAAACGAATAGACTACTATATACTCACACATATGTGTATCTATATATAGGGCATGCTATTATATTCCAGTTTGGATTGTTTAAAATGATAATGCATATAATGACAATACATTAAATCTATAGATTTATTCTTTCGGTAGAAATATATTTATATCATATTTTATTTGTCAATATTTTATCTTGGTTTCATATTAAATCCTATAATTATTTAGTTTTTAAACAGAAGATTTCATAAAA
>CM071861.1:31868758-31897055 GCA_036759665.1 Gynandropsis gynandra | reverse complement strand
CTGCCCCCTTGCCCTCCAACCAACATTCTTTGTATGTGGAAACAAAGGTTTCAAGGGTATACTCTTCTTTATCTTTGTCTACATCTTCTTCATCACCAAACGCAACATTGTAGAGTAGATTTCAACAAAATGTAACATTTCTTCCAATTGGTCGTTTTGTTATCTTAGGAGGAACATAAATCTTCGAGGGCTTCAAGTAGTTCTTCCATCTCCGAGCTTACAAGCAAATCTTCCATTAAAATGCGGATCAAATGGACTCATGATCTTCATAAGAAGTTTGTGGATTGTGTAGATCGTCTTGGTGGCCCCAAAAGTATATAACTCGATTCATTATAATTTATTCATCAAATTCTCCAGCGTTCAACTTTATACATCAGTTTATTTATCGATTCTTGATTTTGTAGAAGCAACACCGAAGGCAGTTTTAAAGCTCATGGAAACAGATGAAGTGACCATCTTCCATGTCAAGAGCCATCTACAGGTACTTTGCCCCTCAACTCACGTTCTATGTTTGTCAATTTTGAGTTGAAGTTACGATAAAAATGGATTTTACGAATGAATTTTTGACCGCTCCCTGCATAAGAATGTTGCTTATTTTGATTAATACGCAAAAAATACAGTTCGGACATGATAGCTTCGTGAGATTAAACGGTATAACTTGTCATTACGCGTCAAGCTCGTAATATTTTCGTGCAAAAAACTTGATCTTGAGATATCAAATGTTCATAAATTAAAATGCTTAATATTAACCCTAGATTCGATTGATCTTCAGAAATATCGATCGGTGATGCAAGTTCAAGATTATGTACAAGGTATAATGAAGTGACTAATATTTTCTTCTGTTTTGATCTAAGTTACTGCGATATCAAATCTTCGATCAATGAGAGAACTCAATGGTCTCTTAATGCTTATGTAGTGAACACAGAAGAAGAAATTCATTTAAATGATTCACGGTTCAAAGAGCTAATGCGGTTACAAGATGAAGTGACACAGCATCTCCAAAACCATTTAGAGGTTCGTTTAACACCCTTCATTTGTGAAAATTTTCATTTTACATACATACGTACAACTCTAGATAAAGATTGGCACAAGTATTGGACATTTAGAAGTTTAGAATATTTAGAGGATTTATATAAAATTTTGATACTGCAGTTTGGAAAGAGGAGAAATTGGGGGAAAATACAAACCTAAAAGATTCTTTTATATATAAAATTAAAAAAGTTAAAGAATATTTTAACATATATTATGTAAATATCTTCTATATCTTTCAAAATCAATAAATAATTATTTCATTTTTATTTTCACTAAAAAAATTGAGTTAGTTTTGATGAATAATTTCAATGAATTTATGTAAAAACCTTTTTTCAATGGAAGTTAACGAATTTTTACGAGGAAAATGCCACGGCATATTAATCGATATAATTCGTTGAAAATATTTTTTAAATACCGTTGAAATTGTGTCGTTGAATAATTTGAACATTTAACGTCGTATCTCNATATTTTTTAAATACCGTTGAAATTGTGTCGTTGAATAATTTGAACATTTAACGTCGTATCTCCAAAATTTATATTAAATTATTGATAGAAACTGGGTTGGAAAACTTATTGATAACTTGACGGTTGAAAAATCATTACCGTTTCAAAATATATTTAAAATTATCATATCCAATGCTCTTGGAAACAGAAAGCATAAAAAAATTATGAAAAATTTTAAATGCGTTATTGGTGTGTTTTCCTTTTCAGTTTATATATGTTCTTCTTTAAAGAAAATACTTTTTGGGATATTAATTAAAATTGTCATTTTTCATTAATACTTCAACACACATTTCATTTCCACAATATTCTCCATCAAAATTTCTCGCATTCTTAAAAATTTTCATCTAAATCAAGATAACTTTTAGTTTTATCTGAATACTATATATTTATATAATTATACTTAGGGTTTGGATAAATTATTATACTTATGTTTTGGGAAACTAAGAAATCCATTGGGTTATTATATTTATATTTTGTTATTTTATAATTCATGTTATTAGATTAAAAATTGTCTTACTTTATACCATATAATATCAAATTTTATATTCTTGTTTAGATGACTATATTAAATTTATGGATTTAAAATTTATATTATTTTTTCCTTTTTGGTAATGATATTAAAATATTTTAATTTTACAAATTAGAAAATAATTAAACAAATTTAGGTTAAAATAGTAAAAATTTGAAATTTGTTCTACCAATACATAAACGAATTATAATGGATGTCTATTGAATATTTGTATAATTTACAATATTTTTATGTTATATATATATATATATATATTGAAAATGTCGTTCAATTTTTCAAATGATATCAGTTAAGAATGCACTAAAATTATATTGAAAATGTTCAATTTTTCAAATGATATCAGTTAAGAATGCACTAAAATTATCAATAGATATATATTGAAACATGTCGATAATTGATACTGATTTAAATGTTATTAATAATTTTAACGGTTAATCGACGTTTTTCAACATATTTTAGCTATTGTTATCTGTGGAAAATCTCAACATTTTATATCAATTTTTTTCTGTTTCAAAATCGACTGTTCAAAATATTTTGAAATTTTATGATTTCAATGGATTTTCGATTAAGAATTATCATTGGAAATCTATTTTTATATTTAACATTACATAGATATTTTAAATTGAATATATATGTTTGATATTCAAAATTACATAGATATTCTAAATCTCCAATAACATCTTATGTAATTTAATTTCTAAACTAAAAAAATGCTTAAATTTGTTACAATCGAGGTAACTAGTTAATATCTGTACATGATGAGTTCGATATAAATGGTAACATTTCATTGGGACGATAATTTTCAGAAAATGTACGGGTTTTAGATTTTAATTCCAAATAGATTCGGAATATTGAATTTTTATTCGTATTATTCGTTTGTTTATAAATACTGAGATTGTTTCCTCATTTTAAATCAAAAATAAAATTTCCATTTCCAATTTCATATTATGGGAACTGTGACTTTTCTTGGGCAGATACAAACAAGTTTGCGAGTGATGGTGGAGGAACAGAACAAGCAACTGCAACTGATGATTAAACATAAAAACATTGACATAGAATCATATAATCTAAGATGATGGAGACCGAAGAAACTAATCTGAGAATGATGATCTCACTTGTTAATTTTGCTGTTAGATTATGTTGTTCAAATTTGAATCTTTTCTCCATTTTAATTCAAAGTTAACGAACCAAATTGTCTAAATTTCAATATTTATATCTTTTAAAAATAACTTACATTATTTTATATGAGTAATTGCAATTTACGAATTTACGAACGAAGGACATAAAACTATTAAAATATAAGTATTAAAGTTAAAAAATGAATTCGATTGGATTTGATTCCGTTATTAATATAATGTTAATAATGGAAAATTGATCAATTCTTTAAAAACACCGCTCAAATCAAGATAAATAGGATCAACAAAAAGAATATTTATCATATAATATATATATATATTGCAATAAATAATATTTTATTTTGTAAACCTTATCAATAACTTTATAACTTTTTTTTATCTTGCCATTTATTTACATTTTTTTGTGTGTTAAAATATCTTTCAAAATCCAAATAATTGAATATTAATTAAACAAATTAGAATTCAAATTTTACTCCTTTAAACACTAAAAAAAACAAGTTGATTTCAAGAGAACGTTCCAACAAATCCGTTCGATAAAAAGATATTAATGAATTGCAATTATAATCAATTATCAAACATGTGTGGAATTCCGTTTACATTATCAATGGAATATCAACATAAAACTATCATTAAAAATTCTTTGATAACCGTTGGAGAAATCGTTGAAACATTCAATGACATATCAACATAAAGCAACCGTTGAAAGTTAACAACATACTTTCTATGGGTTAACACCATTAAAAATTCCTTTGGGAATTGTTGATCTGCTCGTTAAAAATAATAATGAAGGATGTATATTGCGATTATTAATGGGTATCCATCGATAATACAAAATAATGATATTTGATAAGTTTGAATTTTAAATATAACCATTTAAAACTTTTCATTATTACATTTCAACGGTAATCGATTACTATTATCATTATATATTTAATCTAAACTGATTATCAAATAATTTCTTATTCTTCAAATAGAAATACATATAGGGTGAGATAATGGATGTATAGAATGAAAATGAAAGACCGAGAAGGAATTACATACAAATTCTTACCAAGGTTGGAACAATTTATAAGTTTCGCCGATACACCCCCTCTCGTGTATGTGTATGTGTTGAGGAATATTGCTGACCTTTCGTACTATGCACGTGGAGCTTGTTTTAGTCCATAAAATGATTGTTTAAACTGATACACATTATTAGGATGCCTATGATATTCAAATCCACGAGGTACCTTTACATAGACTTCTTCGATTATTCCATTGAGAAATGTGGTCTTGACATCGATTTGATGCAATCTGATACCAAGAACACATGAATACTAAACAACGACCAAATAGACTTTAATCTAGCAATGGATGTAAAAGTTTCATAAAAAATCAATTCCCTTCTGCTTGTGTGTACCTTTGAGCTACAAGACGTGCTTTATTTGGGGTTATTTGACCCCTTTCACTGGTTTTGTTCTTGAATATCATTTGATCCTAATTACATTAGTGTTGGTAGGTCGAGAAAGTCTATCTCCTTGTAGTAGTCTTCCACACTCCTACTATCTTGAACCAATCGTCTCAAACATTTGTTGATCTCTCGATGATGATGAGAAAGTACAAATAGATGTCGAATCATGGTATGCATGTCATCCAAAGTTGTGATTGCACGCTCTCCACGACACCATCGAGAATACGTGAATTGAACACACATCCTAGTGCGTTGTCACTAAACATGGCTGCTACATGTTTTATCTTCTTGAGTTTTAAGTAACAATGGCATTCAAACACCATCTCAGTCTTCCATTCCCATTCCAAATATGTTTCGAGATCGCTCATTGATAACGTCTAATTTGTTCTAGTTTTTCATCTCTTTCAATAGTTAGTTTTACTATAATTTTGGACTTTACCGAGTTATTAAACATCAATTAGTCTCCTTCTAGCTTTTTTTTTTGTGTTTTGCAGAATATGAAGATATCGAGATATAAACACGAGCAAATACCGTAAAACTAAGAAAAAACACTCTCGGTTCAGCTGTGCATGCTTCCAAGGTTCCTAAAACCACAAAATGGAAACAAACGGCTCACAAGAAATGGAAACGTGATAGAAAATGTAAATCGCTGGCCGTTTAGAAGAAATTTAAATAGCTGCTGCTTACAAGAAAAGAAAATGCACGGCTGGGTTACAAGGAATGGAAACCGCAGCTGTAGGAGACAAAATGGAAACGCAGCTGCTAGAGACAAAATGGAAACACAACTACTGGACACAAAATAGAAACGGAGCTGCTGGACAAAATTGAAATGCGGCTGCTGCACAAGAAAGGAAACCATGCCACTGCACAAGAAGAATGGAAACACACTTGCACAAGAAAGGAAACAGGAGAAAAGGAAATGAGAGAGAGAAGAGGAAATCAACACGAAAAGAAAAGGAGGAGAGTTCAAATTCAGGGAGCTTAAAAAGGGAGCTAGAGGCCGAAGTAAAGGGGGCAGGATCTGGAGGCCGAAAGGCCAAAAAGAATAGAAGGAAAGGGAAGACACATTTTTCCTTTAGTTTTATGTAGTGGGAGTAAACCTCCTTGCAATGGGTTAGGGGTGCTCTTGTAATGGATTCGTTTAAATCTTAATGCTTGGTTTCAGATTTGTTCTCTCAATTTGTTTGATGGGTTGTTCTTAATGCTTTCATACTTGCTGATCACCTATTTGAATGAATTTAGAGGCTTGTCTTGTCTCAGAATTAACCCGAGAATGAATTAGGTTAATTAGAACCTTGACCGGTCAGTTAATCTATTTTGGAATCGTGATAATTAAGGTTAAGTTCCCTATAGTTCTTCATGCATCTAGATGTTCGTTTTACTTCCCGTGCGGACAAACTTTTATTATAATATTTGTTTTTTTCAGATGTATTGGTTGCTTCTAATGCTTTTATTCTTGCTGATCACTTGAATGAATGACTTTAGAAGTCTGATTGAATCGGGAGGTGGATTAGATCTTGTAACCTAGCCATGAGTTGGGGTGTTAATCAATTTAGAACCTTGGTCGGTCGGTCGAATGAACTCAGGAATAAGGATAATGGTCTTGATGTGTTTACTAAGTTTATTGTGCAATGTAGAGATTGGTAGTACGCGTGCTAGATAGTGAGTTTAGGGATCGAGAGAGTCATTCCCTAGGAAAGAGCTTGAATTCCCTGAATCCGTGAAAGTATCTATAACCATCTAGATGTTCGATTTGAGTTCCCCGTTGATCGAGATAATCCGATTTCATGATTCGTAGAAATGTTCATTACATGCCCCGATATTCCCGAAACCCGTGGTGTTTTATCTTATTGAATTTAAATCTCGTTCTTCTTTTGCACCTTAGTTTTCTAGCTTAATAATTATCAATTCCTTTCATTATGTTAAATTTTTCTATTCTCTATATGTTTTGCTCGATCTTTTGCTTTTGAGTCTTAATTCTGATGTTTGCACTAGTTCGTTGAGTTCGACCCTGGTACTACATGATCCTTACACTTGCGGGATGTCAAGGTGCTTAACAATGGTATGACCGTCCCGTAAGAAACAATCAACATGAAGGAAATCCATTGGATGATGATATCAGTAGCATCAAGATGGAAATTCCTACCTCGACATACTTGTCTTCATCCATGTCTATAGAGTATGGATGACGAGCTACGTTTGGCCTTCTATGTGGTTGTTCTAGTCAATTCCCACATGTTGCTTCCTCCACACCGCCAAGTCGTTGGTTGGCGGTAGTGATCTCTTGCCTTATGTACCTAAATTCCTCTATCAATAATTATATCGAGGCATCTCTCTCTTCGTAAGGTGGTTCATCGCGTTGACTCCTGGGACTAGACATTTAAAGTTTAAAAAAAACATGATAAAAGAAAAAGAAGATGAACGAACTTCAAAATCTCTCAAAAAAGTGTTTAGCTCAATTTTTTTCGCTCACTCGTCTGTCTTTCCCTTGACTCCTCCTTTTCAATTTAGTTGATAACTTAAGAATAAACTCTAAGTTAATTTTATCGCTCAAACTAAATCTCGATGCTACAACTGTGTAACATCGACACTTAAGTGAAATTTTCTAATTTGTGAATGCAGCTATATCGAACAAAGGACTTTTGCTATTTCTATCCTAAGAACTATGTTATTTTATATCATTTTCTTTTGGTTTTGTTTCTTTCCTTTTCCTTGTTTTCCTTTTTTTAGTTTTTTTTCGTGTTTTTCCTTTTCTCTTTTTTTCTTTTTGTGGGTTTTTTCCATTTTTGTCTTTTTTTTTGTTTATTCATATTTTGTGGTTTTTTTGTGGTTTTCTTTTTTGTTTCTTTTTTTGTGTTTTTCCTTTTCTGTTTTAAACGATAAAACAAGCTAAACTAAATCAAACTAAAGAAAAAATTAACTAGAATAAAAATAAATGATAAAGGCAAAACTAGATAGGCTAACGTAAGAATAAGGCCCTAATACCACTGATATGATCCTAGATCGACTTTCTATTGTTATGAGGATGAATTTGGAATAAAACGCACTAGTAATCCGATACTTGAACATAGAACTTCTCTTCCCAAAAAATGACATCCTAAATCCAGACTACAACCGAATTAGAGAACCTCAAATGCAGTGAATGTGCCACAACACTTCTGATCTAGTGTTGACAAGTCGAAGAACAATTCGGAATCTCTCCAAGAGTTCGATATCTAAATTTCTAGGTTTATCAAGGAAAATACAAATTTATCAATAAAAACTCAGGTAATAATGCCATACAAAGGATCCTCTATTTATAAAGACCAAAAAATAATAGAAAATTAATAAAATAAGACAACTTAACAAATCCGGCTAAAATGCTGGGTCAAGTTGTGTAACTGCTCGGTTGAGCACTATTTAAGTCTTAACCCTAAATAAAAAAAATTCTAAAATATGTTTTTCCAAGTAAAGTAATGTTCGGTCGAGCTCTCTATCACTCAGCTCCTCTTGATGTTCTCGTCCACGGACAAGTTATCCTTCCATGTCCATTTGAATGTGTGTATCCCTTAGGTTCTTCACTTTCATCTCTTGATAATCCCTTGTATGGTCCATGGTGTAGCAAAGAACAAGTTCTTATCAACTATAGTTCCGAAATACTTAGCTAGTTTGCATACATGAAACAATACTCGAGTATAATCGCATCGTCCCAACTTGTACATAAATAGTAGTTTAGAAAAATTCCTTGTTTATACTACACACACATCATTCATAAACATTTTCATGTCCCTAATTTTTGTAGACGACTACATTAAGTCAGAGTTAGCCCTTGCGTTCTTTTCTGGTACTACACGATATATATCCTTGCAAAATGTCTAGTTTAGGTATAAATATTAAAACTTAATGAAGTTTAGATCACACCCAGATGACACATAAAGTCTTTTGCACCGTTGTCAGGGACTAATGGCAAACTTAACTAGTTTAATTTGTCAATCTAGGTCTTTTTTGGTACCCTTGTTTGTATGTTTGTTTGTTTTTTTGTTTTGTTTTCGTTTGCTAATGATATCTCTTTGTTTTGTTTCTGCATTGTTGATTGAAGGTACTTGGTGTATGACCCATAGTAATGGTAGTTTTGAAATCCCAACGCTCAATACGGAAATTGAGAGGACCACAAAAGTTTGCAAGCAAGCAAAGAGGATGGAGATAAAAAACCGTTGATAATGTAGTACCATAAGAGGATACTAATTGGACATCTACAGCCCCTAAGCACACAAAAATATTTTCTTGCATTTGGCACCTAAACATCAATAGCAACTGATTTATGTAGAAGTTGAACCTGATCGTGAGACCCAAACCCCCATCTTCGAGGTTCAAGATGTTTTGTGACTCCCTAAGCATTTCCAAGGAGTGACGGACAAGGCAATCATGCTTCAAGCATGCTTTTGGCATTGTCGTTCTCTTTCATAGACTAGGCACAAAAGTGGCTCTACACACTGGTACCAAACTCCATTAGAAAGTGGACTCATCTTGTTGACCGTTTCATCATGCGTTTCCTCCCACTCCATAAAACATAGATGTTGAAGAACGAGATTATTTCCTTTACATAGGATGAAGCGGAGACTCTGATCAAGGCATTGGAGTGTTTCAAAGCCTACCACTATGATAAGGACATCGAACTCGAAGGAGAACCAAAGGAGGGTCACACAAACGATGAGCTAATGTAGGGAATCAAAATCAAATGAACCTTATTCTGGATTTAAGAGTCGAAATGGAAATATTTTTCATTTAAGTGAAATTATGAATTTAATTTTAAAAATAAATATTACATTCTGAAATATAATATATATGATAATGATTTTCAATTTGGAAGAATAATTACTTTTTTTATTTTATGTTGTGTTGTGTCATATCGGTAACATGAACTAGAGACTCCTATATATTAGGGTTGAGCAACCCTAAACTTTTGAAGTAGCTTTTAGATTAGTTAAGTGCAAGCTAGTTTAAGAGTTTTGGGTTGTCGAACTCCATATATAGAACTCCATAGTTCATGTCGTAGTCGGTGTTAGAAAACACAACATAATACTGCCTTAACGTCCATGTTCAGTATTAGAGCATGAATATCACACTTGAGGGACCAAACATCAGTAAATTCAAATTGGGACGAATCAAACTTTGATAACATATCAAAAATATGCGTGGGCCTAATTAATCCCAAAGTTCAATTCAAGAGTTTAGGGTTGTCAAACCCCATATATAAAATTCATAGTTCATGCTCTAACAATGTGGGACAACATAATAAAACTGTTAATGCATTATTTTAATCTTAAGTTTTGATTGAATCTTAGGTTTGAATAAGTCAAATTTGAACAAATCAAAGACTAATAAATTAGAGGATATCATGAAGAATATCAATGAACCTAAAAATATGGAGAATATTTCTCAACAAACACATGTCCCCTTAGCACACGTCGGCTGCTCCTTAAGAAGAACCTGCACGCCTCAGGCTGTCACCTCCTTGGCTTGAAAACAAGGAGCCCATGCGGGGTGGCCACCTAGCCCGCACAAGGTGCTTTTCGGGATTAAAAACCCTAAAAAGGGTTAGAACGAGGGAAAAGAGGGAAAATGGGCCATCGATCAATAGAGACAACTGCCCAGAACAAAGAGGAGGATGAAAAATATATAGGAGACCTCAGAAGAAGCTGGAGAAGGAAAGAAACAACAATCGGAACTCCGGTTACGAGATAGGGAAGTCTAAGGCATCATATTCGTTACTCTTTATCATGTTTATTGTTATTTTCTATTGTTTTATAGTACAATCCATGAGTGAGTAAGCCTCTAACTATGGGTCAGGGATACCAGATTTGTAAGGGATGCTTGTAGTTATGTGTTAGTGCTTAGACCTTTTGAAGTTTTCTTATATTTCAGTTCTACAATCAATATGGTGAATGTTTTATACTTCTGATGTACGCTCGGTAATTTAGGAGTTCATGTTTAACTAGGAGGTTACATTATGAACCCGAAATCGTTGATTGTTGATTAAGCTCGATGGATGAGAATCTAAACGGTCGGTTAATCGACTTAGGAATTAGATTTGCATTCTTGATGCTACCGTAATTACGAGTTAATCGCTGTTGGGAGGTCGGATTCTTCGTTATTGTGGTGAAGGGGTTTAGGTGTCGAGAGAACCATTTCCTACTTATGAGCATGAATTTCCTGTTATCAGGATAATTCGATAGGTTCATAATCCTTTGTGGGCTGCACCCTTGCAAATTCGGTAACCCGAAGCCCGTAGTGCTTTTAATTATCAAGTCTTTTGTGTTTCCTCATTTCTGTCATAATTAATTTTAGCATTCTCGAATTTTACTCCACATCACCATCAATTTAATTCTTCTTAGTTTAGTTATATTCTTAGCTTAGGTTGCATTAGTCACTAGAATTCGACCCTGGTATTACACCAATTCGTATTCTTGTAGTAAGTGAATATTAGGAATTTTATTTGCTTGATAATTCGCACATCAAGTTTTGGCACCGTTTCGAGGGTACTAATTACTATCTAGATTAAGAATTTGGTGGTTCAAGATTTAGTCCCTTCCGGAGTCTTAGTTGTTTTTGCATTTTTCTTTTCCCTTTATCGAGTCTTCTCTATCTACATCGGATTTGTACTTTGTCTTCGGTTGCTCATCTATTCTTGTGCAGGTAGCACTGTAAAAGCTCCACAGAAAAGATACTCATATATGTCTAGATTCTAAAACTGAAAGATATATAGGGAGCGTACCAGAAACAAACTGTCATGAGGAGGTAGAAACTGAGAGCACAAGCTCCAACACAAGCAGCAGAGAAAGCAACACTGCTAAGCCCGAAAATGGAAGCTACCGAAGAATCCTATGGAATTTCTACATCTCAAAGCACACCTAGTTGCTATCATGCATGGCTCGTCCGATAGCAAACCAAGTTGAGCTACAACAGGCCTTCATGTAGATGGTCAACAATTCTTCTTTCAGAGGAATGGAGAATGATGACCCAAATGCACACCTTACCGACTTCAACATGCTCTGCGACACTTCTAAAGTTGGCACGGGAGTCACACAAAAGGACCTTTACCTATCCATATTCCTATTCTCACTCAAGGATGCCACACAAAGTTGGTTGTTCAACCTGCCCACCGCTTCCATCACCTCATGGAACGAGCCAGAGCAACGATTCATGCAGGAGTTCTTCCCAGATCATAGGATGTTGCTAGCCAAGAGCCGAATCAACTCGTTTCTTCGAGAAATAGGTGAGAGTCTACATGATGCATGAGAGCAATTCAAGAGATATCAGCACATTCTTCTACATCATGGGATGGACAATAAGTACCTCATCACCAGCTTCATGCAAGGACTCCAAGAGACTACACGCTTAATGACTGTAGCAGCGAGTGGTGGCTCCCTTGGCAACCTCACTTTCCAAAAACTCGAGAACTTGATCTAGAATATGGCAAGGGAGGGAGGCAGGAATGTTGGAGATTAAAACCGTGATCTCCCATCCAAAGCTGATATAAATGTGGTAGGTATATGGCTAATCGGAATTCGACTTACATAAAACATCAAGTTGTTGAGATCTACAAGATTATGGCATGTCTACATGTTGAGTGACAAGATGCATCTATAGGGCGGAGGATGGAGGAAGTCAACTACATCAACAATCAGCCTTACGAACACAGCTACATTAAGAGACATCCCAACCTCTCTTATGGCAATACAAGTAATGTAGGAAACCCGTAAAACTTTCAACCGCGGATGATGACAAGAAACCAAAACCACGTTTTCCAGCAGAGGGGGAGTGGCAAGAAACAACACTATCAGCAACCCGCACAACCCTCAGGTGATTCCGACATTCGTTCTATGTTGCAATTGTTGCTGTAATAACAGAAGAATCAGAACTACACGCTTCGAGAAATAAAGGATGAACAAGATGACGTGATGAATCAAATGGAGAGCTTTCAAGCACACCTGAAACACCTGGATACACAAGTGGCGCAGCTGGCCCAAGGGTCCAGCCGACAACCTAGATAGCTCCCTGGGAAGCCTGAGGCAAACCCTCGAGAACATGTCCACGCCATCTATCTGAGGACTGCAAGATGGTAGAACAACCTATGACTTCCAAAACTATGAGAGAAGAACCTCCGAGTAATACAAATGAATGACCCGTTTCCCAAGGCGTGGAAGAGGAGGAGACCGTAAAAGAAGAGGACAAGGAGGTGGCCTACGTGAAACCTGCCCCACGCCACCACCCCTAGCCTTCCCGCAGTGCAAAGGAGGCAGAACAATGATGCTTACTTCGCCAAATTCGCGGAACTCCTAATGAAGCTACAAGTCACCATCCCATTCTACGATGCCCTCATGAAGATGCCCTCTTATGCCAAATTCATGTAGGACATAATAACAAGGAAGAAGACCGCAGACAATGAGGTAATGATGGTCACTAAATATCTAATGCAACAACCCACCATGGCTAAGAAGATGCCCAAGCTAGGTAATTTCTTCATACCTTGCAAGTTCTATGATTATGAGATTGAGCATTCACTAATCAACATCGGAGCGAGTGTAAGCTTGCTACCAATATCACTTATTAAGAAACTAAATCGAGTAGGAGATCTGCAGCCCACACGCATGCTGATTACCTTGGTCGATTAGTCCGTATGAATCTCGTAGGCGTATTGACGAATGTTGCTGTACAAGTGGGAACATCCTGGTTCCCAGCGGACTTCATAGTAGTGGACATGGAGATAAACCCAAAGATTCCATCCTTTTGGGAAGACCATTCCTCAACATGTTAATATAGTTATATATTGCGCTGAAGGCAGACTAATCATTAAGTTCACAGGCGCGTCCATTGAGTTCAAGCTCGTTGATGCCCTGTAGAAGCCGTACATGACTGAATAGTGATGCACATTAACATGGTGGATGAACTAGAAGTTTAACATGAACATCGAGACACCCACTCCATGGAGATAGCACTGTTATCCTTCACCGAGAGCCTATTTAAGTCACCGCAAGACGTCGAGGAATGCATACAACTCATGGAGGAGTTGATAGCACCTGAAAATGAGCACTAACCCGTGCGTGCCCATATTTCAACCCACATGGGCTATACCCGAATTCCAAGATCCGGGCGGGTTGGATCGCACCCCACCATAGGCAGATCTCTCAGAGCTACGAAGCCAATTCTCGGAACTGGGAAGTCCAAGTGGCCTACTCAAAGAACACACGCGAGGTCATCAATCTTCAAGCCACCTGTGCATGTAGACGGACGCCCTGCCTCGGGCAAAACATTTGGGGGTAATTGATGCCTTACGAAGCCTGTGCAGGATAGAGGAAGAGCCCACACAGCCTGCCTATTTGGACTCAAGCTCAAGCGGGGATACCATTTTCTGAGGTAGAGGACCCGCGCGGGCATACTGTCAAGCCCGAGCGAGTTAGGGTGTTTCAGATGCGCGCATCACCTCCTCACCCTCGATCTCCCACTTACGCATTTTTACCGAATGGAGTGCTGAGAAAGCACCCAAGCATACCGAGCCTGACTGATATACCATGGAGCTGTAGACTTGGACATGGAAAATTGGGAATCTTTCATGGCAAACAGTCAGAGGTTAAAGCCATACAATGCTTATCACGTAAAGGACAAAAAATGCATACTTTCGCTTTCTAATCCTACACATGCCTAAACCGTAACAATCAAGCTAAAGACCGTAAGAAAGCACTTCTCGGGAGGCAACCCAATATTCATATCCTTTCTCTTTTCCTTCATAACTCTTTTCTATCTCTATTTGATTTCCAGGACTTAACTCTTTCCTTTTTCGCATGTATGTATACTCTACCAGCTACCATGATGTGTGTTTTCTTTCTATTTTGGGTTGTGTGACAATTATCATAGGCTCTTGATCATCTCATTTATTTTACACGTTTCTCGCTTGATTTTAGAGATATTCATGATTATAATTGCGATGTTTACGTGTTGTTTTATATATGTTTTACTCGTTTTCGTATTCACATGTTCCTACGGGTTTTGAGGCGTATTTGGTTCATTTCAGAGCTAAAGAACATACACAAGATGAAGTACGAGTGTAGTGGATCATGAAAAAGTAAACATGATGAGAAATGGACATGAAATGATATGTTGACTTGCCGGCCAACAAGCTGCACAATCGGGCAGAGGGCCATCCTAGTCGGGCACATCCAACAGCACGATCGGGTGATTGGAAGAAAGAAGGTCGGGCAACTGAAGTCTAGCACCCAACCGGATGCCTTTAACAGCCTCTATCGGGCTTGAATTAAATAGAAACCATCTTGAAGAGAACACACGGCTCGGGTGTATGCAAAGCCCGGTAGATAGCCCTTTTGAAGAAGTGCCCGACCGAACTGCTTGTTGTGCCCGATCGGGCGCATAAACCTAAAATAAAGAGAAGGAAAGGAGAGTTAAAGTGGCACGCCGCTGAATAAAAAAAGGAAATGGGACGCATGCTGAACAAAAAGGAAAGCAAAGGCAGCCCGGTCGGGTACTTTGACATGCCCGGTCGGGCATATAAGAACCAACTTACCTTATTTTTGTTTTGAACTCAATTTTCATGGGGGAGTCTCCCAAATTTTGTTTCAGTATGGTTGGCTCGGATTCTCTTAGACTTTTAGTCACCTTAGGAGCAATCTTAGCAAGGAGACATTTGGGGAAGCATTGGAAAATCATTTCGGACGTTGCTTTGTTTGATTTCTATGCTCTCTAGACTATCTATTTCTGTCATGATGCTTTGTTTTGAACTCATGTTTGAGTAGTAGTTTTGTTATAGGAGAAGGGATTAGCTCATGGCAATCCCGAAACCTCTTTTGATTGATTTATGAATGCACTTCCCTATTTTGATTTTTCGATTCTTTGTCTGAGTATTTGAATGTCATGTATTTGCAAAGGCCAAGTAGATGCATGTTTTAAGGCATTAGGAGAAAGACGGAAAGGAGAATTCTGATCCCAGACATTCAGGCTTGGAACAACCAAGACTAGGTCATGAAAGTAGAGAGGTAACAGTTGAGGATTGAAATCGGATGAATCACAGAACTTGATGGGTTTAACTTAAGGGTTCAGCCACGAAAGTAGGGGGTAACTTGATTAAATCAAGTTTTTATACCTTGAAAGAGGGTAGAAATCATACTAAGATCGTCTATCTTAGATGCCTTGATTGCGAATGCATGATTAGATTGATTGATTGTTGGTTCCAGAAAACCTTGTGGTGAAACCGCATCCTATAGCGTTTGTTTTATTGCCGAGAACTCGTTAGTATATTGCTTGTAGTTATTCGAACTAAAAACCATATTTTTTCATAGTAACTTTGATTCGTTTGTTTGAGTTTAGTTTGTGTTGTATAGTCCCTGTGGGATCGACAGCTAGAGTACTACACACGTGTCGTGCACTAGCGGGTACTTTATGTTAATTTATTTAACTTGAATGCAACATCATGTTTTTGGCACCGTTGCCGGGGACTATTTGTCAACACGTTTTAGATTCGAACACAGGGAAATACTTGCTTTTTATTTCTTCTCTTTCCATTTTTATTTCCTAACTCCTTCTACTTGTCCTTTACAAGTGCATTCCTAGGTCTCACGGTACTTCAAACCTACTTCAATTCGACCCCAGGATCGAGCGAACCTACAGACAGTTGAAAAAGGGCAAAGGAGAAGGGAGAGCATAGTCGTCCAATCAAGACCAGAACGTTATGTTGGGAGGTAATGGATAACCTTAATTAGCCATCGATAATGTGGCACAACTACAACAACAGTAGAAACAGCAGCAACAACCCTGGCCGCAAGAGCCACAAGCTCTTCCACCACTTCGACTTTGAGATTACGTGGTACGAACTTCAACAACGTCGAGACTACAATTAGGATGCCGACTGTGACTAGAGAGCAATTTGAGATCAAGCTTGCCATGATCAACATGCTGTATAAGAAGTAGTTTATGAGAGACTGGTTTGTGAGTTCTTGGCAAGAGACATTCGAGGAGCATTGTTGGATCAATTCATGACTTCAGTTATGTTTTGTTTTATGTTCCTTAAACTATCTATTTAGCTTATGTTGTTTGTTTCCGAACGCATGAGCGAGTAGTCCTCTTGTTCTAGAAGAAGGGATTAGCCCATTGCTATCCCGAAACAACTTTGATTTATCTTTGAATGCAATCTCATTTTCGTTTATCTATTCTTTGTCTGAGTGCTTGATTGACTTGTGTTTACGAAGGCCAATTAGATGCATGTTTAAAGAACTTAGGAGAAGTACCGAAAGGATAATTCTAATTCCCGATAATCAGGCTTAGAAAAACCAAGATTAGGCCACAAAAGTAGGGTAGCAGTGGTTGAGGGTAAAACAAATGAATCATAGAACTTATGGGTTTAACTTAAAGTGTCAGCCACGAAAGTAGGGGATAACTTGACTAGATCACGTGTCTATGCCTTGAGAGAGGGTAGATATCATATTAGGATCGTCCGTCTTAGATAACTTGATTGGGAATGCATGATTAGATAGGTTGATTGTTGGTTTCAGAAGTCTTGTGGTGAAACCATAATCTAGAGCGTTTCTCTCACTGTTAAGAATTTGTTAGTTTATTGTTTTTAGTTATATCAATCTTAAAACATATATTTGGTGTTTGCAAGTTTGATTCTTAGTTTCGGTTTGGGTTATGTTGCATAGTTCCTATGGGATCGACACCTAGAGTACTTCTCACGTGCCGTGCACTTGCGGGTAGTTTAGGTTAACTAGTTTAACTTGGAACGCAACAATATTTTTACCAAGAATAATACACGACACGGGCTTACTAGCTGCGCGATCGAGCAAGGCCAAGAGGAAGTAGCCTAGTCGGGCACATTGTCAAGCCTGGTCGGGCATACTAAATATAACAATGCCCTGTAGAGAACGCACAGCTCGGGCACATGCAAAGCCTAGTCGATTACGCTTTTGAAGAAGTGCCTGGTCGAGCTCCATGCTGTGTCCGGTCGGGCGCCCAAGATTCCTTAAACGACAAAATGGAAATGAAACATTTCGTAGGAGAAGAGAAATGGAAACCAGGCTACCGCTTGCCCAAAATAGAAACTAGGCTGCTGCTTGCAGAAAAATGGAAACCCGACGAAAAGGAAAGAATGGAGAAAAAAAAGCAAGCAGCTGAAGGGAAAAGAGGGAGCATCAAAGGTTTAAAGAGAAGAAGACATAAGTTTGGGGAGGGGTTTTGCAGGGGAGGCTGGGGAGAGAGTGCTGAAGGCCGAAGCAAGGCTAAAGCCGGGGGAGACGATCTTAGAACACATAAGAGTTATTGAAGGCTACGGTATTAGAATAAGGGAATCATCTCTCTCTGTACGTATAGCTAAGATAGATTTCGTTCATGCTTTGTTTTTCTGAACCCATGTACGAGTAAATCCATTTCCACAGGCTAGAGTTTTGCCAATATGTAATGAAGGCTTATGCTTAATTCTTGGTTATAATACTTGATCATTTTCAGATTGATTGGTTGCCTCTAATGGTTTTATTCTTGCTGATCACTTGAATGAATGATTTTAAAAGTCTAATTGTATCGGGAGATAGATCAGGGTTTGGAACCTAGCCATGATTTGGGGTTTTAATCGATTAGAATTTTGGCCGGTCGGTTGATTGAACCTAGGGATTAGCATAACGGTCTTAGTGCGTTTAGTATGTTTATTGCGTAACTGGGAGGTTGGTAGTACACATGCTAGATAGTGGGATTAGGCATCAGTAGAGTCATTCCCTAGGATAGTGTCTAAATTCTTGGAATCTGTGATATTATTTATAACCATGCTCTTTAATAGCTTTTCATTGCATTATTGTGCACTTTTCAAAACCTGTGGTGTTTAGTGTTATTGAATTTATCCTGTTAAATAGTTTAGTAAAAATTTTGTATCCACGGATTGGTTTATACCCTTCATGTTCATTAGTTAAACAACTCTATAGTTGCACTGGTTCCCCATTGTTCGACCTTGGTACTACACAATCCGTATTCTTGCGGAAACGTTGGTCTAGGTAATTTATTACTTGACATTAACCACATCAAGTTTTTGGCGTCATTGCGGGGGAACTGATTACGGCATTAGAGTTAGGATACTTCTAAACTGGGACACAGTCCTTTTGTAGTGTAGTTCTTTTTCATATCATTTCTTTTCTTTTTGAGTCAAATTTTACCTTTTAGAGCTCACTCAATTCTTGTGTTTGTCATTTCTTATGCAACTCATTCATGCATGAGTAGAGCCATAAACAATAATCTAATCTTCGATACATAGATTGATAAAGCTGTTAAAGGATTGAAGAAAATATCAGAAGCTAGTGCAAGCCAACCGGTGAACGACACGCAAGCGAACTCAAACAGAGAGCTCGAGGAGATAATCGAACTCAAACCTGCAGACGAGAACGAAAAGGAACAAATGGCAGAATGTGGTGACTCAAATGCGCTATCCCCTCTCGCACCAGTGGAAGCTACGATGACATATGGTTCCTACACAGTTTCTATGCACACCCAACTCTTGTCATGCATGAGTAGGGGTGTAAAATGAGCTACATGCTTGCGAGCCAGCTCTAGCTCAGATCATATTTGAGCGAGCCGAGCTAGGTATTTTTTAGCTCATTTAAGAAACGAGCTGACGAGGTGAGCCGAAAACGAATTAGAGTTTAGACGAGCTAACCCGCGAGCTGACGAGCTGGCTCACGCGCTGAGTACAAAAGTACATATTTTCCTATTTTTACATATTATACATATTCTTTATATTTATTAAATATTATTTAAAGAAAAAGTAATATATTATTTACATATAATAATAATATAAGTTTTCTATTTATAACAAACTAATATAATTTTATTAACAAATAAAAAATAAAATATTTTAATAACTATTATTAAAAAATATGTTTATATACTCGATATTTTATTTAATTTTTGATAGAGTTACTTTCTAATTAGTATTTTTATATTCAATAAATTTGTATTCAAATTGCTGTTTTTATATTTTATATATTTTATTTGATTTGCCGAAGTTATATAATATTAATATATTATAATTCTTTTAACTTAAATAGTCTAGCTCACGAACCAGCTCGTTTTTACACGAGCTAAAGACGAGCTGAGCTGAGCTGAGCCGAACCAGCTCATTTTACACCCCTATGCAAGAGTAGGAGGAACACTCGCATTCAACTACATTCGGTATTTACTCAGATGCTAACCCCTCTCGCACCAGTGGAAGCTACGATGACATATGGTTCCTACACAGTTTCTATGCACACCCAACTCTTGTCATGCATGAGTAGGGGTGTAAAATGAGCTACATGCTTGCGAGCCAGCTCTAGCTCAGATCATATTTGAGCGAGCCGAGCTAGGTATTTTTTAGCTCATTTAAGAAACGAGCTGACGAGGTGAGCCGAAAACGAATTAGAGTTTAGACGAGCTAACCCGCGAGCTGACGAGCTGGCTCACGCGCTGAGTACAAAAGTACATATTTTCCTATTTTTACATATTATACATATTCTTTATATTTATTAAATATTATTTAAAGAAAAAGTAATATATTATTTACATATAATAATAATATAAGTTTTCTATTTATAACAAACTAATATAATTTTATTAACAAATAAAAAATAAAATATTTTAATAACTATTATTAAAAAATATGTTTATATACTCGATATTTTATTTAATTTTTGATAGAGTTACTTTCTAATTAGTATTTTTATATTCAATAAATTTGTATTCAAATTGCTGTTTTTATATTTTATATATTTTATTTGATTTGCCGAAGTTATATAATATTAATATATTATAATTCTTTTAACTTAAATAGTCTAGCTCACGAACCAGCTCGTTTTTACACGAGCTAAAGACGAGCTGAGCTGAGCTGAGCCGAACCAGCTCATTTTACACCCCTATGCAAGAGTAGGAGGAACACTCGCATTCAACTACATTCGGTATTTACTCAGATGCTAAGCAATGCAACATTTAGAGGGAGACCTGTTGAGGATCCGATTCAGCACCTTATGGACTTCAAGATGCTTTCCAAACAACCAGAGCTCGAGAAGGTATTTCGAATGAGGATGTCATGTTAGCTGCCTTCTCCTTCTCTATGAAGGACAAAGCGCATGATTCGTTGTACTCTCAAGCGCTAAATTCTATACAGTCATGGGGACAACTGGAGGAGAATTTCATGACACAGTTCTTCCCTCAAAGTAAAGCTCAGCTCGCCAAGAATCAAATCAACATATTTGTGCAAGGGCGGTTGAGAGGTTATTTCAAGCATGGGAACAATTTAAAGGCTATCAACGCCTTTGCCCACACCAAGACATGGATCACAGCTACCTCATACATAATTTTCTATAAGGACTTTTGGACAACACAAGGATACCGGTCATAGCCGCAGCTGGAGGCTCTTGAGTAATATCACATTTCCCCAGATCGAGGACCTGATCGATCGAATGGCACACGAGAGATGCATTGCTACAGGGGAATACAGTCGCAATCTTACAGCGAATGTGGCTAATGTGAATGTGGTGCATGCTCTACATGCCCATATAGCTGAAGTTAAAGACCAACTTATAAGAATTTACCATATGCTGACTGAACCACACCGTCTGCACTATTCAGAGCAATATAAGGAACAAGAAGTTCAGGGGAATGTGGGAGTGAACTAAGTGGGCAACAATCCGCCTTTGGAGAACACATATTCCCCCTAAATGGATAAATCACCCCAACTTCTTGTACAAGAACCCCGACGGTGCGTTGAATGCACAAAAAAATCGGGAAATTTTCAGCCGAGGGTTATCAACCACGTGCAACCCCTCATATTAGCGCCATGTACGCCTACCTCCTCCATGAGCAGCAAATAAAAACAACCTATTGATGGGAGTGAAAGCGAAACAAGACAATGAAAAGAAGCAGATGGAGGGTTTTAAAGCTCATATTGGGCATTTAGAAACACAAGTCGCGCAATTAGCGCAAGTAGTAGTGCGCCATCAAGGACAGTTGCCCGGGAGACCGGAAGTGATTCCCCGTGAGCAGATCAACGCACTTTATCTAAGGAGTGGTAACATGGTGGATCAGCCCGCTTCTGCGACATTTGACAAGGGTGAAGCATCTATCACTGTAGCAGAAAAGGCTATTGACATTGACGAGCATAAGGAGAAATCTGAAGAGGAAGAGGAGCCAAAGAAACACTCTTATTGATGTCGGAGCAAGCATATGCATGCTACAATTGTCTCTATACGAGAAACTTGATCTTAGGGGCCGAATGGATCTACGGCCTACACGAATGGCACTCACAATGGCCGATCAAAGAGTGAGGATCCCCGAGGGCATGCTGGAAGATGTGCCAATACAACTCGAGAAGTTTTTCGTCTCAATCTACTTCGTTGTCCTGGACATGGAGGAAGACAAGAAGATCCCTATCATCCTCGAGATATTGTTCCTCAACACAACGAAGACAATAATAGATTGTGCTGACGGCAGACTCATACTGAAATTCGGCAACGAGGAAGTAGAGTTTAACTTAAATGACAAGCTTAAGCAGTCTTGAATGGTTGATTCAGTGTTCTACATCAATGTATTAGAGGAATTAGCCGTGGAATTTCTTGAAGAATTTGGGATTATTGATTCTCTGGAAATGGCCCTCTTAGCAGCTGGAGAAGGGTTATACCAGGACCCAAACGAAATGACGCATTATAAGAAGCTGCAGGACGAAGGAAAGAAGAAGGAAATCCCGACCATGGAGTTATGCTCGCCCCGAGCACAACATAGCGTGGCCCGAGAATATGGTGAAAATTCAGATAATTTAAACCGAGAGCAATGCTGGCCTATGCACACATGAGCATGGCCCCAACAGATATCAACTCGGCCCGAGCATACCTGATCTCGGACCGAGAAAATTTCATGGATCAGTACAGAGACTTCCGCTCAACCTGAGCAGATTGCAGCTCGACTCGAGCTACATGTGACGTGAACACAAACACTTCCATGAGGCCGAGAAGCCACTTCAAATTCCCAACAACTTATTGGAGCATCAGCAAGGCAACCATGGTGGAGTTGAAGCCGTTACCACAACGGCTCAGGTATGAATTCCTCACACATAAATCTACTTGTTCTGTGATAGTGAGCAACGACCTAGATGAATCCTATAAGGAATGACTGCTAGACGCTCTCAGGAGATATAAAGGGTTATATAGGTTACACACTAGAGGATATTAGGGAATTCATCATGCTCTTTGCATGCATAGGATTCACCTAAAAGATGATTCTAAAACTTCCATTGAACATCAGCGTAGACTTAATCTGAACATGATGGAAGTAGTTGAGAAAAAGGTTCTTAAGTTGTTAGACACATGCATCATATACCCTATACCGGATAGTGCGTGGGTGATTCCTATGCAGGTAGTCTCGAAGAAAGGAGACATCACTGTCATCTTGAACGAGAAGAATGACTTTATCCCGACGAGGACGAAGATGGGATGGCGAGAGTACATCAACTACTACAAGTTGAACGTGAATACAAGGAAAGATCATTTCACATTGCCTTTCATTGACCAAATGCTTGAACTTCTAGCTCTTCACTCCTACTTTTTTTTGTCTTGATGGCTATTCAGGTTTCTTCCAGATTCTGATGCACCCGAATGATCAAGAAAAGCCAACGTTCACATGTCCCTTCGGTACATTCGCATATCACAGGATGCCCTTCAATTTGTGCAATGCACCCGCTACATTTTAGCGATGCATGACTTCCATATTTTTTGATGTGAATGGTGAGATTATGAAAGTGTTCATGGACGATATCTCGGTCCATGGGTCTTTTTTGGATGTTTGTCTGACCAATTTGTGTAAAGTGTTAGACAGGTGCTTGCAAGCGAATCTAGTGCTCAATTGGGTGAAATGTCACTTCATGGTTCACCAAGGCATTGTATTGGGTCACAAGATTTCAGAAAAAAAAAAGATAGAGGTTTACAAAGCTAAAATAGAGGTTATCGAGAAGCTACCGCCTCCTAGGAATGTTAAGGCCATCTGAAGCTTTTTAGGACACACGGGGTTTTATAGACGCTTCATAAAGGACTTTTCGAAGATATCCAAGCCTCTCACTGATTTTCTAGGCAAAGACATGTCGTTTGAATTCATGATGGAATGCCATACTGCATTTAAAAAGTTGAAGAAGGCACGGGTTTTTCCGCCGATAATACAGTCATCAGATTAGGAGCTACCGTTTGAGCTCATGTGCGATGCAAGTGATTATGTTGTTGGGGCAGTATTAGGACACTTGGAAGGATAGAATGTTGCACGCCATCTACTATGCTAGTAGAACCCTAGAAAATGCCAGTGCAACTATGCTATGACTGAGAAGGAGATACCAGCGATCATCTTTGCCTTTAAAAATTTAGCTTTTATCTGGTCGGCTACAATGTCATAGTCTATACAGATCATGTCGCAGTGTGCTACCTTCTCACAAGGAAGGACGCAAAGTCGAGGTTTATTCAATGGATTCTGGTGCTCTCAGGAGTTTGATCTGGAAATCTGGGACAAGAAAGAAACCATGAATGGGCTAGCTGATCACCTTTCAAGTATTGAAATCCTTGAGAGAATTCCCATCTATGATTCCCTTCGAGACGATGTAATGATGTCTGTGACTTGCGCCTCCACAGCATGGTACACAGATTTTGTGATCTATCTAACATGTTAAGTGGTACTGGAGGGGCTGAACTACAATTCTAGGAAGAAATTCCTCCATGATGCGAGAGCATGCTACTGGGGTGAGCCATATCTCTTAAAGAGAGGCACAAATGGAATTTTCAAACGTTGTATTCCTGAAAGGGATGTTCCACATATACTGTTTCACTACCATTCCTCAGGTTATTAGGTCATTTTGCCACAACCAAGATAGTTGCAAAGGTTCTGCAAGCGGGTATCTATTGGCCTACACTCGTCAAGGATGCCCAAAGCTAGATAGCGTTGTGTGATAGTTGCCCAAGAACATGGAACATTTTGAGACGCAAAGAGATGTCATAGCATTATATTCTAGAAGTCATGCCGTTCGATGGTTAGGAATAGATTTCATGGGCCCTTTCTCGTCTTCGTGTGGAAACCTCTACATATTGGTTGTTGTGGACTACGTGACGAAATGGATGGAAGCTCTAGCAACTTCGACAATTGACTCCAAAACTGTGTCAAAGTTGTTAAAACTTCTAATATTCCCACATTTTGGACTCCCGAGAGTGGTGATTAGTGATGGAGGAAAGCACTTCGTGAATCGGGTTATAGAAGGGCTATCGAAGAAATACGATGTCCAACACAAGATAGCGACCCCGTACCACACTCACACAAGCGGGAAAGTGGAATTGTCCAACCGGGAAATCAAGTCTATGTTTGAGAAAACTGTCTCCAAATCTACGAAGGACTGGGCGCTGAAGCTTGATGATGGAGTATGGGCCTACCGAACAACCTTCAAAATGCCGATGAGAATGACCCCTTTCCAGTTGGTGTAAGGGAAGGCATGCCACTTACCAATTGAGTTAGAATATCTAGCGTATTGGGCTATCAAGGCACTCAACTATGATTACAATACGGTCGCTGAAAAATGAGTGCTACAGTTACACATCTTGAGGAGATACGACTCAACACGTACGAGAACGCGAAAATCTACAAGGAGCACACAAAGAAGTTGCACGACAGACATATCGTGCAGCGAACTTTCAAATAAGGTGACCAAATATTTGTTTTCAATTCGTATTTTGAAACTTTTCCCAGGGAAACTCAAGTCGCGATAGTCTAGAAAATTCTCAATCAAGAGCATCTCAGCACATGGCGCTATCGAGCTGATAGGAAAAAACGGTACATTCAAAGTGAATGCCCAACGGTTGAAGCTCTAAAACGCGGAACACACGGGTGACGATTGAGCAATACTCGCACTTTCAAGACTGGTTCACGAATAGGAGCTTTTGGGTCACGCTTGAGACCTTAAACAAGCACTTCTCGGGAGGCAACCCGAGCTTCGTATCATTTTTTATTTCTAGGACTTAACCTTTTCCCTTTTCGCATGCATGTACTCTACCAGCTACCATTATGTAAAATAATTTTCTATTTCTGGTTGTGTGATTGTTTCGCAGGTTCTCCACTTTGATATTACCTACAACGGAGTAGACACATACAACATCCAGCTGTACCACCAACTCGGGAAAGCAGAATACACCAGATGTACATGTTCTCACTTTCCTTATCCTCACCCAAGTTTTGGCATTCGAGTTTCTCTCACATATTTTAAACACTGGGACTATGTTCCGTTCATGTCAGGGAGGAGGGGAGGGGGTCTCTTTGAGTGTTATGCTTGCAATTAGGATTAGACGTTGATTTCCTCTTTTTATTTTAGCATTTACGTCATTTCTATAGGATTCCTAATAGATATAAAGTATGAAATTTTGAGCTTTTGCCATTTTTTTTTGCGAATTTGTTGAATCTCGAACAAAAGCCTAGGTTTGCGGAAAAAGAGTTTTAGATATTGGCTTGTCGAGTAGTTGTGCATGAATCTATGGTTTATAGTTGTATTCCTGATGCGTATCAAAGTTAAACAAATATTTAACCTAAACTATCCGCAAGTGCACGACACATGTGTAGTACTTTAGGTGTCGATCCCACAATGACTACGCAACACAACCTAAACTCAAACTATGAATCAAACTTGCAACAAACGAATCTGAGATTTAAGAATGAAATACTAAAAAAAATAAACAAACGAGTTCTTAACAATGAGACAAACGTTCTAGGAATCCGGTTTCACCACAAGACTACCGAAACCAACAATCAACCTATCTAATCATGCAATCCCGATCAAGTTATCTAAGGAAGACGATCCTAATATGATATCTACCCTTTCTCAAGGCATTGACACGTGATCTAGTCAAGTTATCCCATACTTTCGTGCCTGAAACCTTAAGCTTAACCCATAAGTTCTATGATTCATCCGTTTTACCCTCAACCGCTGCTATCGTACTTTCGTGGCCTAACCTCGGTTGTTCTAAACCTGATCTTCTACGACTAGAATTCTCTGTTCTAAACTGATCTTCTACGACTAGAATTCTCCTTTCGGTCCTTCTCCTAACCCCTAACACATGCATGTACTTGGCCTTCGTAAATACAAGCATTCAAGCTCTCAGAGAAAGAATAGATAAACAAAAACGAGAAATTGCATTCAAAGATAAATCAAGGTTGTTTCGGGATAGCCATGGGCTAATCCCTTCTCCTAGAACAAAACAACTACTCGCTCATGCGTCCGTAAACAAAAATAATCGAAGTAGAAAGCTTAAAGAACATGAAACCAAACAAAACCGAAGTCTTGAATTGATCTCCATTGCTCCTTGAATGTCTCTTTCGCAAAAGTCTCCTTCTTTGATTCCCTCTCTACTCTCTCTCTGCGATGAATTCTGAAACTGACCCTCTCTAACTCCCTCGACCCCTAGTTCCTCTTCTTTCTTTTCCTTCTTCTTTTCTTTCCTTTTCTCCTGATTTTTCCTTTTGGCCATTAATTGTTTTTCGTTTTGTTGCAGCAGCCACCGTTTTTGCCTTTTCATGAGTTTTCCATTCTTGATTAAGGTTGGAAACGTTTCCATTCCTTTCTCCAGCAAAATATTTCTTATTCATCTTCTCTAATGTCATTATCCTTTTTGTATAAGTCACCAACAAGTTTGTTTTCGTGTTTAGATAAATATCCTTCTCTGGTTGTTGCAGGGGACGGACGCGACCCGTGCGGGCTGAGTGTGTGCCCCACGCGGGCGCGGCGTGCTGATCAGGATGAAAATAAGGCCTCCCCGCGTGGGCTGATGAGTGCCCCACATGGGCTGATGCTCCTGGTGAAGCCCGTGTGTGCTGATAGCTTGCCCGACTCGTGGTGAATTTTCTAGACCAATTGCCGAACTAAAGGCCCTGCACGGGCTAGGGAGTGCTTCGCGCAGGCTGAGTGTATCTTGGCGACCTGTGCGTTCTGAGGACCTTCCTGACTCGTGCTGAAGTTGCTAGGGGTCAAGCCCCGCGCGGGCTAGGTGAATGCCCCGCGTGGGCTGTGTTATTCCTCGTCGATTCTCGTCCCGTTTGTTCCGTGATGATCCTCGATGTTAGTACTTTGTCTCGTGTACGTCTTTTAGCTCCAAAATGAACCGAATTTGCATTACAACCTGTAAGGACACGAAAACACGAAAACGAGTAAAACGGATACAAAATCATACGTAATCATCATATCTATATCATAAACATCTCTTAAATCATATGAGAAATACGTATAAAAACGAGATGATCAATTCCACCCCCTATGTTTCAGTCCCAAGTGTCCATATCTCCGTGTATAATGTTCAGTCTTTACTAGGTCAAACACCTTTTAGATTTACTTTTCTATTTTTATGACCCCACGCGCTTACACTACGCTGTCAATAGAATCAGCTTCTAGATATTTCCGCCTTACATTGACATGAATGCATTGATCTCAATGGTTCGGGACTAAGTGATGGGTTGCGGCATTGTTCATGTTCTAAGGTTGATTCAATTAAAAGTTAATCAATTATTAACCTAAACTACCCGAATATGCACGACACATGTGTAGTACTCAGGTGTCGATCCCACAGGGCCTACGCAACACAACCT
>CM071861.1:31842824-31859417 GCA_036759665.1 Gynandropsis gynandra | reverse complement strand
TCGGGTATCCTAACACTCCTATCAGCCATGGTTAACGCCATTCTCGTCGATCGAAGATCCATCTTACCCTTAAGATCCAATTTCTTGTACAATGACAATGGTAGCACGCTTACGCTTGCTCCGACGTCGATTAGCGCATGGTTTATTTCATAATCTCCAATTTTACAAGGGATCACGAATATACCTGGATCCGGCATCCTTTTAGGTAGATGAGGCTGCAGCATTGAATTAGTTACCATAACGGATTCCAATCTCCACATCTCGCTTGTTCGCGAGTATCTCTTTGAGGAACTTGGCGTATGAAGGCATCTTCTTCAACGGCTCATGGAATGGTATCGTGATGTCCATTTTCTTCAACATTTCAGCAAACTTCGCAAATTGAGCATCATCATCCTTTTTGCGTTGACGTTGAGGAAATGGCAAAGGAGGTGGTCTCGGTTCCGGTTTCACATATTTCGGCTCTCCTTCCTCCTCGGGTTTATCGTTAAGCTCTTTGTTGCTACTGCCCTTTTTCATCGCTTTATTGGACTGTTCACCTTTGTCGAATGTCGAGGGAATGGTTTGATCCATCAGTCGCTTACGTTGACGTTGTGGGAATGGGAGAGGTGGCGGTCTTGGTTCCAGTTTCACATACTTTGGCTCTTCCTCTTCTTCGGTTTTCATGTTTCGCTTTTCAACGTAATTGCCATTTTCCGCTGCTGTGCTAGTTGCTTCATCCTTCTCAAACATCAAATGAGTGGGATGATCCACCACTTTGCCACTCCGAAGGTATATGGCATTGACGTGTTCACGAGGATTTGCTTCCGGCCGCGCCGGTAGAACTCCTTGCGGTCGCGATGTTTGCGCAGCGAGTTGTGAAACTTGAGTGTCCAAGATCTTTACATGCGTCTTTAACTCATTATGTTCTCTCTTCCTCTCTTGATTTTCTACCATTAACAAACTGAACTGATCGGAATGCTCCTTCTGTACTTGAATGATTTGAGCTAGCATTGACGCGATATCGGGGCTAGCTTCTTGTTGTGGAGGGGCAGATGCACGCGGCTGGTAAAACTGATCTTGAGGTTGCGTCTTCGGTTGAAAATTCCCCCATGAGGGTTGTGCATTGAATGCACCGTCGGAATTCTTGTACGAGAGAATGGGGTGATTCCTCCACTCGGGGGTGTAGGTATTACCCAAAGGCTGAGTATTGCTCACGTAATTCACCCCTTCGTACCTTTGAATTCCTTGCTCGTCCGGCTGCTCATAATATTGCTGTTGATTTGCTCCAGACTTCAATTCGTAGAGCCCATTGATTTTACCATTCATCTCAGCTCTCATTTCGGATAGCTCCGCATATATGGTATGCGTATTATCCACATGGGCTACCCTTGCTGGAGCGTTGCGATTGTAATCTCCGGCGGTGTGGTTTCCTTCGTAAGCCATGCGATCTATAAGATCCTCGACTTGTGGAAAGGTGAGGTTGCTCAAAGAACCTCCAGCAGCGGCTACGATCAAGATCCTCGTATTCTCCATGAGACCTTGCATAAAGTTGTGTATGAGGTAACTTTGATCCATGCCATGATGTGGGCAAAGGCGTTGATAGCCCTTGAATCGCTCCCACGCTTCATATAAGCTCTCGGCTGCCCCTTGCACGAATGTGTTGATGTTGTTCTTAGCTAGCTGAGCTTTGCTTTGAGGGAAGAACCTCGTCATAAACTTCTCCTCTAGCTGTCCCCATGATGCAATAGAATTCGCTGGTTGCGAATATAGCCAATCTTGCGCCTTATCTTTCACCGAAAATGGGAAGGCAGCTAACATGATATCCTCATCCGAGACCCCCCTCTCCAGCTCTTATGGTTCGGCATAACATCTTAAAATCAGTAAGATGCTGGTTTGGGTCCTCGGCGGGTCTCCCTCTAAACGCCGCGTTACCAAGCATTTGGATGAATGCCGGTTGAAGCTCTACGCGGGCTTTTCTCCTCGCAATACATGACAAGAGCTGCGTGTGCCTAGGGACCGTGTATGATCCATAGGTCAGTGCCGGTTGCACTTGTTGCGCGTTTTGAACGTTCATATCTCGACGTTCGGCCATTAGCTCTTCTTCAAATGGTTGTTCAACTACTTCCTCGGGTTGGAAGTTCAAGTGTACTTGCGTGTTATCAACTGGATTGCTCGCACTAGCTCTCGTTTCCTTCCTTAGTTTTCTGAGTGTCTTATCAATGTCGGGGTCGAAAACTAGATCCGCGCTTCCGGTATTTCTCATGCACAATTAAGCTGCACAAGAAAAAGAAGATAAACACAAGAGCACGTGAGATCCGAGAAGCAATAGAACTTGACTCTAAACACAATAGACAAACTAAATAAACACGAAAAAGCAAAAACAAACAAGACTCTATCTAAACTAATGTCTAATCTAAAAGTTTCCTAACTCCTAAGCCGTAATTAACTCCCCGGCAACGGCGCCAAAAACTTGATGTGCGTTATATCAAGTAATAAAAACCTAGACTAACGCTTCCGCAAGAATACGGATCGTGTAGTAACTAGGGTCGAACACAAGGAGTTAATGCGACTAATGAGCTATTAAACTAATTGAATAGACGTGTGAGATGACTAAAGTTGGGATTGTGATTAAGCTAAACTAAACTAAATCGAAGAGAATAAACTTATGGCTAAGCACCATGGGTGTTGAGAGTTTGCTTAATGAAGTAACGAAGTTTCAAAAGGATAATTGGTCTAGGTACTATCATGGATTTAGGGAATTCAAGCTCTCCTATAGGAACTGACTGGCGTAGACTTGTCCACTATCTAGCATGCATATACCAATGTATCCATTGCGTATCTTACATGCATAGACGCATTATGGCCGCTATCCTAATCCCTAGATTAAACCGATTGACCTGGCGTAGATTCTAAACCGGCTAACCCTAAGTCATGGCTAAGTTCCGAAACCTAATGCCCTGGCGTTGGTTTATTAGGCTTCTAAGATCATTCAATCAAGTGGCGTACAGGTAGAGAAAGCATTAAGAACAACCATGAAATCTGAAAACATGATAGATACCAATTTCATTCATTCAAGTGGCGTACAGGTAATGAAAGCATTAAGTACCACCATTCATTAAGCATAGACTTCGTTACAACATGGCAAATCACTCTAACCCATGGCAAAGGATCTACTCAGACATAGATACAGAAAAGGAAACACAAGAGAAGTCTAGATTCGACATAGATATGGAAAGAGATAACTCCCTATTCATAAACCGATGTCTTCGGTAGATTCTCCTCGCTCCCGATCCGTAGATCCGTCTTTTCTTCCTTCTTCTTCTTGCTCTAATGTCTCTCTATCTGCTCTAATCTCTTCTGGTTCCCCTTCCCTCTTTTAGATCTGATTTATCTTTTAATTTGGCCGTTCTAGTTCTTAGGAAAGTTTGTTGAGAATAAGGGACCCGAGCGGGCATGTCCCTTACCCGCTCGTGCAAGACCTTTACCCGACCGTGCACATACAATTGAGCCCGAGCGGGCACCCATACCCGATCGTGTGCTTCATCAGCCCGAGTCGTGCAAACCTTCGGGGTTTTCATGACATGAATGAGCCCGAGCGGGCACTCCAAATGGACCCGAGCGGGCACACCTCCCAGGTCGTGTTCCTTGAGTGCCCGAGTCGTGTAAAGCTACGGGGATATTTGGTAGCAATCAACCCGACCGGGCACTCCCAATCCACCCGAGCGGGCATGACTTGAGGTGTTATTTCTGCTCCTTTCGCTCGGTGTTTGAGTGCTCACTTCCATCCGTCGCCTCGCACAAGTTGAACCTACGTTTCCGGGGTTAGATTGCCAAAAGCACTCGTGTTTCTTCTCGTGTCTTCGTTTCCTACGCAAAACACGAAATGTGGATAAAGTCTCCGAATATACTCAATAAATGAATGAAATATGAATAATCTACTCTAAACTAGACCTAAGAATGATATAAAAACTATAACGGATTACGTGTTATCAGATACCGGCGATGGAGCAGCAACGGAGTGCGGCGTGGGACAAGTACTCGCGGCGACCAAGGACGCGGTGAAATCGGGCCGGTAGGGGGAGTGGAGGACGGTGGCCGGAATTTTAGGGTTTTGATGCGTTTTCTGTTTTGGCAAGGGTCGTACGTGATGGTACGACGGCTGGGGAAGGAGGAGAGGGATGAACGCCGAAGGATAGGGAGAGGTGATCGGCGGTCACAAGAAAGAGTGGCGGCGGCGGCGGTTGGAGAGGGGAGGAGAGGCGGCCGGATTTTTAGGAGAGTTTGTTACGTCGTTCGACTTATTGCTCTGATACCATGATAATTTCAGATCTGAATAGTAGATTCAAATGAGCCAAAACGGCTAAATATACAAAGTTAGACCTAATTACACAATAATAGATCTAATTACAAAAAGACTTATATACCCATATACATGTATCCTTTACACCTTCAACTTTGGGGGAAACTTGTTTTGAAGAACGGCGATGCATTCCTCGGTGAGTGCTACCGTCTCACTCTCATCGATATGCCTTTCGTTGGAAAGGACCTCCTTGAGGAGTTTGGCATGATTAGGCATTTTTTGGAGTGCTTCCATGAATGGTATATTGATATCGAGCTCCTTGAGGTCCTCTATAAATCTGCCTTTTTTGCTGCTCACCAACCGTTGAGGAACAATATAGGAGGTTTGTACGCCGCTGGAACAACATATGGTTTGTCCAAATCTGATTCAACTCCTTCCATGATCGCGATGGTACCTTTGCCTTTTCCTATGGATGTTCCAGCAACTTGCTCTTGCTCTTTGGATGGCGAGTGCTCGATCATACCACTGCTGCACAAGGTAAGCGTTCACGTACTCTCTCGGATTAAGAATGGGTTTTCCGGGAAGCTGTCCGGGATTCGAGAGGACGAGGCAGCTTGCTGTGCTACGCAGTTCTGTAAGATCTTCACATTCTTGCTCAAGGATTCCATCTGAGTTTTGAGCCGCATTGAATTTGGCTTGAGTCGATTGTTGTTGCCTTTGCTCCTTGATGTTCGGGTGGTTCCTCTAATTCGGATTGTAGGTATTCCTGAATTGAGTGTTTCCTTGCTGCTGGACATAATTCATGTATTCTAGGTTATCAATCAGCTCGTATGCCTCCTTTTGGTCCTTCTCCTAAGTTCCTAAAGCTTGCATGTACGTGGCCATTCGTAAACACAAGTCAATCAAGCACTCAGACAAAGAATATATAAACGAAAAATGAGAAATTGCATTCAAAGATAAATCAAAGTGGTTCCGGGATATCAATAGGCTAATCCCTTCTCCTAGAACAAAACGTGTACTCGCTCATGCGTTCGAAAGAAAAGAAACATTATCGAAATGGATAGTTTAAGGAACATAAAAACCAAATGAAACCGAAATCCTGATTCGATCTTCAATGCCCCTTGAATGTCTCTTGCCAAGAACTCACGAACCAGTCTTCTTCCTCTCTGCAACTCTCTATGTAACTCTCTATTGTAACGTGTCTGTCTTAACCGAATTAATCTTCTCCCCTTTGACCCCTTTCTTCTTCTTTCCTCATCTCTTCTGTTTCCTTTTCTTCTTCTTTCCCCTTTGGTCGTGCTTTTCCATTTTTCTCTCCCGATCTTCCTTTTCTTTTTCATGGCTGGCATCTTTCCTTTTCTATGTTGCAGATCCGCGTTTTGTCATGCTCGGCCGTGCAAGTTGTGAAGCCCAACCGTGCTTGCTGTCTAGCCAATGACCGACCATGCAGGGGGTTAAGCCTTGACGTGCAGGTGGTCCTTGGGGTGCTGCCCGATCGTGCTAACGGAAGAGCTATGTCGTGCGCCTCATTTTTTAATGAGCCCGGTCGTGACTGGAGCTCGACCGTGCATGGCATTGAGTGATCAGTCAGGCTGATGGTCCTTGAAGTGATGCTCGACCGTGCTGAAGGAGGAGATCGACCGTGCTGATACTTGTGGTCTGGTGAGCCCAGTCGTGCACAACATTGAACCCAGCCGTGCTTGCATGATAGTCGTTGCCCGACCATGCAACATAGGAGCTCGGGTCGTGCGATATTCTCGGAGATAATTTGTGATGTTAATGCCCGACCGTGCTTGATATCTAACCTGATCGTGCTTGATGACCAATGAAGTGCCCGACCATGCTTGATGACCAATGAAGTGCCCAACCGTGCAAGGCACAATGGTCGGCCGGGCATGTTCACATCTTGCCCGTTTTTCTTCTCTGTTTCTCATCTTGTTTGCTCTGTTACGATCCTCGATGCTAGTACTTTGTCCGTGTGCGTTCTTTAGCTTCGAAATTAACCGAATTCGCATTGAAATATGTAAGAACATGAAAACATGAAAACGAGTAAAAAGGGTAGAAAATCATATGTAAACATCACATCTATATCAAAAACATCTCTAAAATCATGCGAGAAATACGTATGAAAACTAGACGATCATTTTGCCGGTAGAATTCCTTACTGATTAGAAGAGCTCGCTGCAAGCTATGCAACTTGGGTGTCTAAGATCTTCAAATGCGTCTGAATTTCCCCAATTCTCTTCTTCACGTCTTCTTGATCTTGTCTTATACCTTTCAGCTCAGTGTGGTGATATTTCTGTCCTTGTAAAAGCTGAGCAAACATGGACGTAATATCGGCATTTGCCTCTTGTTGTGGAAGTGGTCCCGGTACCCCTCTTTGCTGTTGATATCCCTGATAGCCTTGTGCTCTAGTTGTGAAATTTTGATTTTACGGCTGACTCTGCAACGACTTAGGCTGATAGCTTCCTTGCAATGGATTTAAGACATTGTCGGTGTTCTTGTAGGACAGATTTGGATGGTTCTTCCAGCTTGGATTGTAGATGTTGGAATATGGGTTGTTGGCAACATAATTTACATCTGCAACATCCTGGAATTTGTGAGAATCGGGAGATGCTTGGTGCATGGTTACCATTTGCAACTTTATCTTAGCAATTTCAGCACGCAATGCAAGCACCTCGCTGTCTGTTCCCTTAGCTGGTGCCCGACGTTTAAACTCTCCCAACAAAGTGTTTCTTCCCTCTGCCTTCTTCTCAATCTTGGCCTCAATGGTTGTGAATGGAGGTCATGTAGAGAACCTCCACATGTAGCGTTCAGCCAATCACGTACATCGTCAAGAAGACCCTCAATAAATGTAGCTATGAGGTATCTCTTATCCATCCCATGGTAAGGGCATTCTCATTGATATCCTTTGAATCGCAGCTAAGCTTCCAGAAGACTCTCTTTATCCTCTTGCACAAACGAATTGATCTTGTTCTTCCATAGTTGCATCTTATGGGGTGAGAAGAATTGCATCATAAAGCATTATTCAAGCTGACTCCGCGTGTGAATACAATCCGGTGGTAGCGTGTAGAGCCATTCGAGTGCATGCTTCCTAACTGAGAACGGGAAGGCAAGCAACATTGTCGCTTCATCATCCATCCTGGGGTATGCTTTCATGTTGGAACATAACATCTTGAACTAAGTAATATGCTGGTTCGTATCCTCTGTAGATCGTCCCCTGAATGGTGATTGACTCAACATCTGAATGAAAGCCGGTTCCAACACAAATCTGTTCCGATCTATCTCGGGCCTTCGGATGCAGGAGAGAAGCTGTGTGTGTTTAGGCGCTGTATATGCCCCATATGTTTCCGGTGCTTCCTCCTCAGCCATCTCTTCTTCACTAAACGAATATGTTTCTCGCTCAATTGTTGTTTCCTCAAGAGTTTCGGAACCACCTACATATGGCTTTCGCTGTCTTATCAACGCTGGGGTGGTCCTCCCAATTTCGGTCAAAGAGGAGTTCTTTACCCTTCGAACTCCTACACATACATCAAGTACATAGGAAAACAACAAACAATGGCTTAGCTCGGAAGAGATGTATTAGACTCAAATAAAAGAAAAAAAGAAGAAAATTAAAACAAACAAAAGACTCAGAAAGGACTGGATCTCGACTCAATGAAATCCTAATTCTAATGTCGTAACTAGTCCCCGGCAACGGTGCCAAAACTTGATGATCGGAAATCAGAAGTTTTAATTCCTAAACCATTCTACCGCAAGTACACGGTACGTGTAGTATCAGGGTCAAACTCTGGGGACATAATGCGGACGTTAGAACTAAGAATTCATGAGAAGAAGATCGATCAATATGAGGTTATCAATCTAGAAAATAAAGATATAAAAGAATGATGAAACGAGATTCAGCAAGATAGAGCACCACTGGCTCTGGGAATGTCGGGACATGCAATGGATGTTTCTACAAAAGCATGAAATTGGGTTATATCAATCGATGGGGAACTCAAATCTAAATCCACTCCTAGGGAATCAACATTACTCATCTCTCGATGCAGCAACTAAACATTTAGATGCATGAAGAACGAATGGGGAATTCAACCTCCAATATCGGAAATGACTCTCTCGATGCCTAAATCCACGACCCAGGGAATCAGCATTACTCATCTCTCGATGCAACAACAGAACATCTAGATGCATGAAGAATGATAGGCAACTCAACCTCTATTATCGAAAACAATGGGAACTCAACCTCTACGAACGGAAGTGACTCTCTCGATGCCTAAATCCACTATCTAGGAGATAAACGTACTCACCTCTCGATGCAGTAAACCTATAACCTAAATGCATGAAGAACGGTAGGAGCTTTACCTCAATTATCACTGTTCCTAGATAGATTAACCGACCGGCTAGATTCTCGTTAATCTAATGCATTCTAGGGTTAATTCTGATATTCAAATCTGACCTCACAACCTAGACGAATCTGTCATCTCATTCAAACAGGTGATCAATAAGTATGAATGCCCATCAAACCGATCGAACGAACAAAACCGAAATCAAGCATTAAGAACCAAACAATCCATTACAATAGCATCCCTAACCCATGGCAAAGAGATCTACTCAGAAATCATAGAGAAGTAAACACAGAATGTATTCATCTTCCCTATTCTCCAAGCATGGCATCAGACGAATCCTTTGGTTTTCTGAAATCTCCTCTTCAGTTGTCTGGTTTCTCTCCTCTTTCTGTCTCTTGTGCATCTTGCTTCTGTGTTCTTCCTCTCTCTTTCTGATTCTCATTCAATTTCTTGCTCGTTCAAACTTCATCTGTGTCTTTCGCTTGGTTAAATCCCATACAAGCTCGATCGTGCAAGTGGTGACGCCCGGCCGTGCTTCTCTCCTCTCAAGGGTAATCAATCGGGCATGGAACAAGCCCGGGCCGTGCAACACCTACGAGGCTGTTTCTGTCTCTCAAGCCCGGTCGTGCATCATTTTGTGTTCAGTCGCGCATGTGGCTTTATTCTTTAAATCGGTTGTGCATGTGGTTATGCCCGACCATGCCACTTGAATGTTTTATCCCCGGTCATGCATCATTGTTGCCTGGCCGTGTTGCATGAAGATGTTTCCTCTCCGGTCGTGCTTGAAAGGATGCCAATCCATGCTGCTTACGGTTCTCAACCCAACCGTGCTTGATTGCTGCCCGACCGTGCTACATGGATACTAGGAGATCAATCAAGCACATATTAAGCTCGGTCGTGCATTGGTTTTCACTTCAGCTTGGTCATGCAGCAGGAAGTTGCTCGGTCGTGCTCCTTTCACAGCTTGGTCACGCTTACAGGGAGATTTGCCGCATTCACTTGGTGTTTCCTTCGAATGTCTTCCTTTACTGCACAACACAAGAAATGATAGAAGAATCCCTCAAATATGCTCAATATATCGGTAAAGTCTAAGAATGGTAACAAAACTAAACCTAGGAAGATGAAAATACTAAGACGGATTAGGCATTATCAGATGCTACATTCGAATTCTCCAAAGAATGCCACGACACCTTAAATACGATCAAGGGAACATTGGTTTCAGCACCTATAATTCAACCACCGGATTGGATCCTACCATTCGAGATCATGTGTGACGCTAGTGACTACACGGTTGGGGCTGTTTTAGGATAGCGGAGAGACAAGGTTTCTCATGTCATCTCCTACGCCAGCAAGCCCTCGACGATGCTCAAATCAACTATGCCACAACCGAGAAGGAGCTCCTTGCCGGTGTCTTCGCCTTTGACAAGTTTAAATCATATCTAGTTGGTTCAAAGGTAATTGTCAACACGGATCACGTGACACTCAAGTACCTCCTAGGGAAGAAGGACGCGAAACCACGCCTTATCCGATGGATCCTGCTCTTGCAAGATTTCGATCTCGAGATTAGAGATAGAAAAAGGTAAGAAAACATCGTTGCAGATCACCTCTCTGGAATCATTGTGGAGGACGAAGACCCATCGACGACTCCTTGAGAGATGACATCATATGCGCATTTACTTCAGGTAACCCTACTCCTTGATATACTGATTTTGTCAAATTTTTTGTGAGCGTTATTCTACGCCCCGAGCTATATTTTCATGCGTGCAGGAAATTCTTCGCTGACGTCAAACATTACTATTGGGACGATCCAATCCTCTACAGAAGGTGCGTGGATGGGGTCATTAGGAGATGCATCCCCGAGGAGGAGGTAGAGAGCATTCTTTTCCATTGTCATGGATAAGATTATGGAGGCTAGTTCTAAAACCGCTTTGAAGGTTATAAGTAGGTTTTTATTGGCCGAACCTCTTCAAAGATGCCCACAAGTACATTTCTTCTTGTGATAGATTTCAAAGAACGGGAAATATAGGTAAGAGGAACAAGATGCCACAGACCTACATCCTTGAGGTAGAATTGTTTGATATTTGGGGTGTAGATCTCATGGGACCTTTTCCCTCTTCTTGTGGTAATCACTATATTGAGGTAGGTGTAGATTATGTGTCTAAATAGGTAGAAGCCATAGCTGCGCCGACTAATGACTCTAGGGTAGTTATGAAATTCTTCAAGAAAATCATTTTCCCTCGTTTTAGTGTTCCTAGAGTAGTCATTAGTGATGGAGGCTCACACTTTATTGCTAGACAATTCGAAGCCCTCCTTATGAAGTATGGCGTGAACAATAGGGTAACTACACCGTACCACCCCCAAACTAGTGGACAAGTTGAGGTTTCGAATAAGTAGATTAAGAGCATACTAGAGAAAACCGTGTCTAGGTCTCGTAGAGATTGGTCGATCAAATTAGATGATGCGTATGGGCCTATAATATTGCTTTTAAGACTCCTATTGGCATGACTCATTTTAAGCTTGTTTATGCCAAGTCTTGCCACCTCCCCGTCGAGATAGACCATCGTGCCTATTAGGTGACAAAGCTCCTTAACTTTGATCTTAAGAGTGCAGGTGAGAAACGACTTTTGTAGGTAAATGAGCTAGATTAGCTTCACCTTGATGCATATGTGTCCTCTAAGATCTACAAGGAGCGTGCTAAGAGATGGCACGACAAGAAGATCCTACCTCATGACTTTTTGCCAGGTGACTTGAACCTACTTTTTAACTCTCGTCTTAAGCTTTTTCCGGACAAACTACAGTCCCGTTGGTCTGGTCCTTTTTAGGTACGAGAGGTATTCCCGCATGGAGCAGTTGAACTTTGGAGCGGGACGAGTGGAACGTCCAAAGCTATCGGGCAGTTAAAGCTCTACCAAGCCGCTCAACCAATCGAAAATGGAAACTCCATTTCCTTATTCGATCCACCCATCGCGAACACATGAGGCATAGAGACGTTAAGCTTAACGACGTTAAATAAGTGCTTTCTGGGAGGCAACCCAACACTTTGTTTTCTTTTCATTTTTGTAGGTTTTTAGTTTCGAACTTTGTTTATCTAAAACACAAAAAAAACCTACAAAGGTGACTTCACTTCTCTTACCTTCCATCAGAGCTTCAAGTCGAGGATGTCATTCAATTCAAGTCTGGAGGAGCAGTTCACATTTGTCAGGTGACTTCTTTTTATTTTCTTTGATTTCGTAGTCCTTAGTTTAGTATTAGTTTGATTTTTGTTTTCATAAGTCAGAGTCGTTCTAGGCACTTGTCCGGTGCCACGTTTTGAGATGAACCTTGAACCTAGGATGCTTAAGAAGCTAGCTTTTTTGTGATATCTTGCATGTTTGAGCTTAGGTTTCTCCTAAGCGTTACAGCTTATTAATTGGTTGAAACGCGAATAAGTCATAATTCTTTTTAGAATTTGAGTGTTTAAGAAGAGAATAAGATGTTTGTAGAACTAAGAAAATAGAAAGAAGAATTAGAAATAAACTTTAATTCATTCCATGAGTTTAAAAATTACATAAGTGGTTCTATATATAGAGACCATGAGCTGAATTTAAACTACAAATAAAAGTAAACAAGTACAACATAATTAATAGCTTGATTGTTGAATTTGTCCTCATCTTTAATGGCTAAAGAGGAGAAAGGGACAGCTCCTTGTTGCTTGGATTCTTGAGTTCCACATGTGATTCTAATTACTCAAAAATAGCAACATCCCTTTCCTTCCTTCCAACGACACCTTTGACTACCAAATATAGTTGTGTGAGTTTTATTTAATCCTTAGGAGATTATTAAGAACTAATCTGTCAATATATGATTAATCTCATATATGTAGAATTAATTCTTAACACTCCCCCTCAAGCTTAACTATAGTGTACTTACTATTGATAAGCTTGACCCATGGTTCCTTGCCTCATTAAAACCTAATTAGAAAAACGCAATGGGACAAAACCACACTTAGGAAAAAGAGTACAATTCATTGCCATGTTAGACATATCATGTCCGAATGTTTGTGAGTCCAAGCCGAGGGAATATGGACTCACAAATCTTCTTGTTTGTAGCCTTGGTGAAAATCTCGGCCAATTGATCTTCACTTCTTGTATAGCACGGTAGAATTACTCCTTGTTCAATCATTTGTCTAACCTTGTGACAATCCACTTCAATGTGCTTTGTCCTCTCATGAAACACCAAATTGGACGCAATGTGGATGGCGGCTTGGTTATCACAATGCATTGTAATGGGAGATGATGTCTCAACACCCAAGTTAGTGAGAACATTTCTAATCCATACTAACTCATTGCTTAACTTCCTCATTGCTCGGTACTCGGCTTCCGCACTTGAACATGAGACCACCTTTTGCTTCTTGCTCTTCCAAGTAACTAGATTGCCTCCTATAAATGTGCAATAGCCCGTGGTTGACTTCCTATCCACTCGGTCCCCGGCCCAATCCGCATCACAATATCCTACAATCTCCGTGTCTTGTTGCATCCCATCCATTTGTTCCACTTAAATAGTTTAGGATCCGTTCAACCATCTTCCAATGATAAGTTGTTGGAGCTTGCATATATTGGCTCACTTGGTTCACCGCAAAACAAATGTCCGGCCTTGTTATGGTGAGATAGATCAATTTCCCAAACATTCTCCCATAGAGTTTAGGGTCTTCAAACGGCTCATCATCTATCTCCACCTTACGCATCACTTTGTATCCATCTTCTAGTGGAGTTCTTGCTATTCTTCCTTCCATTGTACCTAGCTCATTCAACATATCAAGGGTGTACTTTTGGGATAGAAATAGTCCTTCCTTAGAACGACATATTTCTATTCCTAGAAAGTACTTTAGTTCTCCTAAATCCTTAATATCAAACATAGTTTTAAGATATACCTTAGTGGCTTCCACGCCTTCTATGTCACTTCCCGTGATAATTATATCATCAACATAGACAAACACCACCATGATTCCCTTTGAGCTTGGCAATGTGAATAGAGGATCATCGGCCTCGGATCTTCTAAAGCCACGTCCATCTAGTGTTGTGCTAAGCTTGTGGTACCACGCCCTTAGGGATTGTTTAAGACCATAGATCGCCTTTCTAAGTCTTAAAACATTTCCCGGTTTCACTATGTGTTCTAGCCCCGGAGGTGGATACATGTAGACCTCATCTTCTAATTCCCCTTGTAGAAATGCATTTTTGACATCCATTTGCCAAAGATTCCACTCAAGGTTCACGGCAAGGGAGAGTATGATCATATATTCTCCACCATTATCCGATCTAAAAATTTTAATCTTGGCATTAAAATGGTTAGTAACATAGTTTTGAAAATTTATAAATGCTTCTAGCACCCTATCCTTAGATTGTAACAAAGTAATCCATGTATACTTTGATTTTTCATCTATAAAAGTGACAAAATATTTATGGTTTTCTCTAGATAGGCATGGGGCTGTCCACACATCCGAATGCACAAGATCAAAACAATTTTCATAGTTTGTGAGAGATTTAGAAAAAACAATTCGACAATGTTTTCCTAGAATACAAGCCTCACATTCATCCGATTTAAAAGAAACATTAGCCAACATTAAGCTTAAGGCACGAACATGTGGATGTCCTAATCTAGCATGCCAAATAACATCATCATAAGAGACTGAAAAAGTTTTGAAAATATTAGAAGCATTAGAAACATCCGAAATTTTAAAAACATCCAAAAAAGACTTGGTGTCTTCAAGCATGTATAAATCATCCTTGATGACTCCTTTGCCAAATATTTTCCTTGTCTTAATATCCCGAAAAGAAACCTCATTAGGACTAAAAATCACATTACAATTTAAATCATTTGTGGTTCTTTTAACCGATAACAAATTTGATGTAAACTTAGGCAAGTATAATGCTTTTGTATCTTTTTCAAATAAATTAAGAATTCCTTCACCTTCTATTGGAACCTTGTAACCATTTGCTACTATGACACTACCTAAGGCCGGTTTAATATTTCTTAAGAGATTAGCATCACTAATCATATGATGAGAAGCTCCGGAATCAATTAATAACGGTTTAGTATTTTTAGATGCAAGAAAACCTTTACCCTCTTTATTACCGGAATTCTCCGGCTTTGATGAGTGCTTCAATGTCGGACTTCTTGACCATCTCAGCTTGAGCATTCATCATGTAGGCGGCCATAGTCTTGAATTCATCCCCATGATTTTGAGAAGAAGATGCACCAGTCGGCTCTCCTTGTGTTTTGTTGGAAAAGTGAGCTCTTTGGTTCTTGAAATTATTGTTCCTTGGTGGCTTGAGGTGGGGATGAAGGATCCAACATTCCTCTTTAGTGTGTCCTTCCTTTTTGCAATACACACATTTTTTGAATCCTTGTTTGCCGCCAAAGCCTCCAACGCCTCCTTGTTGAAAATGTCCCTTGTTTGCTAGTTGAATCATCTCGCCTTTGCCTCCAAATAAACCAAGTGACCCTTCTTCTTTTTGAATTTGAGCACACACATCCTCTAGGCTTGGTAGAGTGTCGGACCTAAGGATGTGCTTGATAACATCATTATAGGCGGGACTTAGGGTGAAGAGGAGACTAAAGACTTTATCTTGTTCTTTCCTCTCATTGAGAACTTTTGGATCAATGGAGCTCGGCCTTAAGATGTCTAGCTCCGCCCATAAGGACCTAAACCTCCCAAAATGTTTGTTGAAGGTCATCCCTTCTTGTGTGAGATTGTTGATTTCTCTTTTCACTTCATAAATCCGGCTTATATTGGAGATGTTGCCGAAAACCTTCTTGAGGATGTCCCATAATTCCTTTGCACTTTCACAATAGGAATAGGCTTCAAGGATTGATGGCTCAAGTGAGTTTTGAAGGAAAGATACGACAGCTTGATCTTCTTGTGTCCACTTTTCCAAGTCCATGGTGATAATTTCTTTTCCATCTTCACCGTGAGATGTTACCTTTGGAGCTTCATTTTCTTCAATATGCTTCCAAAGTCCTTTGCCTCCTAGGGCTGATTTGATTAATCTTGACCATAATAGGTAGTTTGGACCTTTGAGGATTATGGGAACAACCATTTTTGTGCCTTCCATATCCATTTTGCTTGTAAAGAGATTTTAGTGATATGAAGAAGAAGAAGAGAGATCGAGAGTTTGAGCTTAGAAACACAAGAGAATGATGAGAGAATAAATTAAAACCGCTCTGATACCATGTTAGAATTTGAGTGTTTAAGAAGAGAACAAGATGTTTGTAGAACTAAGAGAATAGAAAGAAGAATTAGGAATAAACTTGAATTCATTCCATGAGTTTAAGCATTACATAAGTGGTTCTATATATAGAGACCATGAGCTGAATTTAAACTACAAGTACAACATAATTAATGAATTTGTCCTCATCTTTCACGGTTATAGAGGAGAAAGGGACAACTCCTTGTTGCTTATGAACGCAAGCCTAAGCGTACCAAGTTCAGACTTCTATCAATCCGAAAGTTTCGAATCCATGCAATCCTACCAATGACTTAAGTCTAATCCGTACTCCTAAACAACGTCCAAGCGATCTCCATACCAACTCTCCTAAGCTTGAGATATCATTAAGTTCAAATTCTCGTTCTTATTCCTTTTTTATTTTTTTTTAATTCCACGCTTTGTTCCTAGGTCGTCGAAGTCGAAGAGGGTAGCTTTCTACTTAGACCCAGGCTGCCTATGGCACACTCATAAGGTCTCGTAACCTTAGCGGAGTGAAGAGATGCGTCATTAAAGCTTATCTTTCTGATTTTTTTACTTCTCTTTTTTTATGACGAATACGCATGACTCTAACCCTTAGGACGTAGAATAGTGCCTCAACCCACCACTTAGACCCGAACCATCGATCTCGATGTACTCATGTCAATGAAAACCTAAAATAGTTAAGACTTATCCAAGGATAGAACATTGACAGCGGAGTATAAGCGTGTGGAATCTTATGAACGGT
>CM071861.1:31832627-31842655 GCA_036759665.1 Gynandropsis gynandra | reverse complement strand
TCAACTAATCGGAATCAAGAAGTCTTCTAAGCACACCTAGACTATTGTCCACGATTCGACAAAGTCGCACAATAATGACTAAAGCTCGACAATTCATGCTAGGTATCCATCCGTTCATTCCTAAAACAAAAAATTTACATCTAATCCTAGTCATCTAATCCTAATCATCTAATCCTAATCACATGTCAATACTCGACGAGTACTCCCCCCAGACTTAAATGAAACACCGTCCCGGTGTTCAAAAACCTATGAGGATATCGCAAACAAAACAAGAGTCGGAACGTGTGCACCTTGTATAACTTCCACTCCCGGTTTTGTGTCTCCTCCTCAAGGATGATATGGACGTTGAAGAACCTGCGAAAAAGATTCACACAATCCAAAAAGAGGAATACGATCCCACCAAGTACATCAACATGAAACGAAAAAGAATAGTCCGAAAGAAAAAATGCAAAAGTGGAAAAATGGAAAAGTCGGGTTGCCTCCCGATAAGCGCTTGTTTAAGGTCTCGAGCCTGACCAAATGCTACCCATTAGGTGGACGTCTTCGACGTCGTTGCGTTCGTAGCGTCTCGAGTGCATAGTGTGTTCGATAGGGCGCGGCACGCGGATTAATGGAGCTCCTATGTGGTGAAGGCTTCATCTTCACCTTGGGTTTCTTGTCAACGTCCCAATTGTGTGCTGGACGTTGGGTGTAGCTTCGCGGTATCTCGGGATCATTCATGTACTGATTTGAACCGCGTTTAGCTAGTGTTGCGTGGAAGTCTCGTTCGGTGGATTCCTCTTTCTTTTCATCAGCAAATAACTCGTTTGGTACCTTGTATGAATCTTCTCCAGCTGCTAAGAGATTCATATCTAAGGAATCCGTATTCTGAGTTTTGTCACTAACTTCCACGGCTAAACTCTCAAAGATGCCTTCGTGGAACACAAAATCTATGACACATGGTTGCTCAAGTGTGTCCACTAAACTGAACTCTATTTCCATTTCGGGTTTCCTCATATGCCTATCAATGTCCATAGCCTTATGCTCTCCTATGTTAGATTCATCTCCTTTTTCACCTATTGAGGGATTTGGCTGATCAACTTTCTTCATGCGTTGACGCTGCGGGAACGGCAAAGGAGGGGGTCTAGGATCAGGTTTTACATACTTTGGCTCCTTTGCCTCCTCAAGCCTTTCCTTAAGCTCATTAACATCCAATTCCGCCACTATGATAGATGCTTCACCCCTTTCAAACATTGCAGTAGGCTGATTCACTGTCAAATGCTCACGAAGATCCGTTTCTAAACTCCCCGATAGCCCCCCCTCTTGTGGTTCAGAGGAACTTGCAGCGAGTTGCGCAACTTTATTGCCTAAGATCTTTAAGTGCATTATAAGCTCCTTAGCCTCATTATCCATGTCTCTATAACTCGCTCGCAGCTCTTCATGTTGCGTTCTCAACACTCTAATCTCATTCGATTGATCTTTTTGTACTTGTAAGATTTGAGCAAGCATAGACATAATATAGGAGTTAGCCTCTTGTTGCGGACATGGGGGCGCATATGATGGATAATTCTGAATTTGGGGTTGCGTCCATGGCTGAAAGCTCCCAAATTCATGCTGATGGTAACTCTCGTAGATCTCTTCTTCATACCCCCAAACGTCTTGCTCCCATGATTGCTCCGAGTAATGTGGGCGGTATGAATTAGATAGCATATGACGAGGTTCGGAAAATTGATAGTTCATCTCAGCTTTATCGGCACTCCAAAAGTTGATGTTGTTCATATTACCTCGCAAAATAAAGAACAAAATGCGATTAAGCTCCGAGAGGTAAAAATTCCTTTTTTTTATTTTTTGACTCTATAATAAAACAAAAACGAAAAACAAATGAAGACTCCGGAAAGGACTATGTCTCAATCAAAAGTAATAATAACCCTAAAATCGGGATCAGCTCCCCGGCAACGGCGCCAAAAACTTGATGTGCGTAGACTCAAGTAATAAATTACCTAGACTAACGCTTCCGCAAGAATACGGATCGTGTAGCAACTAGGGTCGAACACAAGGAATTGATGCGACTTATAAGCTATTAAACTAATGAATAAGACGTGATGAATCAAATGGTAGATGGAATGCAAATGCAAATGCAAACTAAACCTAAGATGGGAATGACTCGGCGACAAATCACCATAGGTATCAAGAGTTGCACAACGATGTATCGAAGTTCTAACGAGATAATTGGTCTTAGATACTATCATGAGTTCAGGGAATTCAAGCTCTCCTATAGGAACTGACTGGCGTAGACTTGTCCACTATCTAGCATGCATATACCAATGTATCCATTGCGCATCTTACATGGATAGACGCATTACGACCGCTATCCTAATCCCTAGATTTAACCGATTGACCTGGCGTAGATCCTAAACCGGCTAAACCCTAAATCATGGCTAAGTTCCGAAACCTAATGCCCTGGCGTTGGTTTATTAGACTCCTAACATCATTCATTCAAGTGGCGTACAGGTAATGAAAGCATTAAGAACAACCATAAGATCTGAAAACATGATAAAATACCGAATTCATTCATAACGAGTGGCGTACAAGTATGAAAGCATTAAGATCCACCATTCATTAAGCACAAGACTTCATTACATGTTGGCAATACTCTCTAACCTATGGCAATAGATCTACTTGAACATGAACTCAGGAAACAAAACACAAAAGAAATCTAAATTCAACATAGATAGAGAAAGAGATGACTCCCTACTCATCAACCGATGTCTTCAATAGATCCTCCATGCTTCGGATCCGTAGATCCGTCCTTCTCGATCCTTCCAAGTGTGTCTCTAATGGCACTGAATTGTCCTTGAGTCCCCCCCTCTCAATTGGCTTCGAACATGCCCGACCATGTTCCTTGAGCACCCGAGTCGTGTAACACTCACGGGGTTGTCATGGCATCAATTACCCGAGCGGGCACCTTCTAATGCCCGACCGTGCACGGCCTAAAATGTAGTTTCCGCTCATTTCGCTCGGTGTTTGCACGTTCTCTTCAATCCACGGTCTTGCACAAGCTGAACCTTGTCATTTTGGGGTTAAATTGCCAATTTCTTTCGTGTTTCTTGACATGTCTTCGTTTCCTACACAAAACACGAAATGTAGATGAAATCCTCGAATAGACTCGATAAATGAATGAAATCTAATAAATCTACCTAAAACTAGACCTAAGAATGACATAAAAACTACTACGGATTACGTGTTATCATAATACACTCTTGTGTTCTTCCAATTTGATGGATCCTTCCTTGGCCTTGTGCTTCTTCTCAATCCTTGTACCACTTCTTGTGTTTCAACCCTCGGCTCATCTTGTACCTCGGCCTCATTTACATCTTGTACTTCTTGTGCTTCGGCAATTCCTTGATCATGAGTTTGATGTTCTTCCTCTTGAAAGTTCATCTCATCCATGGCATTTATATCAGCCTCGGACTGTCCATTTAGATTTCCCCCTTCATGATCAACGGTATTGCCTTCTTGTGATCTTTCTTCCTCAAGTCCGGCGCTTCTTGGTGTTAGATGGATGGTTGCGTTCCTTCTTGGTAGTTCAACGGTTCCTAACCCAAGTGTCTCCAAAATTTTCTTGAGGTTGTTAGCTCGGTCCAAAGGTTAACTAGCCAAGTCCTTTATACTTTCCCAATTTTTCTCATCATAGAACCCTTTGGCTTCCATGAACTTGACATCTTTGGATACTAGAACTCGCCGTGTAGAGGGATCATAACACTTATACCCCTTTTGGGTAGTAGAATATCCAATGAACATAGCCTTTGTGCTTCTCGCCTCTAGTTTGTTTCTTTGTTCCCCGGGTACTAATACAAAACATACACAACCAAAAACTCGTAAGTGGTTAATAAGAGGTTTAGTTTTGTTTAATACCTCAAATGGGGAGAGATCTTGTAGGACTTTTGTAGGGGTTCGGTTTATAAGATAGCATGCGGTTAAAACCGCATCTCCCCAAAACCTTTTTGGTACACTTGTATGGAACATCATAGACCTTGCCACCTCCATTAGATGTCTATTTTTCCTCTCGGCTACACCATTTTGTTGGGGAGTATATGGACAGCTTGTTTGGTGGATTATGCCATGCTTAGATAGATGTAATTTGAAGGTTGTGCTCATATATTCTCCACCATTATCCGATCTAAAAATTTTAATCTTGGCATTAAAATGGTTAGTAACATAGTTTTGAAAATTTATAAATGCTTCTAGCACCCTATCCTTAGATTGTAACAAACTAATCCATGTATATTTTGATTTTTCATCTATAAAAGTGACAAAATATTTATGGTTTTCTCTAGATAGGCATGGGGCTGTCCACACATCCGAATGCACAAGATCAAAACAATTTTCATAGTTTGTGAGAGATTTAGAAAAAACAGTTCGACAATGTTTTCCTAGAATACAAGCCTCACATTCATCCGATTTAAAAGAAACATTAGCCAACATTAAGCTTAAGGCACGAACATGTGGATGTCCTAATCTAGCATGCCAAATAACATCATCATAAGAGACTGAAAAAGTTTTGAAAATATTAGAAGCATTAGAAACATCCGAAATTTTAAAAACATCCGAAAAAGACTTGGTGTCTTCAAGCATGTATAAATCATCCTTGGTGACTCCTTTGCCAAATATTTTCCTTGTCTTAATATCCTGAAAAGAAACCTCATTAGGACTAAAAATCACATTACAATTTAAATCATTTGTGGTTCTTTTAACCGATAACAAATTTGATGTAAACTTAGGCAAGTATAATGCTTTTGTATCTTTTTCAAATAAATTAAGAATTCCTTCACCTTCTATTGGAACCTTGTAACCATTTGCTACTATGACACTACCTAAGGCCGGTTTAATATTTCTTAAGAGATTAGCATCACTAATCATATGATGAGAAGCTCCGGAATCAATTAATAACGGTTTAGTATTTTTAGATGCAAGAAAACCTTTACCCTCTTTATTACCAGAATTCTCCTTCAAGGCTTTGATGAGTGCTTCAATGTCGGACTTCTTGACCATCTCAGCTTGAGCATTCATCATGTAGGCGACCATAGTCTTGAATTCATCCCCATGATTTTGAGAAGAAGATGCACCGGTCGGCTCTCCTTGTGTTTTGTTGGAAAAGTGAGCTCTTTGGTTCTTGAAATTATTGTTCCTTGGTGGCTTGAGGTGGGGATGAAGGATCCAACATTCCTCTTTAGTGTGTCCTTCCTTTTTGCAATACACACATTTTTTGAATCCTTGTTTGCCGCCAAAGCCTCCAACGCCTCCTTGTTGAAAATGTCCCTTGTTTGCTAGTTGAATCATCTCGCCTTTGCCTCCAAATAAGCCAAGTGACCCTTCTTCTTTTTGAATTTGAGCACACACATCCTCTAGGCTTGGTAGAGTGTCGGACCTAAGGATGTGCTTGATAACATCATTATAGGCGGGACTTAGGGTGAAGAGGAGACTAAAGACTTTATCTTGTTCTTTCCTCTCATTGAGAACTTTTGGATCAATGGAGCTCGGCCTTAAGATGTCTAGCTCCGCCCATAAGGACCTAAACCTCCCAAAATGTTTGTTGAAGGTCATCCCTTCTTGTGTGAGATTGTTGATTTCTCTTTTCACTTCATAAATCCGGCTTATATTGGAGATGTTGCCGAAAACCTTCTTGAGGATGTCCCATAATTCCTTTGCACTTTCACAATAGGAATAGGCTTCAAGGATTGATGGCTCAAGTGAGTTTTGAAGGAAAGATACGACAGCTTGATCTTCTTGTGTCCACTTTTCCAAGTCCATGGTGATAATTTCTTTTCCATCTTCACCGTGAGATGTTACCTTTGGAGCTTCATTTTCTTCAATATGCTTCCAAAGTCCTTTGCCTCCTAGGGCTGATTTGATTAATCTTGACCATAATAGGTAGTTTGGACCTTTGAGGATTATGGGAACAACCATTTTTGTGCCTTCCATATCCATTTTGCTTGTAAAGAGATTTTAGTGATATGAAGAAGAAGAAGAGAGATCGAGAATTTGAGCTTAGAAACACAAGAGAATGATGAGAGAATAAATTAAAACCGCTCTGATACCATGTTAGAATTTGAGTGTTTAAGAAGAGAACAAGATGTTTGTAGAACTAAGAGAATAGAAAGAAGAATTAGGAATAAACTTGAATTCATTCCATGAGTTTAAGCATTACATAAGTGGTTCTATATATAGAGACCATGAGCTGAATTTAAACTACAAGTACAACATAATTAATGAATTTGTCATCATCTTTCACGGTTATAGAGGAGAAAGGGACAACTCCTTGTTGCTTGGTTTCTTGAGTTGCACATGTGATTCTAATTACTCAAAAATAACAATATTCCTTTCCTTCCTTCCAACGGCCACTTTGACTACCAAATATAGTTGTGTGTGTTTTATTTAATCCTTAGGAGATTATTAAGAACTAATCTATCCATATATAATTAATCTCATATATGTAGAATTAATTCTTAACAATATTGTCAGCGATTGGCGGCATTTTGTTTCATATTGTCTGAATGGTGGAATCGTTGTGTTTGCGGGCGACTGGGACTAGAAGCGAATGGTAGAAAACTGTTGCGATTACGTTTTGAACAAATTACCAAAATAAATAATTTTGATTAAGAAAAGAATTTATTTAATTTTTTTGTTTAGTGTATATTTTTAATTATAATATTTAAATATTTTCAATAAATTAAAAAATTAAAAAAATATTTAAATATACAATACATATATATATGCATATATCTATATATTTACGATAAATATAAATTACAACAAAAAGAGAGAAGAGACAAGGGAAAGATACGAGGGTATTTTGGTGATTTTATTCAAAACACACCAAAACGCAAACGTAACAAATCATAATTTTGGATTTTTAAATTCCGCGTTTCGCGGCGTTTACGGGCGACTGCGAATCCACCGGTCGATCTTAATGTCGCCCGGAATCGCCAGAAAACGCAGTCGCGTTTGCGTTTGGCTGCGACTCCACCGGTCGTTATTACATTAATCTGCTTCTGTTTTTAATCTCTTAAATTGTTAAAATTACAGTTTGTTGGTGCTTCGATGGGAACATTGAATTTGAAGATACCTTCATCTGATGAACAATCATTACCTTCTAGAGCTTGTTGTGTAATTGTGGAGTATCTTCCAGGTGGAACTCTTAAACAGTTTCTAATTCGTAATAGACGTAAAAAACTCGCTTATAAGGTCGTAATCCAACTCGCTCTCGATCTCTCTCGAGGGTAAATTTTCGAAATTCTCTTTCGTCGATCCATTGAAAATGATTGTAATTTTGGTTAAAGTTTGAATCTTTTATGACTTGCAGGTTAAGTTATCTTCATTCAAAGAAGATCGTTCATCGTGATGTGAAAACGGAGAATATGCTTTTAGACACAAATAGGAATTTGAAAATCGCAGACTTTGGAGTTGCTCGGGTGGAAGCACAGAATCCAAAAGACATGACTGGTGAAACTGGAACTCTCGGATACATGGCTCCCGAGGTACAATTCTTACTTACAATTAGGAGTGGATATGGGTCGGGCATCCGAATATTCTAGGGTATCCAAACGGGTAGTTTTTCTTTACCCGAATTCGACCCCGTGGCATGTGGGTACCCGAATCTTGTTTTTTTTTAAAGTATGAGAGCATATATTGATTATATGTCGAGTTCGGGTATTTCACTCGTACTAAGCTAACAATAATGGTATTTTCGTAATTATCATAAAAGGTAAGTATTAAGTAAATTTATTTATATACGGATACCCGTTTGTTTGTGAGAATGAAAATGGTGAATTCGTAGGTTTAATAATTTTATTATCCGAATCTTGTCTTTTTTTAAGTATGAGGGCATATATTGATTCTGTGTCGAGTTTTGGGTATTTTGCTCGTACCAAGCCTAACAATAATGACATTTTTCGTAATTATCATTAAAAGTAAGGTATTAAGTAAATTTATATACATACGGATACCCGTTTGTGAGAATGAAAACGGTGAACTCGCAGGTTTAATAATTTTATTACCCTTTTAGCATGAGAGCATATGTTGATAATGTGTCGAGTTGGGGTATTTCACTCATACCAAGTTTAATAATAATGACATTTTCGTAATTATCATAAAAAGTAACATATTGAGTAAATTTATATATATACGGATACCCGTTTGTGAGAATGAAAACGATGAATTTGTAGGTTTAATAATTTTATTATCCGAATCTGCGGGTTCGAGTATTTTTTCTGTGGTTTGGGACGGGTTTGCCGGTTTGCTATATTCATTGAAATTTTATTGAGACATATCGCCGTAAACTCTTTGGTTAGGTTCTTGACGGGAAACCCTACAACAGAAGTTGCGACGTTTATAGCTTTGGTATTTGCCTGTGGGAAATCTATTGCTGCGACATGCCGTATGCCGATCTTAGCTTTGTCGACGTCTCTTCCGCCGTTGTTCGACAGGTTATAAAACCCTAAACCCGAATCTAAAATGTATCCGATCGACCACTCGGTGACAAACTTATGCCAATGTTTTTTTTTGGGTTTGATGGAACAGAACCTGCGACCCGAGATCCCAAGATGCTGTCCGACAGCTCTAGCGAACATCATGAAAAGATGTTGGGACGGAAACCCGGAGAAACGACCGGAGATGGACGATGTGGTTCGAATATTGGAAGGTCTTGATACTACCAAAGGCGGTGGCATGATCCCTGACGATCAGACCTCCGGTTGCTTCTGTTTCGCCACCGCCCGTGGCCCGTGATTTTCCTATTTTGCCCTTTTCCTCCTTCCCTTGTGTTTCCTTTTTTAAATCACTCGATCTTCATCATGCTCCGGAGCAAAGCTCTGTTTCTTGTTCTTCAAGGAACTAGTTTCTTCCTTTTGGTTTTCTTTATTAAATAAATTATTGTTTTTCTTGTCGATAATAGAATTATCTTTTATAATTCTTTTTTTTACCAAAATATCGTCTGCATTTTCGTCTTTTATATCTCCACGGACGTATTACATTTTCTAATAAGATATTTCATTTACGGAATGAATATGAAATTAAAAAGAATGACAGTCAACAATTCCGTTCTAAAAGTCGACCGTCTAGACATTCTATGATAGTCCGACTAACAAAAAATCGGTCATATTTTTTAGAATAAATATTAAAACAACATCTTTTTTATTATATTTTTCAAAAAAATTGAACCAAAACGATGCCATTTTGGTCGTTTTGTTTTAAAAAATTAAATCAAAATGATGTTGTTTTGGTTGTTTCTCTCTTTGCATGCGGTTCTTCCAGTTTTGAGTGTTGTTGGTTGCCTTCGTTTGTCGTTCCTCTAGTTTTAAATGTTGTTCGTCGTTGGTTCGTAGCTATCTTCGTCTTCCTTTGATGTCTTTGTTTCTGTTTGTCTATTCATCATATTCGTGTGTACGTCATCTTCATCTAATTATCCGTTCGTCCATCTCAACAACACCGCAAAACCCTGATTCAAGATTAATGATTCAAAGGTAATGTCATTTTGGTACCGAAATATGAATTCCTCCAATATAGTATGGATATATAGTATGGATATTAGATGTTCAGATTTTTATTAATATTTTGTTATGTTTATGACATTATTAATGAATTTCTATAAATTTGTATTTTATATATAATATTATGTTTGTTTTTGTTTTTATATTATATTTTTATAATCTTGAAAATAGAAATATATTAAAAAAATTTAAAAAATTAATCATTAATTAATCGTCGATTAATTTGAATTCGGGGTCGTGGGTACCCGCGAGAATCTCACTACCTGCACCCGAACCCGTCCCGCACGGGTAACTAGTTTTAGTACCCGTAATCGTACCCGCAAGGTGCGGGTACCTGCTTCCCGCCATAATTTTTAAAACCCGCGAGTACCCGTCCCAGAAAAAAACTAAAAACTCGATAATAACAAAACTAAAAAACGATCGCGGGTACTCGATCGAGCATGGCACACAGAGGGTGGGAGGCGAGCAACAAGGGAGGAAGACATAATATAAATTAAAGAT
>CM071861.1:31814692-31832206 GCA_036759665.1 Gynandropsis gynandra | reverse complement strand
TGTGCCCGCTCGGGTGCTAGGCAACAGCTCGGGCATGTGCTTGCCCGAGTCGTGTGGTTTGTCCTGTCCAAAGCCCCGTGGGTTCTGCCCGATCGTGTAAGGCTTGTACCCGACCGGGTGGAGGCTTCTCCATGCTCAATCTCGTCCCGTTTGTCCCGTGATGATCCCCAAAGTTGCTCCTTAGCTCCGTGCATGTTCCTTTAGCTCCAAAATAGTCCAAATACGCGTAAAAACCTGTAAGAACATGAAAAGCACGAAAGCAAGTAAAACGGATACGGAATCATACGTAAAACATCACATATGTATCAAAAACGTCTCCTAAATCGTGCAAGAAATACGTATGAAAACGAGATGATCAAATTAGCCAAGTCCTTTATAATTTCCCAATTTTTCTCATCGTAGCCTTTGTGCTTCTTGCCTCTAGTTTGTTTCTGTGTTCCCCGGGTACTATTACAAAACATACACAACCAAAAACTCGTAAGTGGTTAATAAGAGGTTTAGTTTTGTTTAATACCTCAAATGGGGAGAGATCTTGTAGGACTTTTGTAGGGGTTCGGTTTATAAGATAGCATGCGGTTAAAACCGCATCTCCCCAAAACTTTTTGGTACCACTTGTATGGAACATCATAGACCTTGCCACCTCCATTAGATGTCTATTTTTCCTCTCGGCTACACCATTTTGTTGGGGAGTATATGGACAGCTTGTTTGGTGGATTATGCCATGCTTAGATAGATGTAATTTGAAGGTTGTGCTCATATATTCTCCACCATTATCCGATCTAAAAATTTTAATCTTGGCATTAAAATGGTTAGTAACATAGTTTTGAAAATTTATAAATGCTTCTAGCACCCTATCTTTAGATTGTAACAAAGTAATCCATGTATACTTTGATTTTTCATCTATAAATATGACAAAATATTTATGATTTTCTCTAGATAGGCATGGGGCTGTCCACACATCAGAATGCACAAGATCAAAACAATTTTCATAGTTTGTGACAGATTTAGAAAAAACAGTTCGACAATGTTTTCCTAGAATACAAGCCTCGCATTCATCCGATTTAAAAGAAACATTAGGCAACATTAAGCTTAAGGCACGAACATGTGGATGTCCTAATCTAGCATGCCAAATAACATCATCATAAGAGAATGAAAAAGTTTTGAAAATATTAGAAGCATTAGAAACATCCGAAATTTTAAAAACATCCGAAAAAGACTTGGTGTCTTCAAGCATGTATAAATCATCCTTGGTGACTCCTTTGCCAAATATTTTCCTTGTCTTAATATCCTGAAAAGAAATCTCATTAGGACTAAAACTCACATTACAATTTAAATCATTTGTGGTTCTTTTAACCGATAACAAATTTGATGTAAACTTAGGCAAGTATAATGCTTTTGTATCTTTTTCAAATAAATTAAGAATTCCTTCACCTTCTATTGGAACCTTGTAACCATTTGCTACTATGACACTACCTAAGGCTGGTTTAATATTTCTTAAGAGATTAGCATCACTAATCATATGATGAGAACCTCTGGAACCAATTAATAACGGTTTAGTATTTTTAGATGCAAGAAAACCTTTACCCTGTTTATTACCGGAATTCTCCTTCAAGACTTTGATGAGTGCTTCAAGATCGGACTTCTTGACCATCTCAGCTTGAGCATTCATCATGTAGGCGGCCATAGTCTTGAATTCATCCCCATAATTTTGAGAAGAAGATGCATCGGTCGGCTCTCCTTGTGTTTTGTTGGAAAAGTGAGCTCTTTGGTTCTTGAAATTATTGTTCCTTGGTGGCTTGAGGTGGGGATGAAGGATCCAACATTCTTCTTTAGTGTGTCCTACCTTTTTGCAATACACACATTTTTTTAATCCTTCTTTGCCGCCAAAGCCTCCAACACCTCCTTGTTGAAAATGTCCCTTGTTTGCTAGTTGAATCATCTCGCCTTTGCCCCAAATAAGCCAAGTGACCCTTCTTCTTTTTGAATTTGAGCACACACATCCTCTAGACTTGGTAGAGTGTCGGACCTAAGGATGTGCTTGATAACATCATTATAGGCGGCACTTAGGGTTAAGAGGAGACCAAAGACTTTATCTTGTTCTTTCCTCTCATTGAGAACTTTTGGATCAATGGAGCTTGGCCTTAAGATGTCTAGCTCCGCCCATAAGGAGCTAAACCTCCCAAAATGTTTGTTGAAGGTCATCCCTTCTTGTGTGAGATTGTTGATTTCTCTTTTCACTTCATAAATCCGGCTTATATTGGAGATGTTGCCGAAAACCTTCTTGAGGATGTCCCATAATTCCTTTGCACTTTCACAATAGGAATAGGCTTCAAGGATAGATGGCTCAAGTGAGTTTTGAAGGAAAGATACGACAGCTTGATCTTCTTGTGTCCACTTTTCCAAGTCCATGGTGATAATTTCTTTTCCATCTTCACCGTGAGATGTTACCTTTGGAGCTTCATTTTCTTCAATATGCTTCCAAAGTCCTTTGCCTCCTAGGGCTGATTTGATTAATCTTGACCATAATAGGTAGTTTGGACCTTTGAGGATTATGGGAACAGCCATTTTTGTGCCTTCCATATCCATTTTGCTTGTAAAGAGATTTTACTGATTTTGGGACTGTTTTGAAAGATCGAGAGTTTGAGCTTAGAAACACAAGAGAATGATGAAAGAATAAATTAAAACCGGGACAGAATATGAGAAGAGAGATCGAGAGTTTGAGCTTAGAAACACAAGAGAATGATGAGAGAATAAATTAAAACCGCTCTGATACCATTTTAGAATTTGAGTGTTTAGGAAGAGAATAAGATGTTTGTAGAACTAAGAGAATAGAAAGAAGAATTAGGAATAAACTTTAATTCATTCCATGAGTTTAAACATTACATAAGTGGTTCTATATATAAAGACCATGAGCTGAATTTAAACTACAAATAAAAGTAAACATGTACAACATAATTAATAGCTTGATTGCTGAATTTGTCCTCATCTTAAACGGCTAAAGAGGAGAAAGGGATAGCTCCTTGTTGCTTGGATTCTTGAGTCGCACATGTGATTCTAATTACTCAAAAATAGCAACATCCCTTTCCTTCCTTCCAACGGCCACCTTTGACTACCAAATATAGTTGTGTGTGTTTTATTTGATCCTTAGGAGATTATTAAGAACTAATCTGTCCATATATGATTAATCTCATATATGTAGAATTAATTCTTAACACATGGTTGATAGGAGAGTGTTTTTTTATTCATTTCCTCATTTTGTACCTCGATATTTCATTTTCAATAATAACACGAGAAAACGCTAGAAAAGGACTAGATGTTGCTTAATGCTCGGTAAAGTCTAAATGAATGGTTAAACTAACTATGAAAATAGACTAAAATACTATAACAAAATAGACGTTATCAAACTCCCCTAGACTTGAACCTTTGCTCCACCCACCATTTAATCCCTAACCATCAATATTGATGCACTCATGTCAATGTAAGACTGAATAGTTAAAGAGATTATCCTATTAACATCGGAGTGTAAGCGCATGGAGATGTAATGATCGAAACAAATTAAAGAATGAACAGTATGATCGGAGATATAAATACTTGGGATTGAAACCTAGGGGTGGAATACAGCTATAGGATATGGATTCATGCATGACAACTAACTAATCGATATCTAAAGGTATTTTTCAGCAAGCCTAGACTTGTGTTCTCGATTCTACAAAGTTGTATAAAGATGGCTAAAGTTCGAAATTTTTCGTACTAGATATTCGTTCGTCTAATCCTAACAAAACTAATGTAAAAGCTAAAAGAAAACAAAGAACTCATCATCTAATCCTAATCACAATCATGGCACTTCGAAGAGTACCCCCCAGACTTGAACGGGACACTGTCCGGGTGTTCAAAACCTAAGAGAAGGACTCGCATGCAAAAACTCGGGCAAAAATAAAGTAGATAGGAACGTGTGCACCTGATGTGTACTTGCTGTCCCAAGTTGATGCAGCTGGGTATAAGCATCTCTCCTTTGTTGTGGATGATATCGAAGTGGAAAACCTGTAACAAAAGTCGCACAATCCGAAAGAGAGAATACGATACATCGCGGTTGCTAGTAAAGTGCATGTGTGTGAAAAGAATAAGAGTCGAATTCTAAAAAAAACTAAAAACAAATAACTAGAAGGATACAGCGAGCCTGACCAAGATGTGCTACCCATTAGGTGGACATCCTCGACGTCGTAGTGTGTGTAGTGTCTTGCGTGCATAGGATGCTCGATTGGGTATAACAAGCGGGTCAGTTGGGTTCGTTGCACAATCTGTCATGTCCTCCCTAAGCTCGATCGTGATGTTCCCTATGTTGGGGGTTAGATCGTGCAGTCCAAAAAATTTGGTCAAGCTATCCATAAATCCGGTTGTGCACTCCATGAAGCCGGTTACGCGTTTGTCTCCCGTTTCCTTTAATGTCTCTAGAATTTGTTGGTGGGTGAGCCCTTGTGGTTGACTTCATTTTCACCTTGGGTGCCTTAATGATGCTCCAATTAGGTGCTGGACGTTTGGTGTGGCTGTTAGGCGTCTCAAGAGTGGTTAAACTCACGCTCCATGCTGCTTGGGACGCGCTGGAATCTGCCAGGGATACACGGAGGTTTGAGCACCGATCCATGACGTTTTCTTTATCTGAACTGAGGTCCACTCAAGTCGTGCTTATGTACGTGTGAGTGGCCAGTTTCCATTCTTGTATAAGTGGCCACCGTTTTCCATCTTTCTATTCCAGCCATGTGGTTCCCATTCTTCTCTTACCATGTTTCCTTTTCGTGTAGGCGGCTAACCGTTTCCTTTTTGTTGCAGCGGCTGAATTTCCTTTTTACTTGCTTGTGTCTTGCCTCTTCTGCTCCAAAAAGTTTCCATTTTAGGTAAGCCATGTTTTTCCAACTATTGCTCCAGCCGAAGGTTTCCGTTTTTGTAAGCGGCCATTGTTTCCATTTTGCTCCAGCCGTGTGTCCATTTGTGTCTCAGCCAATCTTGCTCAATTTTTCTTCTTCAATTCATGATCCTTAATTGCTAACCGTACATGGTTGATAGGAGAACGGTTTTTTTGGCTTTATTTCCTCATGTTTGTACCCCGATATTTCATTTTCTGCAATAACACGAGAAAACGCTAGAAGAGGACTAAAGGATGCTTAATGCTCGGTAAAGTCTAAATGAATGGTTAAACTAACTATGAAAATAGACAAAACTACTATAACAAAATAGACGTTTTCAAAACACGCGGGATATACGAAAACCGAGAATTCTCCTTTCTCCTAGAAACACCGCTAAAGCAAACCTAATCGATCAACTAGCAAGTTAGGAGCAAATTTGGCCTACTAATTTTCAGTCTTCATCCTCGGTTCACCATCACTACCTATGGGAAAGCAACTCAAAAACAAACTATGCAAGAAACCACAACTCTCTCCACCAAACGAGACTTTAGACAAATGCTAAACATAGGACAAAAGAGGATACTTGTTTCATTTACGAGCTTCTTTGTTTCTGTATTCCATTTTTTTTCTTTTTCTTCTCCTTTTTTTATGTTATGCAGACACACTAGGTTTCTAGGATGTTGGATTTGAAGGGATCCAACCTCCATTTAATTCCAGGCTACCGATGACGGTATACTCTTGCATCTCGTTCAAGAGTGCAGCAGAGTAGATGGCGTTTTTATTGTCCCTTGCCCTTAGGAGGTAGAAAGATGATCGCCAACCCACCACTTAAACTCGAACAATCGAAAAAGTATCAAGGTCGATGCATCCATATCGATTTTAGATCATGCTTTTGGGCATTATTCCTATCGACAACGGAGTGTTAGTGTGCACTCTTATTCTGCAAAACAAGCTCATTTTCATATGATCAAATTATCCTCGTAAAAAAGAAGTGAAGCATCGTCTACACCAAGTATAATCACCTGGATACAGAGTATGAATGAGAAACTAGCCTAGCAACCTCATCTAAACTTTCCACAAGCAACACTAGGATTCCCAAAGAGTTACGACCTATTTGTGTTTCAATCGATTAATAAGCTCTAACGCTTAGGAGAAACCTAAGCTCAAACATGCAAGATATCACAGAAAAGGTTAGCTTCTTAAGCATCCTAGGTTCAAGGTTCATCTCAAAACGTGGCACCGGACAAGTGCCTAGAACGACTCCGACTTATGAAAACAAAAATCATACTAATACTAAACTAAGGACTACGAAATAAAAGAAAATGAAATGAAGTCACCTGACAAACGTGAACTGCTCCCCCAGACTTAAATTGAACGACATCCTCGACATGAAGCTCTGATGGAAGGTAAGAGAAGTGAAGTCATGTTTGTAGGTTTTTTTTGTGTTTTAGATAAACCAAGTTCGAAACTAAAAACCTACAAAAAAGAAAAGAAAACAAAGTGTTGGGTTGCCTCCCAGAAAACACTTATTTAACGTCGTTAAGCTTAACGTCTCTATGCCTCATGTGTTCGCGATGGGTGGATCGAATAAGGAAATGGAGTTTCCATTTTCGATTGGTTGAGCGGCTTGGTAGAGCTTTAACTGCCCGTTAGCTTTGGACGTTCCACTCGTCCCGCTCCAAAGTTCAACTGCTCCATGCGGGAATACCTCTCGTACCTAAAAACGACCAGACCAACGGGACTGTACCTAAAAAAAAGAAAATAAAGTGATGGGTTGCCTCCTAGAAAGCGCTTATTTAACATCGTTAAGCTTAACGTCTCTATGCCTCATGTTTTCGCGATGGGTAGATCGAATAGGGAAATTGAGTTTCCATTTTCGATTGGTTGAGCGGCTTGGTAGAGCTTTAGTCACTGCCCGTTAGCTTTGAACGTTCCACTCGTCCCGCTCTAAAGTTTAACTGCTCCATGCGAGAATACCTCTAGTACCTAAAAAGGACCAGACCAACGGGACCGTAGTTTTCCTAGAAAAAGCTTAAGATGAGAGTTAAAAAGTAGGTTCAAGTCACCTGGCTGAAAGTCATGAGGTAGGATCTTCTTGTCGTGCCATCTCTTAGCACGCTTCTTGTAGATCTTAGAGTTCTCATATGCATCAAGGTGAAGCTCATCTAGCTCATTTACCTGCAAAAGTCATTTCTCACCTGCACTCTTAAGATCAAAGTTAAGGAGCTTTGTCGCCCAATAGGCACGACTGTCTAGCTCGACGGGGAGGTGGCAATACTTGCCATAAACAAGCTTAAAAGGAGTCATGCCAAAGCGAGTCTGAAAAGCAATCCTATAGGCCCATAACGCATCATCTAATTTGATCGACCAATCTCTACGGGACCTAGACACGGTTTTCTCTAGTATGCTCTTAATCTCCTTATTCAAAACCTCAACCAATCCACTAGTTTGGGGGTGGTACAGTGTAGTTATCCTATTGTTCACGCCATACTTCCTAAGGAGGGCTTCGAATTGTCTAGCAATAAAGTGTGAACCTCCATCACTAATGACTACTCTAGGAACACTAAACCGAGGGAAAATGATTTTCTTGATGAATTTCATAACTATCCTAAAGTCATTAGTCGGCTCAGCTATGGCTTCTACATACACCTACCAAAAACACTGATTACCACATGAAGAGGGAAAAGGTCCCATGAAATTTACACCCCAAACATCAAACAATTCTACCTCAAGGTTGTAGGTCTGTGGCATCTCGTTCCTCTTACCTATATTTCCCGTTCTTTGAAATCTATCACAAGATGAAACGTACTTGTAGGCATATTTGAAGAGGTTTAGCCAATAAAAACCTGTTTGTAGCACCTTCAAAGCGGTTTTAGACTTGCTGAAGTAGCCTCCATAATCTGATCCATGACAATGGAAAAGAATGCTCTATACCTCCTCCTCGGGGCATCTCCTAATGACCCCTCCACACACCTTCTATAGAGGATTGGATCATCCCAATAGTAATGTTTGACGTCCGCGAAGAATTTCCTGCATGCATGAAAATACAGCTCGGGGCGTAGAATACCGCTCACTAAAAATTGACAAAATCACCATACCAAGGAACAGGGTTACCTAAAGTAAATGCGCATATGATGTCATCTCTCAAGGAGTCGTCGATGGCTTTTCGTCCTCCACAATGATGTGAGATAGGTGATCTGCAACGACGTTTTCTGACCCTTTTCTATCTCTAATATGATATTGAACTCTTGCAAGAGCAGGATCCATCGGATAAGGCGAGGTTTCGCGTCCTTCTTCCCTAGGAGGTACTTGAGTGTCACGTGATTCGTGTTGACAATCACCTTTGAACCAACTAGACATGATTTATACTTGTCAAAGGCGAAGATGACAACAATGAGATCCTTCTCGATTGTGGCATAGTTGATTTGAGCATCGTCGAGGGTCTTGCTAGCGTAGGAGATGACATGAGAAACCTTGTCTCTCCGTTATCCTAAAACAGCCCCAACAGTGTAGTCACTAGCGTCACACATGATCTCGAATGGTAGGATCTAATCCAGTGGTTGAATTATAGGTGTTGAAACCAATGTTCCCTTGATCGTATTGAAGGCGTCATGGCATTCTTTGGAGAATCCGAATGTAGCATCTGATAATGCCTAATCCGTCTTAGTTTTTTCATCAATCCTAGGTTTAGTTTTGTTACAATTCTTAGACTTTACCGATATATTGAGCATATTTGAGGGCTTCTTCTAACATTTCTAATGTTGTGCAGGAAAGGAAGACATTCGAAGGAAACACCAAGTGAATGCGGCAAATCTACCCGAAAGCGTGACCAAGCTGTGAAAGGAGCACGACCGAGCAACTTCCTGCTGCATGACCGAGCAGAAGTTAAAACCAATGCACGACCGATCTCAATATGTGCATGATCGATCTCCTAGAATCCATGTAGCACGGTCGGGCAGCAATCAAGTATGGTCGGGTTGAGAACCTGAAGCAGCACGAACTGATGTCCTTTCAAGCACGACCGGGGAGGAAACATCTTCATGCAGCACGGCCGGGCAACAATGATGCACGACCGGGGAGAAAACATTCAAGTGGCACGGTCGGGCATAACCACATGCACGTCCGATCTAAAGAAGAAAGCCACATGCACGACTGAACAAAGAATGATGCCCGGCCAGGCTTGAGAGATAGAAACAGCCCCGGGCTTGTTCCATGCCCGATTGATTACCCTTGAGAGGAGAGAAGCACGAGCGGACGTCACCACTTGCACGATCGGGCTTGATTACCCTTAATCGTCACTCACCAGCTAAGGGAACAGACAGCGAGGTGCTTGCATTGCGTGCTGAAATTGCTGAGATAAAGTTGCAGATGTAAACAATGTCGCCAACAACCCATAGCCCAACACCTACAATCACGGCTAGAAGAACCATCCAAATTCGTCCTACAAGAACACCGACAATGTCTTGAATCCGTTGTTAGGAAGCGATCAGCCTAAGCCGTTTCAGAGTCAGCCGCAAAATCAAAGTTTCCAAACTAGAGCACAAGGCTATCAGGGATATCAACAACAAAGAGGGGTACCGGCACCACTTTTGCAACAAGAGGCGAATGCCGATATTACGTCCATGTTTGCTCATGTTTTACAAGGACAGAAAGATCACCACGCTGAGCTGAAAAGTATAAGACAAGATCAAGAAGACTTAAAGAAGAGAATTGGAGAAATTCAGACGCATTTGAAGGTCTTAGACACCCAAGTTGCATAGCTTGCAGCGAGCTCTTCTAATGAGCAAGGAATTCTACCAACAAAATGATCGTCTCGTTGTCATACGTATTTCTCGCATGAATTTAGAGATGTTTATGATATAGATGCGGTGTTTACGTATGGTTTTCTACCTTGATTACTCGTTTTCATGTTTTCATGTTCTTACAGATTTCAATGCGAATTCGGTTTATTTCGAAGCTAAAGAATGCACACGAACAAAGTACTAGCATCGAGGATTGTAATGGAGCAAACGAGAAGAGAAACGGAGAAGCACAACGGGCAAGATGTGAACATGCTCGGCCGACCATTGTGCCTTGCACGGTCGGGCACTTCATTGGCCATCAAGCACGGTCGGACATTAACGTCACAAATTATCTCCGAGAGCATCGCATGACCCGAGCTCCTATGTTGCACGATCCGGCAATGACTATCATGCAAGCATGATCGGGTTCAATGTTGTGCACGACCGGCCTCACCAGACCACAAGCATCAGCATGGCCAATCTCTTCCTTCAGCATGGTCGGGCATCACTTCAAGGACCATCAACCCGATCGATCACTCAATGCCATGCACGGTCGAGCTCCATGTGTTGCACGACCGGGCTCATCAAACAATGAGGCGCACGACAAAGCTCTTCCATTAGCACGTTCGGGCAGCACCTCAAGGACCACCTGCATGACAAGGCTTAACCTCCTGCACGATCGGGCATTGGTTAGACAGCAAGCACAGTCGGGCAACACAACTTTCACGGTCGAGCATGACAAAATGCGGAGCTGCAGCATAGAAAAGGAAATACGCCGGTCATGGAGAAGAAAAGGAAGATCACGAGAGAAGAATGGAAAAGCATGGCCAAAGGGGAAAGAAAAAGAAAAGGAAAGAGAAGAGAATAGGAAAAAAGAAGAAATGGGTCAAAGGGGAGAAGATTAATTTGGTTAAGACAAACACGTTACAATAGAGAATTACAGAGAGAGTTGTAGAGAGGAAGAAGACTGGTTCATGAGTTCTTGGAAAGGGACATTCAAGGGGCATTGAAGATCGAATAAGGACTTCGATATCGTTTGGTTTTTATGTTCCTTAAACTATCTATTTTGATAATGCTGTTTTCTTTCAAACGCATGAGCGAGTAATCGTTTTGTTCTAGGAGACGGGATTAGCCCATTGCTATCCCAGAACCACTTTGATTTATCTTTGAATGCAATTTCCCGTTTTCGTTTATCTATTATTTGTCTGAGTGATTGATTGACTTGTGTTTATGAATGGCCACATAGATGCATGTTTTAGGAACTTAGGAGAAAGACCGAAAGGAGAATTCTAATTCTGGATAATCAGAATTAGAACAACCGAGGCTAGACCACGAAAGTAGGGTAGTAGCGGTTGAGGGTAAAACGGATGAATCATAGAACTTATGGGTTTAGTTTAAGTTGTCAACGATAGAAATAGGGGATAACTTCACTAGATCACGTATCTATGCCTTGAGAGAGAGGGTAGATATCATATTAGGATCGTTCGCCTTAGATAAATTAACTGGGAATGCATGATTAGATAGGTTGTTTTTTGTTTCGCTAGTCTTGTGGTGAAACCGTAATTCTAGAATGTTTGTCGCACTGTTAAGAACTCGTTAGTTTACTGTTTTTAGTATTTCATTCTTAAAACCAATATTTCTTTCATTTGCTAGTTTGATTCGATGTTTTGGTCTAGGTTGTGTTGCATAGTCCCTGTGGGATTGACACCTAGAGTACTACATACGTGTCGTGCACTTGTGCGTAGTTTAGGTTAATATTTGTTTAAATTGGAACGCATCAAGTTTTTGGCGCCGTTGCCAGGGACTATTGTCAACATGTCTTAGATTCGAACCTAGGATCATTCTTATTTTTGTTTTCTTTTGTTTTGTTCTTTCTACCTAATTATGTTTATATTTCCTTTGTTGGTTTATGACTAGATCTCAAGGTGCTTCGAGTCTATTCCAAATCGACCCTGAGATTGAGCGAACTTACAGACAATTGAGAAAGAGCAAGGAAGAAGGGAATGCAGAACCGTCAGATCAAAGAGAGATTGATAATCAAACGACATGTTGAATGGCCATGGACAACCTCAATTACCTATCGGTAATTTGGGGCATTACAGCAACAGCAACTCGCACCTCAACCACGAGAACCACAGGCTCCTCCACCATGTCGTCTTAGAGACTACATGGTACTGAACATGAATAACGTCCAAACAGCCATACAGATGCATGATGTTGCAAGAGAACAATTTGAGATTAAGCTACGATGATCAACATGCTTTATCAGAAGCAATTCATAGGTGAAAATCACAAGGATCCCCATCAGCACCTCAGAGACTTCCTAGAGCTTTCCTGTACATTTAAGATACATGAGTCTCGGAGGACGCAATTGTGTTGCGTCTCTTCCCCTTCTCAATTGGGGGATGAGTGAAAACATGGTTGAAATTGCTTCCCGCTGGTTCAATTACTACTTGGGACCAACTATGCACGTTATTCGTATCACGATTCTTTCCTCCGAGCCACACGATTCAGACGAGGGGAGAAATCACGACGTTTAGATGCAAAGATAGAGAAACGTTGTTTGAGGCGTGGGGCAGATTTAAGAATCTTCTACAAATGTGTCCACACCATGGTCTCGAGCAGTGGTATGTTATCCAAACCTTTTACAATGGGATTTCAGACGAACATCGAACGACGTTGGATAACGCTGCTAGAGGATCGTTTTTGGATCAGATTGTTGAGGAGGCATACGAGCTGATTGATAACCTGGAATACATGAATTATGCCCAGCAGCATGGAAACACGCAACTCGGGAATACCTACAACCCGAATTAGAGGAACCACCCGAACTCCTCATACCGAACGACTCAACCGATGAAGTATTCGGGATTTCAGCAAAGACATAAAACATACCAGCAAGATATCTCGCATTCCCAGCAAGTTCTGCAAGCTCCTCAACCTCCTCAAGCCCCTTCGTCAAACCTTGAGGCGGTGATGCCCGAATTTATCAAGGAGCAAAGGCAGCAACAATCGACTCAAGCCAAATTCAATGCGGATGTGGGGACCGTGATCAACGAGCTCAAAACTCAGATGGAACCCTTGAGCAAGCATGTGAAGATCTTAGAGAACTCCGTAGCACAACAAACTGCCGCGTCCTCTTGAAATCCCGGACAGCTTCTCGGAAAACCCGATCTTAATCCGAGAGAGTACGTGAAGGCTATTACCTTGTGCAGTAGTGGTATGATCGAGCACTCGCCCTCCAAAGAGCAAGTTGCTGGAACATCCATAGGAAAAGTCAGAGGTACCATCACGATCATGGAAGGAGTTAAACCAGATTTGGACAAACCATATGTTGCTCCAACGGTGTACAAACCTCCTATATCGTTTTCTCAACGGTTGGTGAGTAGGAAGAATGAAGAACGAGTAGGCAGATTTATAGAGGGCCTCAAGGAGCTCGATATCAACATACCATTCATGGAAGCACTCCAAAAAAATTCCTAATCATGCCAAACTCCTCAAGGAGGTCCTTTCCAATGAAAGGCATATCGATGGGAGCGAGACGGTAGCACTCACCGAGGAATATGGCGCTGTTCTTCAAAACAAGTTGCCCCTAAAGTTGAAGGACCCCAGAAGCTTCTCCATTCTATGAACAATAGGTAATATTGATATTGACAAAGCTTTGTGTGATTTAGGAGCAAGCGTGAGCATCAGGCCACCCTCGGTCTTCAAGCGGATGAACTTCGGAGATATCAAACCTACAAAGATGTACCCATTATTCTTGGTAGAGCTTTCTTAGCTACTTCAGGTGCCATGATAGACGTACAATAAGGAAAGTTTTCTTTGCGTGTCAGAGATGAGACGATAGAGTTCAACTTGTCCAGCCCCATGAACGGACCCTCATTCAAGGAGTCATGCATTAGAGTCAATTTGTTGGACGAGTAGGTGAATGACACGCACGATCGGGTAAGTATTTCCGATCCTCTTGAGATATGTTTGAAGAAAGTTTCTAGGAACGCGAGACTCGCGGATGCCGAGCTGTATACGAAATTCATGAGTGCTATTAAAGCACTAAAAGACCCCTCATGTGACGAGATACCACACGAAACACATGCTGATTTCGCAGTGGAAAAGGTGTCCGAACTTGAGCTCGAACCTCTTCCTACTTCCCTTCGGTATGAGTACATTGAACGCGATAAAACATATCCTGTTGTTACGAATGCTAACTTGAGTGTATATGAGATGAGAAAACCACCCATTCGCATAAAGAAGTGTATGAGAATAAACTCTTCAGCATGTATGCTCGGAAATTCTACAAAAGACAGCCACAAACCTTCCACTGAAACTCAAAGGAGGTTGCACCCACACTTGAAAGAGGTAATAGAAAAAGACACCATAAAACTTTTTGATGCATATATCATTTATCCAACCTCGGGCAGCGAACGAGTGAATCTCATGCATAGGGTGCCAAAGAAAGGAGCCGTAACAGTGATCCGTAATGCGAATGATGACCGAACTAAGAGATGGCACGACAAAAAGATCCTACCTCATGGCTTCCAACTAGGGTGACTTAGTTTTACTTTTCAATTCTCGTCCAAAGCTTTTCTCGAGCAATCTACGGTATCGTTGGTCTTAACCTTTTTCATGTACGAGAGGTATTCCTAAATGGAGCAATAGAACTTTGGAGCGAGCCGAGTGGGACATCCAAAGCTAATGGGCAGCGACTAAAGCTCTACCAAGCAGCTCAACCGATCAAAAGTGGAAACTCCATTTCCCTTTTCGATCAACCCATCGCACACGCATGAGGAATGGAGACATCAAAGCTTAAAGACGTTAAATAAGCACTTTCTAGGAGGCAACTGTAAGATTTTAGAGAATAGATTGAAAAATAAGAGAATGAGATCTGAATGTGAAGTAGATTCAAGATGGATTGAAATCCATCTTTGTTGTAGAATGGAGAAAAATTGGAGAGGATATGAGAAAAAGTTGTTTCTTAATTGATTTATGTGTTACAAGAGATGCCACTATATATAGAGAAAACAATGTGAACGGTCTCTTAGGTGTGAAAACGGTCTCCTAGGTGTGAACGGTCTCCTAGATGTGTGAACGGTCTCCTAGGTGTGAACGGTCTACTAGGTTGAAAACGGTCTCCTAGGTGTGAAAGTGACTTCCCTTGTTATTGGCACCTTTGACTTCCTTTTATAGTTGTGATTGTTGAATTAATTCTAATAAGTTGATTAAGAATAATTCCATACTTATTGAATGATTTCTCAAATGTCCTTGAATATTTCCTTTGATCAATACTCCCCCTCAAGTTTAGACTTTGGAATCACCCGAAAAGTCTATGCTTGGAAGAAAGAGCTCATTAGTATCACCTCATTAAAAACCTCAATGTGGAAAACCACGTGGGACAAAACTACATTGAGGGAAAAAGAGTATGATCTAATGAGCTAGAGGGACATTTGATCAATGAGGAAGAGTCAAGTCCACAAGTCCAAGTTTGTCACAAATGTGTTTGCAAACGTTCATACTTGCAGCTTTGGTAAAGATATCTGCGAGTTGATCCTCACTCCTTGTGTAGCATGGAAGAATTTCCCCTTCTCCTATCTTTTCTCGAACCTTGTGACAATCTATCTCGATGTGCTTGGTCCTCTCATGGAATACTGAGTTACTAGCAATGTGTATTGCTGCTTGATTGTCGCAATGAAAGATAATAGGAAAATTGTGCTCGATTCCAAAATCCTTGAGAAGAGTCTTGAGCCAAGTCAATTCATTGGTGAGCTTTCTCATGGCCCTGTATTCTGCTTCTTCACTTGAACATGAAACCACCTTATGTTTCTTGGTCTTCCAAGTGACCAAATTGCCACCAACGAATGTACAAAAACCCGTAGTAGACTTTCGATCAATCCTATCTCCTAGCCAATATGCATCACAGTAACCCACAATCTCTGTATTTCCATTCTTTCCCATCCAAATACCTTGATCTGGAGACCCTTTTATGTACCTCAAGATCCTCTCTATCATACTCCAATGATACACCGTAGACTCTTCCATATGTTGGCTCCCTTGATTCACCGCAAAACACAAGTCTGGTCGTGTGAGAGTGAAGTAGATTAGCTTACCAACGATCCTTCTGTAACGACCAACATCAGCAAACTTCTCCTTATTATTCTCCCCCTTTCCGTTGACCTTGTAGCCATAGGTGTCTTTGCGGGTTTAGAACCAAGTTTACCCGTTTCTTCCAAGAGATATAGAGCATACTTTCTTTGAGAGAGAAAGAGGCCATCATCGGATATGTAAACTTCAAGACCAAGAAAATATTTCAACTCTCCAAGATCCTTGATGTCAAAAACGTCCTTCAAGAGTCCTTTTGCTGCTTCAATACCCTCTTTAACATCCCCACTTACAATCAAATCGTCAACATACACCAAAATTACTACTAGGTCATTGGTTGTCTTGAGTGTGAAGAGAGTGTTATCCGAGTGTGATCTCTTGAAACCGTTATCAATCAAGGTTGAGCTCAACTTATGATACCAAACTCTTGGAGATTGATTGAGACCATAAATAGCCTTCCTTAGCCGAAGTGCTTGTCCGGGTTTACACAAATCTTCAAGTCCAAGAGGTGGAACCATATACACTTCTTCTTCAAGTTCTCCTTGAAGAAAGGCATTTTTCACATCCATTTGCCACAAATCTCAAGATAGATTAGTGGCCAAAGAAATCACAACCCTTACAGTGTTGAGCTTAGCCACAGGAGCAAATGTCTCCTTGTAATCCTCTCCATAGGTTTGAGAGAATCCCCTAGCAACCAAGCGAGCCTTATATCTTTCAATGTCACCATTACTCTTGTATTTAATGGTGAGCACTCATCTAGATGTAACCGTTTTCTTTCCTTTAGGGAGATCCTCAACATCCCAAGTATGATTTCTTTCCATTGCTCCTCTTTCATCTTCAACCGCATCTGAACAAACCTTCTTGTCTTTAGCTTCTTCATAAGTGTTGGGAATCTGATTTTCCTCAATTTTCACAAGAAAAGCTTGTTGTGCTTCAGGCAAGAGGTCAATAGAAGACACACTTTGAATATGATGACCCACCGCTTGATTGTTGTAGTAGATTCTAGTATTCTTCCAATTCTCAGGTCTGAGTCTCAGTCTAGTACTTCTTCTCAAGGGTGGAACTGGTGCAACTTCTGCCTCTTCAACCATACCCTCTTCCTCTTCTTGGATTTTCCCCTCTTGATTCATTACGCCCCCTTGACTTGAATCTTGAAACGACTTTTCCTCTTGAGCTTGATGCGGTTCTTGAGTTGCCGTATCTTGTTGTTCTTGATTATCTCCGTCATCATCTTGATTTGGTGGAGTAGTATCTTGTCTTGAGACTTTGATCTTGTCATTACCCAAGTGATTTAACAAAAACCGCAAGCTACTTGCTAGGTCCGACGGTTTCATCAACTCCTCTAGACCCTCTGTTTCTTTCTTTTCATAATACCCTTGATCCTATATGAACTTCACATCTCTAGACACATAAGTCTTACTTGTAAAGGGATCATAGCACTTATAGCCCTTTTGAGCGGTTGAGTATCCAAGAAGGATGCATCTAATGCTCTTAGCTTCCAACTTGTTTCTTTGTTCTCCTAGAACATACACAAAGCGCACACACCCAAATACACGTAAGTGATCAATAAAAGGTTTAGTTTGGTTCAATACCTCAAAAGGAGAAGAGTCTTGTAAGACTCTTGTTGGAATCCGATTGATGAGGTAACATGAGGCCAAGACCGTATCTCCCCAAAACCTCTTTGGAACGTTATCTTGAAACATCATGGTTCTTGCTACTTCCATTAGGTGTCGATTCTT
>CM071861.1:31798086-31814569 GCA_036759665.1 Gynandropsis gynandra | reverse complement strand
AATCTTAGCATTGAATTGGTTAGTGACATAATTATGAAAGTTAATGAAAGCTTCATATACTTTATCTTTAGATGGAAGCAAAGTCACCCAAGTATATTTAGAGTTCTCATCCATAAATGTCACGAAATACTTATGTCTATCTCTAGATATGCAAGGAGAAGACCATACGTCCGAGTGAACCAAATAAAAAAAATGCTCATAGATAGTGTTAGACTTGGGAAATACAACTCGACAATGTTTACCAAGAATGCAAGCTTCACACGTGGAATGATCAAAAGATTCATTAGGTAACATTAAGTTCAAAGCATGAGAATGAGTATAACCTAATCAAGCATGCCACAACACACTTTTGTTTGAAGAAATACAAGATTTAAAAGCTAAACGGTCTGAAAGGGTTGAAGAAGCATGATTGAGGACATAAAGCTCCTCCTCGATTCCTCCTTTGCCCAAGATTCTACCATTCTCAATATCCTGAAACTTAACATTGTTAGGACTGAAGATAACATTGCAATTAAGATCATTAGTTGCTCTTTTAACTGAAACTAAGTTTGATTTGAACTTAGGAATGCAAAAGGCATCACTCCTTTTGTTAAATAGATTCAACTTGTCGGTTCCTTCTATGGGTATCCTATTTCCATCGGCTATCTTAACCTTTTCCACATTCTTATAATCTAAGTTCTCCATCAACGTAGCATTTCTAATCATGTGATGAGAGGCACCCGAATCTACAACAAGTTTATGATTACTATTTGCATTTAAATTAGATGTTAAGTAAGAGATACCGAGTTTAGAGGCATAAGCCTTGATGAGAGCCTCCAAGTCACTCTTCTTTACATACTCCATTGAGGCATGTAAGGCCACTTTGTTCCCTTGGTTTGAACTCTCGACTTTATCCTTCTCTTGAGCAAGGTTGGCGGTTTTAGACTCCTTTGATCCTTGAACTTTTCCGGTTTCAAGTGAGGATGAAGAATCCAACACTTCTCCTTAGAATGACCCTTCTTATGGCAAAGTTCACACATTATCAGCCGTCTATTAGCCATCATAAGCTCCTTCTTTCCACCAAACAATCCGATTGTGCCTTCTTCATTTTGGACCCTTGAACATACTTCCTCAATTTTTGGAAGCTTTCTCTTAGAATAGACTTGATGATATCATTGCTCAAATGTCCTTGAATATTTCCTTTGATCAATAGCAACCAAGATTTGTGTTTTTTATATTTCATATTTGTTTAATTTAAGACTTGTTTATCGTTAAAAAAAACCAGAAACGTGACTTAGCTTTCCTTGCCCTCCATCAGAGCTTCACGTCGAGAGCACCGTTCCTTTCAAGTCTAGGGGAGCAGCTCACGTTCGTCAGGTGATTTCGTTTCATTTTCTTTCATTTCTCTTTGATTTCGTAGTTTTTAGTTTGTTTTTGTTTTTTTCGTGTGTTAGAGTCGTCCTAGGCACTTGTCCGGTGCCACATTTTGAGATGAACCCTGAACCTAGGAGACTTAAGAAGCTAGCCTTTTTCCGTGAAATTTTTCATGTTTGAGCTGGGTTTTTCCTAAGCGTTAGAGCTTATTAGTCGATTGAAAAACAATAGGTTGTAATTCTTTAGGAATCCTAGTGTTGCTTGTGGGAGGTTTAGACGAGGTTCCTAGGCTAGTTTATCGTTTATTCTTTCCATCCAGATGGTCATACTTCGTATAGACGATGCTCTACTTCTTTTGATGAGCATTATTAGATTGTCTGAAAACGAGCTTGTTTTGCAGAATAAGAGCACACACTAGCACTCCGTTGTCGATAGAAATAATGCCTAAAAGCATGATCTAAAATCGATATGAGTGCATAGACACGACCAATCCACGAGCAATGAACAATCAAAACGATATATCGGATGGTCACGGGCAGCTGCAATTACCCATCGGTAATGTGGTGCATTACAGCAACCGCAGGCTCCTCCACCACGACGTCTTCGCGATTACGTGGTGCCGAACATGAGCAACATCCAAACAGCAATATTAAGGATGCTTGTTGTGCGAGGGAGCAATTCGACATCAAGCCTGCGATGATCAACATGTATATCAAAAACAATTCATGGGCGGAAATCACAAAGAACCTCATCAACATCTACGAGACTTCATAGAGATTTCAAGCATATTCAAAATTCATAGAGTCTCGGAAGATACGATCTTGTTGTGTCTCTTCCCCTTCTCAATTGGGGGACGAGCGAAAACGTGGCTACAATCTCTTCCCGCTGGTCCAATCACTACATGGGACCAGCTTTGTATGTCATTCCTGTCACGGTTCTTCCCTCCGAGCAAGATGATCCAAATGAAAGGAGAAATCACCATGTTTAGATGCCGAGAGGGAGAGACGTTATTTGAAGCATGGGGGAGATTCAAGGACCTTTTGCAAATGTGTCCTTATCACGGTCTAGAGCAGTGGTTCATGATCCAAACATTCTACAATGGGATTGCGAATGAAGATAGAACGACATTAGCCAATGCTGCTCGAGGATCATTCATGGACTTAAGTGTTGAAGCGGCATATGAGCTTATCGAAAATATTGCCATGAACCACACAATGTGGTCTACACCAAGAGGTATGCCGAACAAGACACGAGGTCTTTACGAAGTGGATCAAAGAAGTGTGATGGGCAATGCGGTTAATGCGATCTGTTGTGCGAATTGTGGAGGTACGGATCATATGGCTTCCCAATGCACAATGCAAGAAGACATGGAACAAGTAAATTACGCACAACAGAAAGGCAACACGAAATTTGGGAACTCATACAACCTGAATTAGAGGAATCACCCGAATCATTCATATCGAACAATCCAACCAATGAAGTATTTGGGATTCCAACAAAGGCAGCAACCGCAGTCTTTCCGGCAAGTCTAGGAAGCTCCTCAACCTCCTTGAACTCCTTTGTCAAGTCTTGAGGCGGTGATGCTTGAGTTCATCAAGGAACAAAAGCAGCAACAATTGACTCAAGCTAAATTCAACGAGGAAATGGGAGCAGCGATGAATGAACTCAAAACTCAAGTGGGGACTGCGATCAATGAACTCAAAACTCGAATGGGCTCCTTGTACACGCATGTGAAGATGCTAGAAAACTCCATTCGCAGCAGGCTACATCATCCTCTCGGAATCCCGGATGCTACCCGGAAAACCCGATCTTAACCCGAGAGAGCACGTTAACGCTATCACCTTGCAAAGCGGTAATATGATTGAGAGTCCACCCTCGAAAGAGCAAGAAAAGGCTGCTGGAAAGTCAGAGGACAAAGGAAAGGGCATTGCAATCATGGAGGGAGCCGCACCAGATTTAGAGAAGCCATACGTAGCTCCACCGGCGTATGTACCTCCTATACCGTTTCCTCGACGGTTGGTGAGTGAAAAGAATGAAGTGAGATATAAACGGTTCGTAGAGATCCTCAAGAAGTTTCACATCAATATACTGTTCGTGGAAGCCCTCCAACAAATGCCTGTATACGCCAAATTACTCAAAGAGATCCTATCCAATAAGAGGCGTATTGATGAGAGTGAGACGGTAGCACTCACCGAGGAATGCAGCGCCATTGTTTAAAATAAGCTGCCACCGAAGTTAAAAGACCCTGGAAGCTTCTCCATACCAGGCACCATAGGGAACATCGACATAGACAAAGCCTTTTGCGACTTGGGAGCAAGCGTGAGTCTTATGCCACACACGGTCTTCAAGCGGATGAACTTTGGAGATCTAAAACCTACAAAGGTGTCTTTACAACTCGTAGATCGTTCGATAAGATATCCGGTGGGAATTGTCGAAAATATTCCCACCAAGGTAGGTCATCTTTGTATACCCGCTGATTTTGTTGTACTCGATATAGAAGAAGATGCTAGGGTACCTATTATTCTTGGTAGACCTTTTCTAGCTACTGCAGGTGCCGCGATAGACGTACTACAAAGAAAGCTCTCTCTACGTGTCGGAGATGAAAAGATAGAATTCAACTTGTCCAACTCCTTGAACGAACCTTCCTTCACGGAATCATGCTTTAGAGTTGATTTTCAGGATGAATTAGCAAATGACACGTTTGAACGAGTAAGTATTTCCAATCTCTTGAAAGTTGCCTAACGGGAGTGTGCGATGTTGCAGGACTTACCGATGAAGAAGTCGAGGTCTATGGTGAATTTATAAGTGCTATTGAAGCACTAAGGGACAACCCACATGAGGAGATACCACGCGAGATAAATTCTGATTTTGCAGTGGAGAAGACGCCCAAACTCGAACTTAAACCTCTTCCTTCTTCTCTTCGGTATGAGTACCTTGGTTGTAATAATACGTATCCCGTTATTGTGAACATTGACTTGAATGCAGATGAGACGAAGAAGTTACTTGATTGTTTGAGTAAGCATAGAAGAGTGATTGGATACACCATCGATGATATCAAGGGACTGAACCCTTCATTGTGCATGCACCGGATACTCATGGAGGACGGCCACAAGCCATCCATTGAAGCTCAAAGACGGCTGAACCCTAATTTGAAAGAGGTAGTGAAGAAGGAGATACTAAAACTTTTGGATGCAGGTATCATATATCCTATCTCGGACAGTGAATGGATGAACCCCGTGCATGTAGTACGAAATGAGAACAATGAGCTGATTCCAACTAGAACGGAAACGGGGTGGAGGATGTGTATTGATTATCGCAAGTTCAACAAAGCCACAAAGGAAGGATCACTTTCCTCTCCCGTTCATCAACCAAATGCTGGAACGCCTATCGAACCACGCCTACTTTTGTTACTTGGAAGGGTACTCGGGTTTCTTTCAGATTCCCATTCACCCTCAAGATCAAGAGAAGACGACTTTCATGTATCCTTATGGAACGTTCGCTTACTGTCGTATGCTTTTTGGCCTTTGCAATGGTCTAGCAATTTTCCAGCTTTGCATGATGGCAATCTTTTCTGATTTGATTGAGCATATTATGGAAGTTTTTATGGACAATTTTTCCATTTATGGAAGTTTTTATGGACGATTCTAGAGTGTTGCAGCGATGCGAAGAGGTCAATCTCATTCTAAATTGGGAGAAATGTCATTTCATGGTGAAGGAAGGGATTGTTCTTAGGCATATGATATCTTCGAGGGGCATAGTAGTGGTCAAGGCTAAGATCGAGGTGATTGAGAAACTTCCTCCACCGGTCTCGGTGAAAGAGATTCGAAGTTTTCTAGGGCATGCTGGTTTCTATTGGAGGTTCTGATCATCTTGTTTTCATACGTATTTCTTGCGCGATTTTAGAGATGTTTATGATATATATGCGATGCTTTACGTATGATTCCGTATCTGTTTTACTTGTTTTCGTGTTTTCATGTTCTTACAGGTTTTTATGCGTATTCAGTTCACTTTGGAGCCAAAGAACGTGCACGAGACAAAGCACCAACATCGAGGATCATCACGGGACAAACGGGACGAGAATCGGCATGGAATAGCCACTACCCGCGCGGGTAACTCCCTAGCCCGAGCGGGCATTTGTTACGGCGATTTTGTCCAGCGAATTGAGCACGAGTCGGACGAGAAATACCACGCCCGGGGCATGAGCCCGAGCGGGCAGCACATGAGCCCGAGCGGGCAGACCATGAGACCGAGCGGGCAGCCCTTGAGACCGAGCGGGCAGCCTCTTTTCCATCACGTTCTTGCGCGATCTTCCGTGCCGTACCCGAGCGGGTCACATACCCTGCCCGCGCGGGTCGCGACCGTCACCTGCAACTCCAAATAAGTTAATTTGACTTAAAACAAATGGGATTTTGTTAAGGAAAACGACTTTAGAGAAGAGGAATAAGTGATATTTCGCTGGAGGTACTAATGGAAACGTCACCCACCTTATTCAATAATGGAAACTCATGAAAAGACAACAATAGGTGGCTGCGGCAACATAAGGAAGAACTGAACGTCCAGAAGGAAAGAGAGGGAGAAAAGGAAAGAAAAGAGGAAGGAAAGAAAAGGAGAGGAGTGAGAGGTCGAGCTCATGCACTCAGTATTCAGTTCTTGATCGGAGGAGAGAGAGTAGAGAGGAGGAGCAAGCCTCTTACGAAGGAGACTTACAAGGAGCATTGGAGATCAACCCCAACTTTGATTTCGTTTGGTTTTCATGTTCCTTATACCTTCTATTTCGTTTATGATTGTTTACGGACTCATGAGCGAGTAGTTTGTTTGTTCTAGAAGAAGGGATTAGCCCATGGCTATCCTAGAACCACTTTTTATGTATCTTTGAATGCATCTTCCCGTTTTCGTTTATCTATTCTTTATCTGGGTGCTTGAATGACTTGTATTTACGAAGGCCAAGTAGATAAATGTGTTAGGGATTAGGATAAGGACCGAAAGGAGAATTCTAGTCCTAGAAGATCAGGTTTAGAACAACCGAGGTTAGGCCACGAAAGTAGGGTAGCAGCGGTTGAGGTTAAAATGGATGAATCACAAGTCTTATGGGTTTAGTTCAAGGTGTCAGCCACGAAAGTAGGGGGTAACTTGACTAGATCACGTGTCTATGCCTCGAGTGAGGGTAGATATCATATTAGGATCGTCTGCCTTAGATAACTTGACTGGGATTGCATGATAGACAGCTTGACTGTTGGTTTCGGTAGTCTTGTGGTGAAACCGGTTTCCTGGAACGTTTGTCTCATTCTTAAGATCTAGTTTGTTTATTTGTTTTTGGTATTTCATTCTTAAAACCATATTTCGTTCGTTAGCAAGTTTGATTCGTAGTTAGAGTTTAAGTTGTGTTGCATAGTCTCTGTGGGATCGACACCTGAAGTACTACACACGTGCCGTGCACTTGCGGGTAGTTTAGGTTATTTGTTTAACTTTGATAATGCATCAGGTTCATCAAGGACTTAGCCTTTGACAAGTTCAAATCATATCTAGTTGGTTCAAAGGTGATTGTCTACACGGATCATGCAACAATCAAGTACCTCTTAAGGAAAAAGGACACCAAACCACACCTTATCAGATGGATCCTTCTTTTACAAGAGTTTGATCTTGAGATTTGAGATAGGAAACGGCTGGAGAGCATTGTTGCAGATCATCTCTCTCGCATCATTGTGGGGGACGAGAGACCTATCAACGAATCCTTGAGAGACGACCACATATGCGCGGTTACTTCCGGTAAACCCGATCCTTGGTATGCTGATTTTGTCAATTTTCTTGCGAGCAGTAAGCTACGCCCTGATCTTTCTTTTCATGCGCACATGAAATTCTTTGCGGACATAAAGCATTACTACTGGGATGATCCGATTCACTATAGGAGATGCGCGGACGGGGTCATTCGGAGATGCATTCCCGAAGAGGAGGTAGAGAGCATCCTTTTTGGTTGTCATGGATCAGATTATGGGGGCTATTTCAGCAAGTCTAAGACCGCTTCGAAGGTGTTTCAATCTGGTTTTTATTGGCCAACCCTCTTCAAAGATGCACATCGGTATGTTTCCTCTTGTGATAGATGTCAACGAACGGGAAATATTGGTAAGAGGAACGAAACGCCACAGAACTACATCGTTGAGGTAGAGGTATTTGATGTTTGGGGTGTAGATTTCATGGGACCATTTCCTTCGTCATGTGGCAACCGATCTTGATAGGTGTGAATTACGTGTCCAAATGGGTAGAAGCCATAGCTACGCCGACTAATGACTCTAGGGTAAGAAGATCATCTTTCAACGTTTTGGTGTCCCTAGAGTAGTCATTAGTGATGGAGGCTCGCACTTTATTGCTAGACAATTTGCAGAGTTTGCTGAGATGGTTAAGAAGATGCACATCACCATTCCATTCCACGAAGCATTGAAGAAGATGCCTTCATACGCCAAAGTCCTGAAAGACGTACTTGCAAACAAGCGAGATGTGGAGACGAAAACCGTCATGGTGATTAATTCGATGCTGCAACCAAACCTACCTAAGAAGATGCTCGATCCAGGTATATTCGTGATCCCTTCCAAAATAGGAGATTAAGAAACTAACCATGCATTAATCGATGTCGGAGCAAACGTAAGCGTTCTACCATTGTCATTATACGAAAAATTGAATCTTAGGGATATGATGGATCTTCAACCCACACGAATGGTGCTCACCATGGCTGATCAAAGTGTTAGAATACCCGAGTGCATACTGGAAGATGTGCCTTTACAAGTTGGGAAGTTCTTCGTCCCAGTCGACTTCGTCGTCTTGGATATGGAGGAGGACAAGAAAATCCCAATCATCCTCGGTAGGCCGTTTCTTAATACGGCCAAGACGATCATACATTGTGCTGAAGGTAAACTCACATTGAAGTTTGGAGATGAAGAAGTCGAGTTTAATTTGAACGACACGCTCATACAGCCTTATATGGTGGATTCGGTATTCTACATAGACGTCTTAGAGAAACTAGCCGAGGAAGTTATCGAAGAGTTCGGGAATATGGATTCTCTTGAGATGGTTCTTTTAGCAACTGGAGAGGGACTTTATAATGACCCTAACGAAGTGAAACATTACACAAATCTGTTGGACAAAGGAAAGACAAAATAGATCCCGAACACCGAGCTAGATGCACTCCAAGCAGATTTCTATGTGATCTGAGCACAGCAGGTCGTAAACCAAGAAAAAATGTGGAATTTCGGATAATCCTTATCAAGAGGATTTCTCAACTCACAAACACATAAGCACAAATCAAATGGACATCAATTCAAGTCAAGAAAACATCCTAAATCAGTGTGCAAACCTCCGCATAGCCCAGACAGATTACAGCGCGTCCCAAGTAGCATGCAGCGCGAATTCAACTACTCCCGAGACGCCTAACAGACACACCGAACGTCCAAAACCTGACTGGAGTGTTGACAAAGCACCAAAAGTGGAGATGAAGCCCTTATCAAAAGGTTTGAGGTATGAATTCCTTGGACTGGAATCTACTTATCCCGTGATAGTGAATGTAACTTAGGTGAATCCTAAAAAGAACGATTGTTAGAAGTTCTTAGGAAGTATAGGGGTGCCATAGGTTATACATTAGAGGATATTAGGGGACTTAGTCCAGCCCTTTGCATGCATAGGATTCACTTAGAAGATGACTCTAAGACCTCCATGGAACATCAACATAGATTAAACCCGAACATGATGGAAGTAATTAAGAAAGAGGTCCTTCAGTTGTTAGACGCCGGAATTATATATCCTATATCAGATAGTGCATGGGTGAGTCCTGTACAGGTAATTTTGAAGAAATGAGGCATCACCGTCTTTCCAAACGCGAACAATGAACTGATTCCGACTAGAACGATCACGGGGTGGCGCATGTGCATTGACTACCACAAGCTGAATGCCAACACTCGGAAAGATCACTTCGCTTTACCTTTCATTGATCAAATTCTGGAATGTTTAGCTCTTCACTCCTATTTTTGTTTTCTTGATGGTTATTCAGATTTCTTTCAGATACAATCCATCCAAACGATCAAGAAAAGACGACGTTCACATGTCCCTTCGGTACATTCGCTTATCGTCGGATGCCTTTCGATTTGTGCAATGCACCTGCTACTTTTCAGTAGTGCATGACCTCTATCTTCTTCGATGTAAATGGTGAAATTATGGAAGTGTTCATGAACGATTTCTCGATTCATGGACCTTCCTTTGATGTTTGTCTAACCAATCTTTGTAAAGCGTTAGACAGGTGTGTAGAAGCGAATCTTGTGCTGAATTGGGAGAAGTGCCACTTCATGATTCGCGAAGGCATCATATTGGGGCATAAGAGATCAACAAGGGGAATAGAGGTAGATAAGGCGAAAACAGAGGTTATTGAGAAGCTACTACCACCTCCTAGGAACGTTAAGGCCATCCGTAGTTTTCTAGGTCATGCGGCGTTCTATAGACGGTTCATCAAAGATTTCTCGAAGGTATCTAAACCCCTCACCGATCTATTAGGAAAAGATGTACTATTTGAGTTTACAATGTGTTGAGCTACATTTGAAAAGTTGAAGAGGGCGTTGGTTTCTCCACCCATCATACAACCGCCGAATTGGAAGCTCCCGTTTGAGCTCATGTGCGACGCGAGCGATTATGCGGTTGGGGCCGTGTTGGGACAGTGAAAGGATAGGATGCTGCAAGCCATTTATTATGCAACTTTAACATTAGACAACGCCCAATGCAACTACTCCACAACAGAGAAGGAGTTACTTACAATTGTCTTTGTGTTGGAAAAGTTCCGCTTATACTTTGTTAGCTAAATGTAATAGTTTACACGGATCATGCTGCCTTACGTTACCTAGTCACAAAGAAAGACGCAAAGCCAAAGCTCATTAGATGGATCCTGCTGCTGCAAGAGTTCGATCTTGAAATAAGGGATAGGAAAGGAACCGATAATGGGGTGGCGGACCATCTTTCACGTCCAGAAATCCCCGAGTGCATTCCTATCGATGACTATCTCCGAGATGATGCGGTAATGTCCGTGACTTGTACCTCCACTCCGTGGTATGCTGACTTTGTGAATTATTTAGCATGTCAAGTGCTACCAGATGGGCTGAATTACAATACGAAGAAGAAATTTCTCCATGATGTGAAGGCATACTATTGTGATGAACCGTATTTTTCAAAAGAGGTACAGATGGAATGTTTAGGCGTTGCATCCCCGAAGAAGAAGCTCCACACATACTGTTACATTGCCATTCTTCAAGCTATGGAGGACACTTTGCAGCAGCCAAGACAACGTCGAAGGTGCTGCAAGCGGGCTTCTATTGGCCTACACTCTTCAAGGATGCCCATAGCTACGTAGCCTCTTGCGACAATTTCCAAAGGACGGGGAATATTTCTAGACGCCATGAGATGCCAGAACAATACATCCTAAAGGTCGAGCCGTTTGATGTATGGGGGATAGACGTCATGGGCCCTTTCTCGTCCTCATGCGGGACCTATACATACTACTCGCGGTGGACTACGTAACAAAGTGGATAGAAGCTTTGGCAAGTCCAACCAACAACTCCAAACCAATAACCAAGATGTTCAAACGTGTCATATTCCCATGTTTTGGAGTTCCGAGGGTTGTGATAAGGGATGGAGGTAAGCACATTGCCGTATAATAGAAGGGCTATTGAAGAAGTAGGGTGTTCGACATAGAATAGCGACTCCATATCACCCTCAAACCAGCGGCCAAGTTGAAGTTTCTAATCGAGAGATCAAGTCGATTTTGGAGAAGACAGCCTCTAAGTCTAGGAAAGATTGGGCACTAAAACTCGATGATGCATTATGGGCTTATCGTACAACATTCAAAACATCAATTGGAATGACTCCGTTCCAACTAGTGTACGGTAATGCATGCCACTTAGCGGTCGAGTTAGAATACCGAGCTTATTGGCGATCAAAGCACTTAATTATGATTACAAGTCAGCTGCTGAGAAATGGATGCTACAGCTCCATCATCTAGAGGAGATGTGTCTACATTCGTACTAGAACGCAAAGATCTACAAGGAGCGCACGAAGAGATGGCATGATAGACACATAGTCCAGCGGACTTGCAAAGAAGGTGACCGAGTACTTGTTTTTAATTCATGTTTGAAACTTTTTCCAGGAAAACACAAGTCACGCTGGTCCAGACCATTCACAATCAAAAGCGTCTCATCACATGGCGTTATCGAGCTTATGGGAAACGAAAGCACATTCAAAGTGAACGCCCAACGTTCGAAACTCTACAACGCGGACAACATGGACAGCAATCGGACTATCGCTTTTTCGGAGCCAACGCATGAGTATAGTATCTTGGTCAGGCTCGTGACCTTAAACTAGCGCTTCTCGAGAGGCAACCCGAGCCCGATATCCTTTTAGTTATTTCGTTTTAATTTTTTAGAATTCGACTCTTATTCTTTTCACAAGCATGCACCTTACCAACAACCTCGATGTATCGTAGTGTCTCCTTCGGATTGTGTGACTTTTGTTACAGGTTTTTCACTTCGACATCATCCACAACATAAGGATAAACGCGTACGCCCAGCTGCATCAACTCGGGACAGCAAACACGCATCAGGTGCACACGTTCCTATTTCCTTTATTTTTTTCCCCGAGTTTTTGCATGCTAATCCGTCTCTTAGGTTTTGAACACCGTGACTGTTGAAATGAGCTCAATATGCTCATAATAGGGTCTTGGACGAAATTGATATAAAGAGAAGACCACATTGATGAGTTTGATGAGTTCTAGAGTCAAACAACACTTCTTTCTTCTCTCTTGTAACTCTACACTTCATTTACTCTCATTCTCCATGCAAGCACTTTATTTATTGCTTTTAATCTTCTAAAAATATGTAACCTCTTGTGAATAAGAATATAATACAGATTTGAAATATTCTTAGCCTTATTCTCATTCTATTCTCTCCTATTCTCATACTATTCTCTCTCATTATTCTCGTTTATACATGGTATCAGAGCTTTATTGATCTTTTGGGCACGATTCTTAACTTTTTTTTTATTTTTGAACTTTCTGGCTCTAGTTCATCAAACGTTTTTTACGTCGATTGAATCCAGAATTTGTTAAAACCTTCTGAATTTGATCAAACTTTCTATCTTATCCTTTATTTACCAATAAACAAATTTGTTCCCTTTCTCTTGTTTATCATGTCAACCGTGAATCCAGGACCAATTCCTGTTGTTTTCAATGGAAAAAAACTATTTGAATTGGTCTCGGGTGGCAAAAACAAATCTTGGAGGCAAACGCTTGTGGAAATATGTCCTTGAGTCTCCTCAACCCAATGGAAAAGCTGTGGCAAGTGATTCTGCTAAAAAGGTAGAACAATATGTCATGAATGCTTTGGGAATACTTCAAAGTTCTCTTGCTCCTCATATCCTCGAAGCATACAATCACAAAGAGACTCCAAAAGCACTTTGGGATGAGCTGAAACAAGTATATGGCAATTCATCAAACCTTACAAGGGCTTATAAATTAAACATGCTCTCAATCATCTCCAACAAGCTGGCAAGGAGTTCAATCAACATATCACAGATTTTAACAGTCTTTGTTTTCAATGGAAAAAACTATTTGAGTTGGTCTCGAGTGGCAAAAACAAATCTTGGAGGCAAACGCTTGTGGAAATATGTCCTTGAGTCTCCTCAACCCAATGGAAAAGCTGTGGCAAGTGATTCTGCTAAAAAGGTAGAACAATATGTCATGAATGCTTTGGGAATACTTCAAAGTTCTCTTGCTCCTCATATCCTCGAAGCATACAATCACAAAGAGACTCCAAAAGCACTTTGGGATGAGCTGAAACAAGTATATGGCAATTCATCAAACCTTACAAGGGCTTATAAATTAAACATGCTCTCAATCATCTCCAACAAGCTGGCAAGGAGTTCAATCAACATATCACAGATTTTAACAGTCTCAAGGCTGAGATAAGAGAGTTGCGCCCATTCACAACGGATCCTGTGGAGATTGCTGCACGTGGTGAACAAGATGATGTGTTTGAGCTTCTTCTAACATTTGACCAACCCTACAATGATCTCATCTATCATATCCTCCGACAGAATCCAATTCCCCATTTTTCCGAAGTTTGCATGCTGATAAAAAAGCAAGAAGGAACTAATCGGCTCTTCCAAGCTCAACAAGTGATGTTGCTCACGTTAGTCAAGCAAACCAGCGCTACGAGAAGAAACCAATGTGGTGTGAGCATTGCAAGAAGAAGGGTCACTCCAAGGAAAAGTGTTGGATTCTCCATCCCCATTTGAAATCATCTCGTCCAAGGGATAACTACAAGCCAAAAGAAGCTGCTCATAGTGCTTCCAACACTAACTCTGTTTTGCAGGATCAAATCAATGAGATACTTCAAACTCTTAAAAGTTTGGGGCTAACCTCAAACACTTCTTGCAATTCTGGTAACGTATCTCTTACTAAGAGTCCTAACAATTATATCATAGTGCATTTTGGAGAAACTAATCATATGATCAATAAAAAAGAGCTAATAAAAGATATTAGACCTTATTTTGGTTCTGTTACAATAGCTAATGGTCAAGAAATACCAATTAACACCGTCCCTGTAGAAAACGAGAATAATGCGAGAAAATAGTATAAGAATATGAGAGAATAGAATGAGAATAAGAGAGAATAAGGCTAAGAATATTTCAATTCTGTATTGTCTTCTTATTCACAAAAGGTTACATATTTATAGGAGATTACAAGCAATAAATAGAGTGCTTGCATGGAGAATGGGAGTAAATGAAGTGTAGACCCATTTGCATCCAACGACTCTTTTGTTATTTGGTAGTTCAACTAATTCCCACGTGTTAGTATTTTCCAAGGCATGTATTTCCTCTTCCATTGTATCCCTCCATTCTTTTTGAGTTGAGGCTTATTCAAAGCTGACTGGTTCTTGAACCTGATCAATTTTACTAAGAAACGCACGATAATCGTTAGATAAATGAGATACAACATAAAATTCTTGAATTGGATAAGCAATGGCAAGATAATTGTAATAGACTCTTTTCTTGTTCCATTCTGATGCTGGAAACTTGAGTCGTTCATTGCGACGAAGAGGAGGTATAGTTGGCTGCATTTGATTCTGATTCTGGTCCTGTTTCCGTGTTACTTCATGGTGTTCTTGTTGTGTTTCCTCCAAGTGTTCTTGTCGTGTTTCCTCCAATGGAGTTTCATTAAAAATATCGAAATTGTGTTCACCCTCTCCTTCTTATGTTTGGTGTGATGAATTGGTTTCTGATTCTGAAGAATCTCTACTCGTTGATTCATATGGAGAAGGAACAACAACCTGAGGGGATGAGACTCTTTCATTAGTTACGTTAAGATTATTCACAAGGGTACGAAGTATCAAAGCGATAGTTGATGAATCGGTAAGTCCTTCAAGCTCATCCCAATTGTTGCGTTCATAATAAGTTTTTTTTCTTCATCAAACTTGACTTCTCGAGAGACAATGACTCTTCTTGTTTGAGGATGATAACCTTTGAAGCCCTTTTGAGTAATGGAATATCCAATGAATAAACATTTGATACTTTTTGGATCAAGTTTATATCTTTGTCCTTCACCTACAAGAACATAGCAAACACAACCAAAAACCTTTAGATGATCAATCTCAGGCCTTGTGTTATTTAGTACCTCATACGGTGAGATATCGCCTAGGCACTTGGTGGGTAGACGATTGATCAAGTCGCAAGCAGTGATGACTGCATCTCCCCAATATTGTTTTGGTATATTCTTGTACACCATCATTGTTCGTGCAACTTCTATGAGATGTCTATTCTTGCGTTCTGCTACTCCATTTTGTTGAGGAGTGTAAGCACATGATGTTTGGTGGACAGTTCCATGTTGCTCAAGGTATTGGTTTAATTGTTTGCTTGTGTATTCCCCACCATTATCTGTGCGAAAAATCTTAATTTTAGCATTATATTGGTTAGAAACAAAGCTGTGAAACTTCATAAACATGCTAAATATGGAATCTTTAGATGTTAGAAGGAAAATCCATGTAAATTTTGACTTTTCATTTATGAATGTCACAAAATATTTTTTATTATCCCGAGTAAGACATGGAGACGTCCAAACATTAGAGTGGATCAATTCGAAGCAATTATTATACTTAGTGTCTGAATCCGGAAACACTGACTACAATGTTTTCCTAGAATACATGCTTCGCATTTCTCATGATCATACTTAATATTAGGAAATAACAAATTAAGTGCTTTCTGATGCGGATGACCAAGTCTAGCATGCCACATTGAACACAAAGCTTTATCATAATTGAAATCAAAAGATGGATAATTTGCTGAATCAATGAACTCCAAGATGTAGAGGCCATTCTTGAGTGAACCTCCTCCAATGAGCTTCCTTGTCTTAATATCCTGAATCTAAAACTTGTTAGAATCAAAGCAAACTAAACAATCAAGATCATTAGCTAGTTTGTGAACTGATATTAGATTATTTGAGAAATTTGGAACATAAAGAGCCGATGTTGGTTTGTTGAATAACTTTAGGTTCCCTTTACCTTTAATTGGTATTTCTTGACCATTAGCTATTGTAACAGAAGCAAAATAAGGTCTAATATCATTTACTAGCTCTTTTGATTGATCATATTATTAGTGGCTCCAGAATCCTTATCATATAATTGTTAGGACTCTTAGTAAGAGATACGTTACCGGAATTGCCAGAAGTGTTTGAGGTTAGCTCCGAACTTTTAAGAGTTTGAAGTATCTCATTGATTTGTTCCTGCAAAACAGAGTTAGTGTTGGAAGCACTATGAGCAGCTTCTTTTGGCTGGTAGTTATCCCTTGGACGAGATGGTTTCAAATGGGGATGGAGAATCCACCACTTTTCCTTGGAGTGACCCTTCTTCTTGCAATGTTCACACCACATTGGTTTCTTCTCGTAGCGCTGGTTTGCTCGGTAACGTGAGCCAACATCACTTGCTGAGCCTTGGAAGAGCCGATTAGATCCTTCTTCCTTTTTACCAGCATGCAAACTTCAGAAAATTTGGGAAATGGATTCTGTCGGAGGATATCATTGATGAGATCATTGTAGGATCGGTCCAATGTTAGAAGA
>CM071861.1:31766032-31781763 GCA_036759665.1 Gynandropsis gynandra | reverse complement strand
GAGTCTACTACAACAATCAAGCGGTGGCTCATCCTATTCAAGGTGTGTGTTCCATTGACCTTTTGCCTGAAGCACATCAAGCTTTTCTTGTGAAAATTGAGGAAAATCAGATTCCCAACACTTGTGAAAAAGCTAAAGACAAGAAGGTTTGGGTAGATGCGGTTGAAGATGAAAGAGGAGCAATGGAAAGAAATCATACTTGAGATGTTGAGGATCTCCCTAAAGGAAAGAAAGCGGTTACATCTAGATGGGTGTTCACCATTAAATATAAGAGTAATGGAGATATTGAAAGATATAAGGCTCGCTTGGTTGCTAGGGGATACTATCAAACGTATAGAGAGGATTACAAGGAGACATTTGCTCCCATGGCTAAGCTCAACACTGTAACGGTAGTGCTTTCTTTGGCCACTAATCTATCTTGGGATTTATGGCAAACGGATGTGAAAAATTCTTTTCTTCAAGGAGAACTCGAAGAAGAAGTATATATGGTTCCACCTCCTGGACTTAAAGATTTGTGTAAACCCGGACAAGAACTTCGGCTAAGGAAGGCTATTTATGGTCTCAAGCAATCTCCAAGAGCTTGGTATCATAAGTTGAGCTCAACCTTGATGGATAACGGTTTCAAGAGATCACACTCGGATAACACTCTCATCACACTCAAGACAACCAACGGCCTAGTAGTAATCTTGGTGTATGTTGACGATTTGATTGTAAGTGGGGATGATAAAGAGGGTATTGAAGCAGCAAAAGGACTCTTGAAGGACACTTTTGACATCAAGGATCTTGGAGAGTTGAATTATTTTCTTGGTCTTGAAGTTTATAGATCTGATGAGGGCCTCTTTCTCTCTCAAAGAAAGTATGCTCTAGATCTCTTGGAAGAAACGGGTAAACTTGGTTCTAAACCCGCAAAGACACCTCTTGAAGATGGCTACAAGGTTAATGGAAAGGGGGAGAAGAATGAGGAGAAGTTTGCTGATGTTGGTCATTACAAAAGGATCGTTGGTAAGCTAATCTACCTCACTCTCACATGGCCAGACTTGTGTTTTGCGGTGAATCAAGTGAGCCAACATATGAAAGAGCCTACAGTGAATCATTGGATTATGATAGAGAGGATCTTGAGGTACATAAAAGGGTCTCCAGGTCAAAGTATTTGGATGGGAAGGAATGGAAATACAAAGATTGTGGGTTACTGTGATGCAGATTGGGCAGGAGATAGGATTGATCGGAAGTCTACTACGGATTTTTGTACATTTGTTGGTGGCAATTTGGTCACTTCGAAGACAAAGAAACAGAAGGTGGTTTCATGTTCAAGTGCAGAAGCAGAATACAGGGCCATGAGAAAGTTCACCAATGAATTGACTTGGCTCAAGACTCTTTTCAAGGACTTTGGAATCGAGCACGATTTTCCTATTATCTTTCATTGTGACAATCAAACAGCAATACACATTGCTAGTAACTCAGTATTCCATGAGAGGAACAAGTACATCGAGATAGATTGCCACTAGGTTCGAGAAAAGATAGAAAAAGGTGTAATTCTTCCATGTTACACAAGGAGTGAGGATCAAGTCGCAGATATCTTTACCAAAGCTGCAAGTATCAAGGTTTGCAATCACATTTGTGAGAAACTTGGACTTGTGGACTTGACTCTTCCTCATTGATCAAATGTCCCCCTAGCACATTAGATCATACTCTTTTTCCCTCAATGTGGTTTTCTCCTACTTGGTTTTCCACATTGAGGTTTTTAATGAGGTGATACTAATGAGCTCTTTCTTCCAAGCTTAGACTTTTCTGGTGATTCCAAAGTCTAAACATGAGGGGGAGTATTGATCAAAGGAATTATTCAAGGATATTAGAGCAATAATTCAATAGGTATGGAATTATTCTAATCATGCTTATTAGAATTAATTCAACAATCAAATCTATAAAAGGAAGTCAAAGGTATCAAGAACAAGGGAGGTCACTTTAACACCTAGGAGACCGTTTTCAACCTAGGAGACCGCTCACACCTAGGAGATCGTTTTCACATTTAGGAGACTGTTCACACCTAGGAGACCGTTTTCACACCTAGGAGACCATTCACATTGTTTTCTGTATATATAGTGACATCTCTTGTAACACAAAAATCAATTAAGAAACAACTTTCTCTCATATCCTCTCTAATTTTTATCCATTCTACAACAAAGATGGAGTTCAATCCATCTTAAATCTACTTCACATTCAGATCTTATTTTCTTATTGTTCAATCTATTCTCTCAAATCTTACAAGTATAACGTATCTACTACTTCTAAGGTTACTGATTAAACTCGTTTTGATGTAGATGAACCCGTTTTGAGGGGAAAACCTACATGAAGAGAAGAACACATTCAAAGAAGCCGAAGTTCCAACCATGGCCACGACACCGGTCACGCGAGGCAGAGCTTGTAATTTTCGAGCCAAGATGAACTGGTTCGTGTATAAGTTCATCAATGAAGGGCACGAGAACATGGCTTATGAAAAAGTTACCAAACTGGCAATAAACCAAAGAGAATCCAAGGCCATTTTAATCTTAAATAACAAATCGGTTATGGAGGATTAGAATTGAACATGAATGGAAAGAAAACACATGGCAACTTTCCTCCTACAATGTCAAGCATCATGTCTTTTTCTTATTATCCAATCCAGCACCAAATCAGGTCATAATCTTCCCATTCTCATCCACCAACGGCTAGCTCCATCAAATCAGCTCCTAATCTTCCCATTATCATCCACCAACGGTCAAGAATCACCAAAACAAGGCAACTTCTACATCATGCAATAAACAACCCGAGGGAGATCTGATTCTTTCCTTTTCGATGCAACTATTATTTCCTTTAAGTTATCTTTTTATTTCAGCAGCTTGTTGTTGAAATGAGTTCAATATGCTCATAATAGGATCTTGGACAAAATTATATGAAGAGAAGACCACATTGATAGTTTGATGAGTTCTAGAGTCAAACGACACTTATTTCTTCTCTCTTGTAACTCTACACTTCATGTACTTTCATTCTCCATGCAAGCACTCTATTTATTTCTTGTAATCTCCTATAAATATGTAACCTCTTGTGAATAAGAATAAAATACATAATTGAAATTTTATTAGCTTTATTCTCTCTTATTCTCATTCTATTCTCATACTATTCTCTCACAGTATTCTCGTTTTCTACATGGTATCAAAGCTTTTTTATCTTTTGGGCACGATTCTTAACTTTTTTTTTATTTTTGAACTTTCTTGCTCTAATTCATCGAACTTTTTTACGTCGATTGAATCCAGAATTTGTTCAAACCTTCTGAATTTGTTCATACTTTTTGTCTTACCCTTTATTTCACCAATAAACAAATTTGTTCCCTTTCTCTTGTTTATCATGTAAACCGTGAATCCAGGACCAATTCCCATTGTTTTCAATGGAAAAAACTATTTGAATTGGTCTCGGGTGGCAAAAACAAATCTTGGAGGCAAAGGCTTGTGGAAATATGTCCTGGAGTCTCCTCAACCCAATGGAAAAGCTGTGACAAGTGATTCTGCTGAAAAGGTAGAACAAGATGTCATGAATGCTTTGGGAATACTTCAAAGCTCGCTTGCTTCTCATATCCTCGAAGCATACAATAACAAAGAGACTCCAAAAGCACTTTAGGATGAGCTGAAACAAGTATATGGAAATTCATCAAACCTTACAAGGGTTTGTGAAATCAAACATGCTCTCAATCAACATATCGCAGATTTTAACAGTCTCAAGCCTGAGATAAGAGAGTTGCGCCCGTTCACAACGGATCCTGTGGAGATTGCTGAATGTGATGAACAAGATGATGTGTTTGAGCTTCTTCTAACATTGGTCCGACCCTACAATGATCTCATCAATCATATCCTCCGACAGAATCCACTTCCCAAATTTTCTGAAGTTTGCGTGCTGGTAAAAAGGGAAGAATGAACTAATCGGCTCTTCCTAGGCTCAACAAGTGATGTTGCTCACGTTAGTCAAGCAAACCAGTGCAACGAGAAGAAACCAATGTGGTGTGAGCATTGCAAGAAGAAGGGTTCACTCCAAGGAAAAGTGTTGGATTCTCCATCCCCATTTGAAACCATCTCTTCCAAGGGATAACTACCAGCTAAAAGAAGCTGATCATAGTGCTTTAAACGCTAACTCTGTTTTGCAGGATCAAATGAATGAGATACTTCAAACTCTTAAAAGTTTGGGGCTAACCTCAAACACTTTTGGCAATTCTGGTAACGTATCTCTTACTAAGAGTCCTAACAATTATATGATAGTGGATTCTAGAGCAACTAATCATATGATCAATCAAAAAGAGCTAGTAAATGATATTATACCTTATTTTGGTTCTGTTACAATAGCTAATGGTCAAGAAATACCAATTAAAGGTATAGGGAACCTAAAGTTATTCAAAAAATCAACATCAACTCTTTATGTTCCAAATTTCTCAAATAATCTAATATCAGTTCACAAACTAACTAATGATCTTGATTGTTTAGTTTGCTTTGAATCTAACAAGTTTTTTATTCAGGATATTAAGACAAGGAAGCTCATTGGAGGAGGTTCACTCAAGAATGGGGAGCCAACACATGAGTAGAGCATTTTGGTCAGGCTCGCGACCTTAAACAAGCGCTTATCGGGAGGCAACCCGACTGTTGCATTTTTTATTTCATATTTTTTCGGACCTATTCTTTTTCTTTTCACATTGATCTACTCAGCGGGATCGTATTCCTCCTTTTGCATTGTAGATCAGTGTTTCCGGATTCATACACTAAGTATAATAATTGCTTCGAATTGATTTACTCTAATGTTTCGACGTCTCCATGTCTTACTCGGGATAACAAATAATATTTTGTGATATTCATAGATGAAAAATCAAAATTTACATTGATTTACCTTCTAACATCTAAAGATTTCGTATTTAGTATGTTTATGAAGTTTCATAGCTTTGTTTCTAACCAATATAATGCTAAAATTAAGATTACCCGCACAGATAATGGTGGGGAATACACAAGCAAACAATTCAACCAATACCTTGAGCAACATGGAATTGTCCATCAAACATCATGTGCTTACACTCCTCAACAAAATGGAGTAGGAGAACGCAAGAATAGACATCTCATGGAAGTTGCACGAACAATGATGGTGTATGTGGTCTCCTAGGCCGCTCGCGCCTCCCTTCGGGTTCAAACTCCGAATCACCACTACCACGATCAGATTAACTTTGGAGTGCTAGATCTCTCCTCGGCTGAATTTTGGGTTTGCCCTTGTTGTTGTTGTGCTACAGAAAACCCTATTAAGCGATGACGGGATCCTTAAACCCTTAAACTACACGCTATCTCATAAGAACCTAAACCCACGTTCGAAAAGAACTGATTTAGACCCCGATAGAACCTGGTTTAAGAACGTAAGGCAATCGATGACGCTCAATCGTTGTGCGGAAGCAACGAATGATAAGTCGAAACACGATTCCAGCAGAATGACGATCCAAAGGAGTCGAAAACTAGTTCTAGAAGAACTAAAGAGAAAACCTCTCAAATAAAAACCAAATCTACTGTTCTCCTACACTTAGGATAGCTTAAAAAGGGTTCTAAGACAAAGAAACTAGCAACAAAGAGTTCACATATGAATTAGTTCAAAGATAAATGCTAAAAAGAGAAGTTTGAAGGTCATCTTGGAAAAAACTCTTTGAATTCTTATCAGAATTCGTCCAAGCTCTCCAAAGAATTCAAATGGGCTTCATTTGGGCTTGAATGAGATGGATTAAAGCCCTAGATGGTGTAGAAACATTTCGAGCTTGGTTTGTTTCCATTTCGGCTCGAAACTCGCTCATGAGCATGTTGTGGACCTCGGTTCGCAATCTGCATGCTCTCGCTGTTGTGATCGGTCCGACAAACTCGATTTGGCTCTCTTCTTTACGTCCTTGCTCCAGTTCAGCTCGTGGAGAAATGTCTCTGATGTCCTCATCATACTCCTCTTCTTGAAAACGATTTGTCCTCAAATCTACATCATCTGCATCACAAAGAGATAGATCAGAAACATTGAAAGTAGAACTGATTTGATACTCACTTGGAAGATCGGTGTGGTATACATTATTGTTGATCTTTTTGAGAACTTTAAATGGACCAATGGCTCTCAGCATCATCTTTGATTTTCTTTGTTTCGGAAACCTCTCTTTGCGCATATGAACCCAAACCATGTCACCGAGTTCGAAAGCAATTTCCTTTCTTCCTTTACTCCCTTGCTTCACATACTTCTTGGTCCTTTCCTCAATATGTAGCCTTGTCTTCTCATGAATCTGCTTCACAAACTCGGTCTTTTTCTTCCCATCAAGATTAGCAAACTCATCAAACGGTAAAGGTGACAAATCCAAAGGGGTTAACGGATTAAAACCATAAACGATCTCAAAAGGACAAAACTTAGTAGCCGAATAAACAGTCCTATTGTAAGCAAATTCAATGTGAGGTAAACATTCTTCCCAAGATTTCAGATTCTTCTTAACCAAAGAACGAAGCAAAGTGGAAAGAGTTCGATTAACAATCCGGTTTGACCATCGGTTTGAGGGTGACATGCTGTTGAAAACAGAAGTTTGGTTCCAAGCTTATACCAAAAAGTCTTCCAAAAATAGCTTAAGAATTTCACATCACGATCAGAAAATATGATCCTAGGCATTCCATGCAAACGAACAACCTCTTTAAAGAACAAAGAAGCTACATGCGAAGCACCATCGGTTTTACAAAAAGCAATGAAGTGAGCCATCTTTGAAAACCTATCAACCACCAGAAAAATTGAATCTCGCCCAGTCCTAGTCCTAGGCAAACCAAGCACAAAATCCATAGAAATATCTACCCAAAGATGACTAGGAATGGGCAAGGGAGTATACAAACCGTGGGGTTGAAGTCGAGACTTCGTTGTCCTACAAATAATGCATCTCGCGCATTCTCTTTCGACGTTTCTTTTCAAGTGCGGCCAATAGAAATATTCCTGTAAAATAGACAAGGTCTTGGCCACTCCAAAGTACCCCATTAATCTGCCACAATGAGCTTCTTTAACCAACAAATCACACAAGGAACAATTTGGAACACAGAGCTTGTTTCTTCAAAACAAGAATCCGTCATGCTTATAATTATCGCCACAAGCAGAATTTTCACATGTTTTAAATACTTCCTCAAATTCTAGATCAGTAGCATACATCCCCTTAATATATTCGAAACCCATCAATTTCGAATCAAGTGAAACGATCAAACTATGACGTCTAGACAAAGCATTGGCCATAACGTTTTCTTTGCCTTGTTTGCAACGAATGACATAAGGAAATGTTTTAATGAATACTACCCATTTAGCATGCCTCTTAATTAACTTTTAGTGACCTTTTAAGTGCTTCAAAGCTTCATGATCCGAGTGAATGACAAATTCTTTCGGCCATAGATAGTGCTGCCAAGTTTGAAGCGCTCTCACCAAAGCGTAAAGCTCTTTGTCATATGTCGGGTAATTCAACTGCGCTCCATTGAGTTTCTCGCTGAAGTAAGCAATGGGCTGACCGTCATGCATCCAAACAGCCCCAATACTTACACCTGAAGCATCACACTCAATTTTGAAAGCTTTAGAAAAGTCGGGTAAGGACAAAACGGGAGAATTTGTTAGTTTTTCTTTCAAAAGCTGAAACGCAGCTTCTTGTGTCTCTTCCCACTTAAACCCAATGTTTTTCTTGATTACTTCAGTAAGAGGTGCGGCAATGATGCTAAAATCCTTCACAAATCTCCGATAGAAACTCGCAAGGCCATGGAAGCTTCTAACTTCACTCACGGTTCGTGGACTCGGCCAATCTTTGATTGCCACGATCTTTTCTTCATCAACCTGCAGCCCCTTTTCACTAACCACAAAGCCTAAAAACACAAGATTATTAGTACAAAACATGCACTTTTTCAGATTAGTGAACAATTGTTGCTTTCGAAGAATTTCCAAGACAGATTTCACGTGATGGACATGTTCTTCAAGGCTTTTGCTACAAATCAAGATGTCATCGAAATAAACAACAACAAATCTGCCTATGAAGGGTCTAACAACAAGATTCATGAGTCTCATAAATGTGCTAGGAGCATTCGTGAGTCCAAAAGGCATGACAAGCCACTCATACAAACCATGCTTAGTTTTGAAAGCGGTTTTCCACTCATCACCTTCTCTCAGGCAAATTTGATGATATCCACTTTTCAAATCAATCTTAGAAAAGATCTTTGAACCATGCAACTCATCCAACATATCATCGAGTCGAGGAATGGGATGTCTATATCTTACCGTGATTGGAATAACCGCACGGCAATCGACACACATACACCAAGTGTCGTCTTTCTTCGGGACGAGTATTACTGGGACTACGCATAGAGACATGCTTTCCCGAACATATCCCTTCATCATGAGCTCCTGAACCTGCCTTTGAAGCTCCTTTGTTTTCCTCGGGATTTGTTCTACAGGATGCTTTGTTGGAAATAGAGGCTCCGAGGACAAAATCAATTTGGTGCTCGATTCCTCTAAGCGGTGGCAGCCCGTTTGGAATCTCCTCGTGAAATACATCATCTGCAAAAGATCGGAAAACACACTAATAACAGATTCGGTAAGCTCGTTAGTGTTCAAATAAGCCTCTTTGTACTTAAGTACAAACATAGGCCGATGAGAAAACAAAGTTTTCTTGATCTCTCTTGCTCTCATGAAGAAATGTGTGTTTGTCCTCATAGGTTTACTTTCACAGGCCGTTGACTGGGTTTTTCTCGAGACCTCACCAATTTTTAAGTGATCTACCTCATGGTCACTCACATGTGTAGACTTCTTCTCATTCTTCATCATTTGAAGTTGGTCGGCGTACACCTCTTTTGGCATCATCGGTTTCAAACAAAACTGCTTCCCGTTGTGCTTAATGGTGTACTCGTTGCTATATCCATCGTGTTTAGCTCGCCTATCAAACTGCCATGGACGTCCAAGAAGCAAATGACCCGCTTGCATAGGCACCACATCGCAGAAAACTTCATCTTCATATTGCCCTATGCGAATCGGAACCCGAACTTGCTTATGGACCTTGGTTGCTCCGCTCTCGTTTAGCCATTGAAGTCGATATGGCGTGATCGGTCAAAGTTTCTCCACCAAAGATATGCTAGCAATGTTAGTACAACTCCCACTATCGATAATCATGCAACTTACCTTGTCTTGGCCGAAACATCGTGTGTAGAAGATGTTTTCACGCTAAATTATCTCCTCTTGTTTAGATTGAAGATTCAACACTCTCCTTGTCACCAACAAGTCTCCTTTTATCGGTTCTTCCGCAATAATCTCATTCTCGGAAGCTGCGGACCCAGATTCTTCCTCCACCTCGGTTTCTATCTTGCCATCCGCATACACAAACATCGTTTCCGGCTTGGGCACTCTTTCGCATAATGACCCATCCCTTGGCACTTAAAACACCGAATATCTCGTGTTCTCGGAGGAACAGCCTCTGTTTGACCAAACTTTCGTTGTGGAGGAGGCTCCACTCGGTTCTCTTGCTTCGAGGCAGATTTAGAACCAGAAACTCTCTTGTCGTCTTTATATCCGTGAGACCGTGAACTAGAGGCGTTCGAACCATACTTAGAGTATGATTTGCTCTTCCTCTTAAGCAATTTCTCCGTCTTAATAGGTAAATCCAACAACTCCTCCAAATAGTCATAACGATTCATCTCAACCTCCTCTTGAATATCTTCGTTCAAACCTCCGAAAAATCTGCCCAAGGTGGTCGGTACTCATCTACACTCCGATTTCCTTGCTCAACTTTTCCCAATCTCCTTAGAATATCTCTTCGGAAATGAGCAGGGACAAATCGCCGCCTCATGACTTCCTTCATCTCGAGCCAAGTAGAAATAGGTTCTTCATCAGTCCTTCTTCGGGACAAAACCAGCTGATCCCACCATGACAAAGCATAATCACTGAATCTCGCAGCAGCTAGTTGCACTTTTTTCCTCTCCGAATAATGGTGCAAGCCAAACACTAGCTCCACTTTGCGCTCCCAATCGAGATATGCCTCAGTGTTATTCTTTCCATAGAAAACTGGCATTTCCAATTTTATTCCACTAAGATCATTGTCTTATCGATTAAAAACCCTCGCCCCTCGTTGTGGTCTCCTAGGCCGCTCGCGCCTCCCTTCGGGTTCAAACTCCGAATCACCACTACCACGATCAGATTAACTTTGGAGTGCTAGATCTCTCCTCGGCTGAATTTTGGGTTTGCCCTTGTTGTTGTTGTGCTACGAGAATCTCATTCACACTTCTATCCATTCTCGTTTGCAAGCTATTCATCGCGACATACACCATTCTCTGTATCTCGCTTGGTAGAGCTTGCTTTTGAAGGGCATTTGCTCCCACCATTGGAGCCTCCTGCTCTCTTTCTCTTCCATCACCAGACATTTTATGAGTCTGCAAGTAACGATTAGTTCGTAACCAGAAAAGACAAAGAAAAAGAAGATGACATAAACCTCACTAAACACTCAGAAAAGTGTTTCACTCAATTTCACTCGCTCTCCTTGTTTTCTCTTTGAATCCTTGTGCAAACTAGTAAACAAACTTGATCTAATCACCAAACAACTGAAATCGCACTACTCTTTTTGTTTTCTTTCCTGTTTTATTTCTTTCTTTCTTTTTATGCCGAATCCTTCAAAGAAACATACAAACATGAGAATCACAAATGAAAGAGACAACTTCTGAAATTAAAATGAAAATGAAAATGAAAACAAAAAGAAAGATAAACGATAAAGGATAGGAAGGATAATCCTAAAAAGGGTAATCTAGGCTCTGATACCACTTACCACTTGATGTGATCCTAGATCGGAAGAAAACCCTGTTAGGCGGTAACGGGATCCCTAAACCCTTAAACAACATGCTATCTCATAAGAACTTAAACCCACGTTCGAAAAGAACGGTTTTAGACACCGATAGAACCTGGTTTAAGAATGTAAGGCAATCGAAGACGCTTAATCGTTGTGGGAAGGAACGAATGATAAGTCGAAACACAATGCCAGCGGAATGACGATCCAAAAGAGTCGAAAACTAGTTCTAGAAGAACTAAAGAGAAAACCTCTCAAATAATAACCAAATTTGCTCTTACACTTAGGATAGCATAAAAAGGGTTCTAAGGGAAAGAAACTAGCAACAAAGAGTTCACACATGAACTAGTTCAAAGATAAATGCTAAAAAGAGAAGTTTGAAGGTCATCTTGGAAGAAACTCTTTGAATTCTGATCAGAATTCGTCCAAGCTCTCCAAAGACTTCAAATGGGCTTTATTTGGGCTTGAATGAGATGGATTAAAGCCCTAGAAGGTGTAGAAACATTCCCAGCTTGGTTTGTTTCCATTTCGGCCCGAAACTCGCTCATGAGCATGTTGTGGACCTCGGTTCGCAATCCGCATGCTTTCGCTGTTGTGATCGGTTCAACGAACTCGATTTGGCTATCCTCTTCACGTCCTTGCTCCGGTTCAGCTCGTGGGGAAATGTCTTCGATGTCCTCATCATAAAGGTTTTTGGTTGTGTTTGCTATGTTCTTGTAGGTAAAGAAAAAAGAGATAAACTTGATCCAAAAAGCATCAAATGTTTATATATTGGATATTCTATTACTCAAAAGGGCTTCAAATGTTATCATCCTCAAATAAGAAGAGTCATTGTCTCTCGAGAAATCAAGTTTGATGAAGAAAAAGCTTATTATGAACGCAACAATTGGGATGAGTTTGAAGGCCTTACCAATTCATCAAATATTGGTTTGTCCCTTCGTACCTTTGTGAATAATCTTAATGTTACTAATGGAAGAGTCTCACCCCCTCAGGTAATTGTTCCTTCTCCATATGAATCAACGAGTAGAGATACTACAGAATCAGAAACCAATTCATCACACCAAACACAAGAAGGAGAGGATGAACACAATTTCGATATTTTTAATGAAACTCAATTGGAGGAAACACAACAAGAACACCATGAAGAGACACACGAAGAGGACTAGAATCAGAATCAAATGCAACCAACTATACCTCCTCTTCGTCGCAGTGAAAGACTCGAGTTTTTGGCATCATAATGGAACAAGAAAGGAGTCTATTACAATAATCTTGCCATTGCTTATCCAATACAAGAATTTTATGTTCTATCTCACTTATCTGATGATTATCGTGGGTTTCTTAGTAAAATTCATCAGGTTCAAGAACCAATCAGCTTTGAAGAAGCCTCAACTCAAAAAGAATGGAGGGATGCAATGGAAGATGAAATACATGCCTTAGAAAAGAATAACACATGGGAATTAGTTGAACTACCAAGTAACAAAAGAGTCGTTGGATGCAAATGGGTCTACAAAGTCAAATACAAGAGCAATGGTGATATCGAGAGATACAAAGCACGACTAGTAGCAAAAGGGTTTACACAAACCTATGGAGAAGATTACACGGAAACTTTTGCCCCTGTAGCAAAATTTCATACGGTTCGTATTATACTTTCTATCGCTACTAACTTGTGTTGGAACCTTTGGCAGATGGATGTTAAAAATGCATTTCTCCGAGGGGATTTGGATGAAGAAGTGTATATGTCTCCTCCTCCGGGACTTAATTCACCAAGTGGTAAAGTATGCAGGCTAAAAAAGACTCTTTATGGCCTAAAACAATCACCTCTAGCTTGGTATCACAAACTCCATGTTGTAGTTCTAAGCTATGGGTTCCTACAAAGTGAATGTGATCACTCCCTGTTTTCAATTCAGGGGGAAGCGGGTATTATCGTTCTCTTAGTATATGTTGATGATATTATCATCACAGGTACTGATGTGCATGGAATTGAAAACACCAAGTTGTTTCTTAAAACTACTTTTGATATTAAAGACTTATGTGAACTTAAGTACTTTCTAGGGATAGAAGTTGCTCGTACTTCTAATGGGTTGTTCTTGTCTTAAAGGAAATACACTCTTGATTTTCTACAAGAAATAGGAAAAATTGGAGCTAAACCTGCAAAAACTCCAATTGAAGAAAAGTACAAGGATCGCGGTGAAGGAGAACCATTCAACGATATTGGAAGATATCAATGTGTATTAGGTAAGCTAATATTGTTGAAGATCAAGGATATATGGCATCTTCTTGCACCACAAGCAAGCCTTTGGCAAATAAAACAAGTAATTGATCCTAGAAGCTTTCCTTGTTGCTGAACAACTCATGGAACACGAAAATAGAGAAATTAGAGCTGTTGGAAGCATAGAAAACTGATGGATAATAGTACTCGTCTTAATCTTGCTTTATGTCATGTTTTATATCACTTTTTGGTCAATTTTTCCTTAGTTTAAGGAAAACCACATCCTTGTAACAGCTAGTTAGTTTCTTATCTCTATGTAAAGGTTGTAATGAGCTTATAATAAACAAGAAGAGTTAACATATCTCCTTCTTACAAGAAATTCTCTCAATCTCAGCCATTTCTTTCTTATTTGTAGCCTTGTCAATCTTACCCATATGGTATCAGAGCATTAAACAAGGCATAACTTAGCTCTCTTATTCTCCACTCAATCTTTCATTCAAACCAAAGTTAAAACTCGTTTTTCACTCTCTCATGGAACCTTTTCCAAAAAAACGTTCCTATTCTCCTTAATGGAAGGAATTGTCAATCATGGGCTAAAATAGTAAAGGTTTACCTTGGCAGGAGGGCCTTATGGCACCATGTCTCCACCAATGAAGCACCAAGTGGTGATGATGGCGTACCAAAGGCAAAATACGACCAAGAGAGGCTGCAAGCTCTCGTTCTCATCCAAAACTCAGATCCAGCCATACTTGAGGCCCATGCTCATCTTGAGGATCCAAAAGCTTTATGGGATGGAATCAAGGAAGTTTATGGAAACGTAAACAATGTTGATCGTATATTCAAGGTCAAGAAGGCACTTGCGAATATACGACAAGATAGCAAACGATTTTGTCAATTTATGGGCGAATATAATCGTCTCGTTGCTGAACTCAAAGAGCTCAGACCCGACTCCGTCGACCCACAAGAAATCTTGGCACGAAGCAACCAAGTGTTTGGGCTTCTCTCTGCGCTTGACAGCTCGTTTAACGACTTGGTGCAGCATATTCTCCGCCAAACGACGTTCCCAATTACAACGAAGTATGGATGATGATTCAAAAAGAAGAAGGCACAAACAGATTTTTTAAGAGCAACGTCGAGGCTGCTCACGTTACACAAAGCTTGGGCTGTCTCCAAGAAGAGAAGAAGGCGAAAATAGATGACTATGCTCACCTCAGCAGAGGTTTTCTGCCTAAGAAACCACCGGTGTGTGAGTTTTACAAGAAAACGGGGCATACTAAGGATAAATGCTGGAATTTACATCCCCACCTTTGCAACAACAGAAACCGGGGGAGTTTCTCTTACAAAAACTCTGTTCACCAAGCAAATGAAGATGAACTAGGTAACACAACAGATTTACAGAGTCTCATACAACTCTTGAACCAAACCAACGAAGCCTTGAAGGAGGCAAAACAAAGTGGTAACATTTCTATGCTTAATCTCGACAAAATCATTCAAAATTTGTGTAAAAAATTCGAGATAAGCATGATTCTAGATTCAGGAGCCACAAATCACATGATAAGAGACTCTAGCATCTTGGAAAACATAGAGCATGCTAGCGGTGACGTTTTCATAGCTAATGTGAGAAAATATCTATTAAGGGTATAGGTTTTCTAAAAAATTTTAACAAAACCACCAAAGCCTTATTTGTGCCATCATTCTCAAATAATCTCCTATCTGCCTTTAGAATAGCTAAAGACCTTAAAAGCACTATCTCTTTCGATGCTAGTAAGTGGTGGGTGCAGGAAAATGAGACACAAGAAATCCTTGGAGGTGGATTGCAAAGAAATGGATTCTATCATCTAGAGAGTTCAAATTTTCAAGAAAAATCAGCTCATTCATCTAATGTTTCTGTTTATTCTAACGTTTTTTGGCATGCTAGATTAGGACATCCTCATCACAATGTCTTGAATGTGTTGTTTCCTAATGTCGCTAAAGAAAATAGTCATTGTGAGGCTTGTGTCCTAGGAAAACACTCTAGGAGACCATTTCATGCTTCTAGTACTTTATATGAAAATTGCTTTGTTCTTGTGCATTGCGACGTTTGGACCACACCTTGTCTCACGAGAGACAACAAAAAATACTTCGTAACATTTGTCGACGAGAGCTCTAAATACACTTGGCTATATCTGATTGATTCTAAAAGTGCGGCGTTTGATGCATTTATAAAGTTTCACAAATATATTCTTAACCAATACAATGCGAGAATCAAATGTTTAAGATCAGATAACGGAGGGGAATACACAAGCCACCAATTCAAGCAATATCTCGATCACCATGGGATCCTCCATCAAACCACGTGTGTGTATACGTCTGAGCAAAACAAAGTGGCCGAGAGGAAAAATCGACACCTTATGGAAATGGCACGAACTATAATGTTCCATAGAAGTGTACCCAAGAGGTTTTTGGGAGATTCGGTCCTCGTTTCTTGTCATCTAATCAACCAGTTACCAACAAACGGCTAAAAGACCTCTCTCCATACCAGGTACTAAACAAATCAAAGCCTAACCTTGAATATTTGCGTATGTTTGGGTGTCTTTGCTATGTTTACAAAACAGGACCTCAAAGAAGCAAACTAGAACCTAAAAGCGAAAGGTGCATGTTCATCGGATACTCTACAACACAAAAGGGTATAAA
>CM071861.1:31745846-31762623 GCA_036759665.1 Gynandropsis gynandra | reverse complement strand
CATGTAAGATACGCAATGGATACATTGGTATATGCATGCTAGATAGTGGACAAGTCTACGTCAGTCAGTTCCTATAGGAGAGCTTGAATTCCCTGAACTCATGATAGTATCTAAGACCAACGTTAGCGTTAGAACTTCGATACATCGTTGTGCAACTCTTGATACCTATGGTGATTTGTCGCTGAGTCATTCCCATCTTCGGTTTAGTTTGCATTTGCATTTGCATTTCATCTACCATTAGATTCATCACGTCTTATTCATTAGTTTAATAGCTTATAAGTCGCATCAATTCCTTGTGTTCGACCCTAGTTGCTACACGATCCGTATTCTTGCGGAAGCGTTAGTCTAGATAATTTATTACTTGAGTCTACGCACATCAATATCTCACAATCACATGACATGACTTGTGTTTTGCTGTGAATCAGGTTACCCAAGGAATGCACTCTCCCACAGTTCAAGATTGGAATATAGTCGAAAGAATGTCGAGGTACCTGAAAGGATCACCGGGTAAAGGCATTCACATGGAGTAAAATGGACACTCACACACATAGCAGGATATTATGATGCGGATTGGGCTGGAGATCGAAATGATAGGAAATCTACAACCGGGTTATGTACCTTTGTTGGGGGCAACCTTGTCACATGGAGAAGCAAGAAACAATCCGTGGTGGCTCGATCAAGAGCAGAAGCAGAATATCGCGCTATGGCAAGCACCACTTTCGAACTGATGTGGATAAAGGCATTGTTACAAGATATCGGAGTCTCCTCAAATCATTCAATCCCTCTTCAATGTGATAATCAAGCCGCGACACATATCTCAGCAAACTTGGTTTTCCACTAGAGAACCAAACACATCGAGGTCGATTGCCACTTCATACGGGAAAATATTAAGCATGGCATCATCAACACTTACTATACTTCAAGCAAGGAGCAGCTCGCTGATATTTTCACCAAAGCTACAAATGAGAAAATCAACAAGAAGCTTCATCTACAACTTGGGTTACTATACATTCACCAACCATTGTCAAATGGCAAGCTCGACCAATCCCATCATGGTGTGTGAGTGTACTCTTTTTCCATTCTCCGAGTTTTGTCCCAATGGGTTTTATCGGGAAGGTTTTTAACGAGGCACCTCACAATGATTCGTCTTGATTGTGTCGAGCTTGAGGAGGAACGTTGAAATGAGCTCAATATGCTCATAATAGGGTCTTGGACGAAATTCATATGAAGAGAAGACCACATTGATGAGTATGATGAGTTCTAGAGTCAAACAGCACTTATTTCTTCTCTCTTGTAATTCTACACTTCATTTACTCTCATTCTCCATGCAAGCACTCTATTTGTTGCCTGTAATCTCCTATTAATATGTAACCTCTTGTGAATAAGAATGCAATACAGAATTGAAATATTCTTAGCCTTATTGTCTCTTATTCTCATTCTATTCTCTCCTATTCTCATACTATTCTCTCGCATTCTTCTCGTTTTCTACACTTGTAGCCTGTATAAAGGCCCTCATATGCAATCTTTTGTTTTAGACTTGAATAGTAAACTTTTTGAATTTTCTTTGCTTATTGCTTAGCAAGAATTCTGTTTCTTTTTCTCGTGTTAGTGATAACACGATGACGCTTGGCTGTATCAAGGAGCTGACGCACTCCTTGTGGAATCGTCATTCGATCCATCACCCTCGCAATCACTCCATAGAGACTAGTTATGAGCAGCCCTATGGCCTGTCACGTCTCTCCATCGTTAACCCGAGGATTAATTCTTGGTGAGCAGCCCTTTGGCCTATCAAGAATCTCAACGAAGTACCTTGCAAGCTATTATAACATCGTGCATGTATCAGAGGATCTCTACATACCGTTCGTATCTCACTTTGTTCTTGTTGCTCACCAACTGTCGAGGAAATGGTATAGGAGGTACGTACACCTGTGGAGCAACATATGGCTACTCTAAATCTGGTGCGGCTCCCTCCATGATCGCAATGCCCTTTCCTTTGTCAACTGACTCTCAACAAGCCTTTTCTTGCTCTTTCGTGGAATGACTCTCAATCACGTTACTGCTGCACAAGGCGATAGCGTTAACGTGCTCTCTCGATTTAAGATCTGGCTTTCCGGATAGCATTCCGGGATTCGGAGAGGATGATGCAGCTTGCTGTGTAATGGAGTTCTCTAGCATCGTGCTCAAGGAATCCATTTGAGTTTTGAGTTCATTCACCGCTGCTCCCATATCCCATTGAATTTTGCTTGAAGTGATTGTTGCTCCTTGATGCTACTTTGATGCTGCCTTGCTCCTAAAGGCTTCACGAAGGAGCTTGGGGGGGGGGGGGTGGGGGGCTTGTTGAGCTTCCTGGAATTACTGCGATTGTTGCGGGTTCTAAAGGGTTGCAGAAGGGGGTTGGGGGGGGGGGGGGTTGAGGAGCTTGTTGAGCTTCCTGGAATTACTGCGATTGTTGCTAAAATTGAGGTGATTGAAAACCTTCCTCCACACGTTTCGGTGAAAGAGATTCGAAGTTTTCTAGGGCATGCAGTTTTCTATCGGATGTTTATCAAGGACTTCTCAAAGATCACGAAACCGTTGACGAGTTGCTGGCCAAGGATGTCACGTTCGAATTCTCTAAGGAATGCCATGATGCTTTCAACGAGAGCATTAGTTTCAGCGCCCATCATTCAACAGCCGGATTGGAACCTACCATCGAAACGGTCAAGACATGATCGAGCACACAACTCAGCACGATCGAGCATGCAACAAAGAAGACAACACGATCGAGCATGAGCAAGAGCACGGCTGGGGAGCAAACTATCATGAGGAGCACGACCGAGCATGAGCAAGAGCACGACCGGGCTTAAGTCAAAATTACCATGCACGGTTATGCACGACCCGGACACACATGGAGCACGGTCAAGCACTCCTCTTGGGAAAGTGCTCAGCTTGGCTTGTGAAGGAGCACGGTTGGGCACCTGATGAAAAGCCGTTCTACAAACATGAAAAGGAATCATGCCCGGCCGGGCTGCATATCATGCACGGTCGGGCATGACTTGGTAAACCATCCTATGTCCGTTTTGAGTGGAAATGAGACGGCAACAATTCAAATTTTGAAACTAATAAGACGTTAAGAGCAGAGGACAGAAGAGAATCATCCATTCATCCATTATTCATCAACCATTTATCATCCACCATAGGAGAGTTCTCTTACCGACGGGAAGATCAATTCGGGACTACGCCTCGTTTGATATTTTTATGCTCCTTACTCTATCTTTTTCATTTGTATTGTTTGGATTTAAGCTCATGACTGAGTTGTTGTTAAGTTCTAGGAGAAGGGATTAGCCCATGGCTATCCCGGAACCTCTTTTGATATATTCATTATTGCAATTTCCCGTTTTGCTAATCTATTCTTTGTGTGAGTGTTGAATGTCTTGTATTTACGAAGGCCAAGTAGATGCATGTGTTAGGGATTAGGAGAATGACCGGAAGGAGAATTCTAGTCCTAGAAGATCAGGCTTAGAACAATTGAGATTAGGTCACGAAAGTAGAGTATTAACGGTTGAGGGTTAATCGGATGAATCATAGATCGTATGGGTTTAGTTTGGGGTATCAACCACGAAGGTAGGGGATAACTCAATTGAATCATGTTCATATGCCTTGATATAGGGTAGGAATTATATTAAGATCGTCCGAGTTAGATATCTTGATTGGGAATGTATGATTAGATAGATCGATTGTTGGTTTTGGAAGCTTTACGGTGAAACCGCATCCTAGAACGTTTGTCTTATCATTAGGAACTCATTAGTTTACTGTATATCCATTATTGCATCTCAACCAATATTTCATGGTAGCAGTTTTGATTCTAGTTTGAGTTTAGTCCGTGTTGCGTAGTCCCTGTGGGATTGACACCTAGAATACTACACACGTGTCGTGCACTTGCGGGTAGTTTAGGTTAATTTAGTTTAACTTGAATCGTGTTAGTGAATTCGGAGATACAGAGCATGTAGCTTATCAATGCACGGTGCAAGAAGACATGGAACAAATGAATTACGCCCAGCAGCAAGGAAACAACAATTCAGGAGCACATATAACCCAAACTGGAGGAACCACTCGAATCTCTCGTATCGAACGACTCAACCGGTGAAGTATTCGGGATGCCAACAAAAGCAGCAACAGTACTACCAACCTCAGCAATTCCAGCAAACTCAACAAGCTCCTCAACTCCCTCAAGCTCCTTCGTCAAGCCTTGAGGTGGTGATGCTTGAAGTCATCAAGGAGAAAAGGCAACATCAAGACAGCATCAAGGAGCCACAATCACTTCAAGCTAATGCGGAAATGCGGACTGCGATCAATGATCTCAAAACTCAAATGGAATTCTTGAGCAAACATGTGAAGATCCTTGAGAATTCCATTGCACAATAGGCTGCTACATCCTCTCGGAGTCCCGGACAACTACCCGGAAAACCCAATCTAAACCCGAGAGAGTACGTAAACGCTATTACTTTGTGCAGCGAGGATGTGATTAAGATCCCGCCCTACAAAGAGCAAGAGAAAGTTGCTGGAAAGACCGTGGATAAAGGTAAGAGATTCATCGCGATCATAGAAGGGACTGAGTCAGATTTGGAAAAGCCGTATGTTGCTCCACCGGCGTACCTACCTCCTATATTGTTTCCTGGGCGGTTGGTGAGCAGCAAGAACGAAGTGAGATACGGACGGTTTTACATGGCCTCAAGAAGCTCCACATCAACATGCCATTCGTGGAAGCCCTCTAAAAGATATCTAATTGCGTCAATTTCCTCAAGGAGATTCTTTCCAAAGAGAGGCGGATCAAAGAGAGTGAGACCGTAGCAGTCACAGAGGAATTCAGCGCCATTCTCCAAAACAAGTTGCCCCCAAAATTAAAAGACCCCCCCGCAAGCTTCTCCATTCCATGCACCATATGAAACATCAACATTGACAAAGCCTTGTGTGATGTAGGAGTAATGGTGAGCCTCATGCCACATTCGGTCTTCAAGCGGATGAACTTCGGAGATCTCAAACCTATCAAGATGTCTCTACAACTCGTGGATCGTTCAGTAAGACATCCGGTGGGAATTGTTGAAAATATTCCCACCAAGGTAGGTAGTATTTCCATTCCCGCTGATTTTTTTGTACCTGACGTAGAAGAAGATGCTAGGGTACCCATCATTCTTGGTAGACCTTTCTTAGCTAATGCAGGTGCCATGATTGACGTACACCAAGAAAAGCTTTCTTTGCGTGTCGGAAACGAGAACATAGAGTTCAACTTGTCCAGCTCCATGAACGTACCCTATTTTAAGGAATCTTTTTTTAGAGTTGACTTGTTAGAAGACTCCACGAATGACAAGCTCGATCGAGGAGTATCTCTGATCCTTTTGAGAGATGTTTGAAAAACATTTGTAGGAACGCAAGACTCACGGACAAGGAAGCCGAGCTCTACACAAAATTTATGAATGCCATTGAGGAACTAAAAAACACACCACACGAGGAGACGCTGCATGAAACACGTACTGATTTCGCCGTGGAGACAGCGTCTAGACTTGAGCTCAAACATCTTCCTTCCTCTCTTCGGCATGGGACGCGAAAGCCACCCATTCTTCTTCAAAAGCGCAGGATAGTAAGCCCTTCATTATGTATACATGGAATGCTTACGAAAGACAGCCACGAACCCTCCATCGAAGATTAAAGGAGGCTGAACCCGAATTCGAAAGAGGTAATGAAAATAAAGAGACCATAAAACTTTTTGATGCAGATATCCTTTTTTCAACCTCGGGCATCAAATGGGTGAACCCCATGCATGGCGTGCCAAAGAAAGGAGCAATGACAATAGTGCGCAATGCGATTAACGGCCGCACTAAGGGATGGCTTGATAAGAAGATCCTACCTCATGACTTTCAGCCAGGTGACTTTGTTCTACTCTAATCATCTCGTTTTTATACACGATTCTCGCATGATTTTAGAGATGTTTATGATGATAGTTGCGATGTTTACGTGTGATTTTGTATCTGTTTTACATGTTTTCGTGTTTTCATGTTCTTATAGGTTTTAATGCGTATTTGATTCGTTTCAGAGCTAAAGAACATACACGGACAAAATACTTCCATCAAAGATCATAACGGAACAAACGAGATGAGAAACGGACAAAGAATGGCTGAGCACATAACTCAACACGATCGGGCATGGAAGAAAAGAGACAGTCCCGCCGAGCATGAGCAAAAGCATGACCGAGCATGCACCTGTAGGAAACGGCCGTGTCGAGGATGACCATGTGCACGACCGGGCATGTCAAGATGCACGGTCGGGCTCTTTTGTGGCCTTTCATCCCCGAAAGTTATGCACGACTCGGGCACACATCATGCACGGTCTGACAACTCTCCTGGTAAGGTGCACGGTAGGGCGATCTTGAGTGCACCATCGAGCTTTTCACACAATTTCACCCGCGAGACTTCTGCACAGGCTGGGCATGCACGTTTCATAGCCGGCACGCTGCATTGGAGACTGCACAGTCGGGAGATGTGAGAGAACGGTCGGGCACCAAGGAGAACGGTCGTGCTATAAATGTGAAATTAAGCATGCCCGACTGGGCATGACATGGAGTACAGTCAGGCATGACTTAGTAAAACGGCCTATGGCCGATTTTCGTGGAAATGAGTCGGCAAAGGACTCAAATTTGAAATGTATAAAACGTCAATGGCAAAAGCATTCAGGACACACACTCCATTCACCATTCACACAACAACCATTGATGATCCATCATAGGAGAGCCCTCTTGATGGGAGACACACAAGGAGACGGGAATTGATTCGGGATTATACCTCGTTTGATATTTCTCTGCTCCTTACTCTACTTATTTCGATTATGTTGTTTGTATTCAGACTCATGACTGAATAGTAGATTTGTTCTAGGAGAAGGGATTAGCCCTTGGCTATCTCAGGACCTCTTTGATTTATTTATGAATGCTTTCCCGTTTGCTAATCTATTCTTTGTCTGAGCGTATATTATCTTGTATTTACGAAGGCCACGTAGATGCATGTGTTAGGGATTAGGAGAAGGATCGAAAGGAGAATTCTAGTCCTAGAAAATCAGGTTTAGAAGAACCGAGTCTAGGTCACGAAAGTAGGGTAGTAATGGTTGAGGGTTAATTAGATGAATCATAATCGTATGGGGTTTAGTTGGGGTATCAGCCACGAAAGTAGGGGATAACTCAATTGAATCACGTTACTCTACCTTGAGAGAGGGTAGGAATTACATTAGGATCACATGACTTAGATACCTTGATAGAGAATGCATGATTAGATAGATCGATAGTTGGTTTCGGAAGCTATGCGGTGGAACCGTATCCTAGAACGTTTGTCTCACTTTTCAAGAACTCATTAGTCCCCTGGATTATCATATTTGAATATCACTACCATTATTTCATCGTAGCATGCATTGATTCTAGTTTGATTCTCAGACAGTGTTGCGTAGAGCCTGTGGGATCGACACCTAAAATACTACACACATGTCGTGCATTTGCGGGTAGTTTAGGTTAACTTGTTTAACTTGACACACATCATACTCTTTAACTCTCGTCGTAAGCTTTTCTCGAGCAAACTACGGTCCTGTTGGTATGGTCCTTTTCATATACGAGAGGTACCCACGCATGGAGCAGCTGAACTTTGGAGCGAAACGAGCAAAACATTCAAAGCCAATGGACAGTGCTTAAAGCTCTATCAAGCCGCTCAAGCGATCGAAAGTGAAAACTCCATTTCCCTACAGTGTATTGGACCTTCATACACTAGCACACTGGACCTTCTTGAGTCTCCGACCTTCCCAGTGTTGAGGAGCTTAGGGGAATATTTTCTGCAAAAGAGCCCGTAACGTCTTTAAGCTTTGATGTCTCCATTCCTCATGCATGCGCGCGATGGGTTGATCAAAAAGGGAAATGGAGTTTCCACTTTTGATCGGTTGAGCGGCTTGGTTGAGCTTTAGTCGCTGCCATTAGCTTTGGATGTCCCACTCGTCTCGCTCCAAAGTTCTACTGCTCCATTGAGGAATACCTCTCGTACCTGAAAAGGTCCAGACCAACGAGACCGTAGGTTACCAGAGAAAAACTTAGGACGAGAATCGAAGAGTAAAACTAAGTCACCTAGTTGGAAGCCATGAGGTAGGATCTTTTTGTCGTGCCATCCCTTAGTGCGGTCATCGTTCGCATTGCGGATCACTGTTACTGCTCCTTTCTTTGGCATGTTATGCACGGGATTTACTCGTTCGCTGCCCGAGGTTGGATAAATGATATATGCATCAAAAAGTTTTATGGTGTCTTTTTTTGTTACCTCTTTCAAGTGTGGGTGCAGCCTCCTTTGAGTTTCAATGGAAGGTTTGTGGCTGTCTTCTGTAGAATTTCCGTGCATACATACTGAAGAGCTTATTCTCCTACACTTTGTTTATGTGAATGGGTGGTTTTCTCATCTCATCTGCACTCAAATGTTAGCATTCATAATAGCATGATATGTTTTATCGCATTCAATGGACTCATACCAAAGAGAAGAAGGAAGCGGTTTGAGCTCAAGTTCGGATGCTTTTTCCACTGCGAAATCAGCATGTGTTTCGTGTGGTATCTCGTCACATGGGGGTCTCTTAGTGCTTCAATAGCACTCATGAATTTCGTGTACAGCTCGGCTTCCTCATCCGTAAGTCTCGCGTTCCTACAAACTTTCTTCAAACATATCTCAAGAGGATCGAAAATACTTACCCAATTTTTGCGTGTCATTCCCGAAAATTGACTCTAAAGCATGACTCCTTGAAGGAGGGTCTCGTTCATGAGGCTGGACAAGTTGAACTCTATCGTCTCATCTCCGACACGCAAAGTAAGCTTTCCTTGTTGTAGGCCTATCATGGAACCAACAATAGCTAAGAAAGCTCTACCAAGAATAATGGGTACCATAGCATCTTCTTTTAAGTCAAGTACAACAAGATCAACGGGAATGCAAAGATTATCTACCTTGGTGGGAACATTTTCAAAAATTTCCACCGGATATCTTACTAAACGATCCGCGACACATAGAAACATCTTTGTAGGTTTGAGATCTCCAAAGTTCATCCGCTTGAAGACCGAGTGTGGCATGATGCTCACGCTTGCTCCTAAATCAAATAAAGCTTTGTCAATATCAATATTACCTATTGTGCATGGAATGGAGAAGCTTCTGGGGTCCTTCAACTTTGGGGGAAACTTGTTTTGAAGAACGGCGCTGCATTCCTCGGTGAGTGCTACCGTCTCATTCTCATCGATATGCCTTTCGTTGGAAAGGACCTCCTTGAGGAGTTTGGCATGATTAGGTATTTTTTGGAGTGCTTCCATGAATGGTATATTGATATCGAGCTCCTTGAGGCCCTCTATAAATCTGCCTACTCGTTGTTCATTTTTGCTGCTCACCAACCGTTGAGGAACAATATAGGAGGTTTGTACGCCGCTGGAGCAACATATGGTTTGTCCAAGTCTGATTCAACTCTTTCCATGATTGTGATGGTACCTTTGCCTTTTCCTATGGATGTTCCAGCAACTTGCTCTTGCTCTTTGGAGGGCGAGTGCTCGATCATACCACTGCTGCACAAGGTAAGCGTTCACGTATTCTCTCGGATTAAGAATGGGTTTTCCGGGAAGCTGTCCGGGATTCGAGAGGACGAGGCAGCTTGCTGTGCTACGGAGTTCGGTAAGATCTTCACATTCTTGCTCAAGGATTCCATCTGAGTTTTGAGCCGCATTGAATTTGGCTTGAGTCGATTGTTGCTGCCTTTGCTCCTTGATAAATTCGGGCATCACCGCCTCAAGATTTGACGAAGGGGCTTGGAGAGGTTGAGGAGCTTGCGGAACTTGCTGGGATTGCTGGATATCTTGCTGGTATGGTTTCTGTCTTTGCTGAAATCCCGAATACTTCATCGGTTGAGTCGTTCAGTAGGAGATATTCGGGTGGTTCCTCTAATTCGGTATTGTAGGTATTCCTGAATTGCGTGTTTCCTTGCTGCTGGACATAATTCATGTATTCTAGGTTATCAATCAGCTCGTATGCCTCCTTTTGGTCCTTCTCCTAAGTTCCTAAAGCTTGCATCTACGTGACCATTCGTAAACACAAGTCAATCAAGCACTCAGACAAAGAATAGATAAAAGAAAATGAGAAATTGCATTCAAAGATAAATCAAAGTTGGTTCCGGGATATCAATAGGCTAATCCCTTCTCCTAGAACAAAACGAGTACTCGCTCATGCGTTCGAAAGAAAAAAAACATTATCGAAATGGATAGTTTAAGGAACATAAAAACCAAATGAAACCGAAATCCTGATTCGATCTTCAATGCCCCTTGAATGTCTCTTGCCAAGAACTCACGAACCAGTCTTCTTCCTCTCTGCAACTCTCTATGTAACTCTCTGCTGTAACGTGTCTGTCTTAACCGAATTAATCTTCTCCCCTTTGACCCCTTTCTTCTTCTTTCCTCATCTCTTCTTTTTTCCTTTGGCTGTGCTTTTCCATTCTTCTCTCGTGATCTTCCTTTTCTTCTTCATGGCTGGCATCTTTCCTTTTCTATGTTGCAGATCCGCATTTTGTCATGCTCGGCCGTGCAAGTTGTGAAGCCCGACCGTGCTTGCTATCTAGCCAATGACCGACCATTCAGGGGGTTAAGTCTTGTCGTGCAGGTGGTCCTTGGGGTGCTCCCGATCGTGCTAACGGAAGAGCTATGTCGTGCGCCTCGTTTTTTTATGAGCCCGGTCGTGCAACACATGGAGCTCGACCGTGCATGGCATTGAGTGATCAGTCGGGCTGATGGTCCATGAAGTGATGCCCGGCCGTGCTGAAGGAGGAGATCGACCGTGCTGATACTTGTGGTCTGGTGAGCCCAGTCGTGCACAACATTGAACCCGACCGTGCTTGCATGATAGTCGTTGCCCGACCATGCAACATAGGAGCTCGGGTCGTGCGATGTTCTCGGAGATCATTTGTGATGTTAATGCCCGACCGTGCTTGATATCTAACCTGATCGTGCTTGATGACCAATGAAGTGCCCGACCATGCTTGATGACCAATGAAGGCACAATGGTCGGCCGGGCATGTTCACATCTTGCCCGTTTTTCTTCTCTGTTTCTCATCTTGTTTGTTGTGTTACGATCCTCGATGCTAGTACTTTGTCCGTGTGCGATCTTTAGCTTTGAAATTAACCGAAATCGCATTGAAATATGTAAGAACACGAAAACATGAAAACGAGTAAAAAGGGTAGAAAATCATACGTAAACTTCACATCTATATCAAAAACATCTCTAAAATCATGCGAGAAATACGTATGAAAACTAGACGATCATTTTTCCGGTAGAATTCCTTGCTGATTACAAGAGCTCGCTGCAAGCTATGCAACTTGGGTGTCTAAGATCTTCAAATGCGTCTGAATTTCCCCAATTCTCTTCTTCACATCTTCTTGATCTTGTCTTATACCTTTCAGCTCAGTGTGGTGATATTTCTGTGCTTGTAAAAGCTGAGCAAACATGGACGTAATATCGGCATTCGCCTCTTGTTCCGGAAGTGGTGCCGGTACCCCTCTTTCTTGTTGATATCCCTGATAGCCTTGTGCTCTAGTTGTTAAATTTTGATTTTACGGCTGACTCTGAAACGGCTTAGGCTGATAGCTTCCTTGCAACGGATTTAAGACATTGTCGGTGTTCTTGTAGGACAGATTTGGATGGTTCTTCCAGCCTGGATTGTATATGTTGGAATATGGGTTGTTGATCCTGGAATCTGTGAGAATCGGGAGATGCTTGGTGCATGGTTACCATTTGCAACTTTATCTTAGCAATTTCTGCACGCAATACAAGCACCTCGCTGTCTGTTCCCTTAGCTGGTGCCCGACGTTTAAACTCTCCCAACAAAGTGTTTCTTCCCTCTGCCTTCTTCTCAATCTTGGCCTCAATGGTTGTGAATGGAGGTCATGTAGAGAACCTCCACATGCAACGTTCAGCCAATCACGTATATCGTCAAGAAGATCGTCAATAAATGTAGCTATGAGGTATCTCTTATTAATCCCATGGTAAGGGCATTCTCATTGATATCCTTTGAATCGCAGCTAAGCTTCCAGAAGACTCTCTTTATCCTCTTGCACAAACGAATTGATCTTGTTCTTCCATAGTTGCATCTTACGGGGTGAGAAGAATTGCATCATAAAGCATTATTCGAGCTGACTCCGCGTGTGAATAGAATCCGGTGGTAGCGTGTAGAGCCATTCGAGTGCATGCTTCCTAACTGAGAACGGGAAGGCAAGCAACATTGTCGCTTCATCATCCATCCTGGGGTATGCTAAGTAATATGCTGGTTCGGATCCTCTGTAGATCGTCCCCTGAATGGTGATTGACTCAACATCTGAATGAAGGCCGGTTGCAACTCAAATCTGTTCTGATTTATCTCGGGCCTTTGGATGCAGGAGAGAAGTTGTGTGTGTTTAGGCGCTGTATATGCCCCATATGTTTCCGGTGCTTCCTCCTCAGCCATCTCTTCTTCTCTAAACGAATATGTTTCTCGCTCAATTGTTGATTCCTCAAGAGTTTCGGAACCACCTACATAGGCTTTCGCTGTCTTATCAACGCTCGGGTGGTCCTCCCAATTTCGGATTAAAGAGGAGTTCTTTACCCTTCGAACTCCTACACATACATCGAGTATGTAGGAAAACAACAAACAATGGCTTAGCTCGGAAGAGATGTATTAGACTCAAATAAAAGAAAAAAAAGAAGAAAATTAAAACAAACAAAAGACTCAGAAAGGACTGGATCTCGACTCAATGAAATCCTAATTCTAATGTCGTAACTAGTCCCCGGCAACGGTGCCAAAAATTTGATGATCGGAAATCAGAAGTCTTAATTTCCTAAACCATTCTACCGCAAGTACACGGTACGTGTAGTATCAGGGTCGAACTCTGGGGACTTAGTGCAGACGTTAGAACTAAGAATTCATGAGAAGAAGATCGATCAATATGAGGTTATCAATCTAGAAAATAAAGATATAAAAGAATGATGAAACGAGATTCAGCAAGATAGAGCACCACTGGCTTTGGGAATGTCGGGACATGCAATGGATGTTTCTACAAAAGCATGAAACTGGGTTATATCAATCGATGGGGAACTCAAATCTAAATCCACTCCTAGGGAATCAACATTACTCATCTCTCGATGCAGCAACTAAACATTTAGATGCATGAAAAACGAATGGGGAATTCAACCTCTAATATCGGAAATGACTCTCTCGATGCCTAAATCCACGACCCAGGGAATCAACATTACTCATCTCTCGATGCAACAACAAAACATCTAGATGCATGAAGAACGATAGGCAACTCAACCTCTATTATCGGAAACAATGGGAACTCAACCTCTGCAAACGAAAGTGACTCTCTCGATGCCTAAATCCACTATCTAGGAGATAAACGTACTCACCTCTCGATGCAATAAACCTATAACCTAAATGCATGAAGAAAGGTAGGAGCTTTACCTCAATTATCACTGTTCCTAGATAGATTAACCGACCGGCTAGATTCTCGTTAATCTAATTCATTCTAAGGTTAATTCTGATATTCAAATCTGACCTCACAGCCTAGACGAATCTGTAATCTCATTCAAACAGGTGATCAATAAGTATGAATGCATTAAGTACAACCCATCAAACCGATCGAACGAACAAAACCAAAATCAAGCATTAAGAACCAAACAATCTATTACAATAGCATCCCTAACCCATGGCAAAGAGATCTACTCAGAAATCATAGAGAAGTAAACACATAATGTATTCATCTTCCCTATTCTCCATGCATGGCATCAGACGAATCCTTTGGTTTTCTGAAATCTCCTCTTCAATTGTCTGGTCTCTCTCCTCTTTCTGTCTCTTGTGCATCTTGCTTCTGTGTTCTTCCTCTCTCTTTCTGATTCTCATTCAATTTCTTGCTCGTTCAAACTTCATCTGTGTCTTTCGCTTGGTTAAATCCCATACAAGCTCGATCGTGCAAGTGGTGACGCCCGGCCGTGCTTCTCTCCTCTCAAGGTTAATCAATCGGGCATGGAACAAGCCCGGGCCGTGCAACACCTACGAGGCTGTTTTTGTCTCTCAAGCCCGATCGTGCATCATTTTGTGTTCAGTCGCGCATGTGGCTTTATTCTTTAAATCGGTTGTGCATGTGGTTATGCCCGACCGTGCCACTTGAATGTTTAATCCCCGGTCATGCATCATTGTTGCCTGGCCGTGTTGCATGAAGATGTTTCCTCTCCGATCGTGCTTGAAAGGATGCTAATCCATGCTACTTAAGGTTCTCAACCCAACCATGCTTGATTGCTGCCCGACCGTGCTACATGGATTCTAGGAGATCAATCAAGCACATATTAAGCTCGGTCGTGCAATGGTTTTCACTTCAGCTTGGTCATGCAGCAGGAAGTTGCTCGGTCGTGCTCCTTTCACAGCTTGGTCACGCTTTCGGGGAGATTTGTCGCATTCACTTGGTGTTTCCTTCGAATGTCTTCCTTTACTGCACAACACAAGAAATGATAGAAGAAGCCCTCAAATATGCTCAATATATCGGTAAAGTCTAAGAATGGTAACAAAACTAAACCTAGGAAAGATGAAAATACTAAGACGGATTAGGCATTATCAGATGCTACATTCGAATTCTCCAAAGAATGCCACGGCACCTTAAATACGATCAAGGGAACATTGGTTTCAGCACCTATCATTCAACCACCGGATTGGATCCTACCATTCGAGATCATGTGTGACGTTAGTGATTACACGGTTGGGGCTGTTTTAGGATAGCGGAGAGACAAGGTTTCTCATGTCATCTCCTACGCTAGCAAGACCGGATTGGATCCTACCATTCGAGATCATGTGTGACGCTAGTGACTACACGGTTGGGGCTGTTTTAGGATAGCGGAGAGACAAGGTTTCTCATGTCATCTCCTACGCTAGCAAGACCCTCGACGATGCTCAAATCAACTATGCCACAACCGAGAAGGAGCTCCTTGCCGGCGTCTTCGCCTTTGACAAGTTTAAATCATATCTAGTTGGTTCAAAGGTAATTGTCAACACGGATCACGTGACACTCAAGTACCTCCTAGGGAAGAAGGACGCGAAACCACGCCTTATCCGATGGATCCTGCTCTTGCAAGAGTTCGATCTCGAGATTAGAGATAGAAAAGGGTCAGAAAACTTCGTTGCAGATCACCTCTCTGGAATCATTGTGGAGGACAAAGACCCATCGACGACTCCTTGAGAGATGACATCATATGCGCATTTACTTTAGGTAACCCTGCTCCTTGATATACTGATTTTGTCAAATTTTTTGTGAGCGGTATTCTACGCCCTGAGCTATTTTTTCATGCGTGTAGGAAATTCTTCGCTGACGTCAAACATTACTATTGGGACGATCCAATCCTCTACAGAAGGTGCGTGGATGGGGTCATTAGGAGATGCATCCCCGAGGAGGAGGTAGAGAGCATTCTTTTCCATTGTCATGGATAAGATTATGGAGGCTAGTTCTAAAACCGCTTTGAAGGTTATAAGCAGGTTTTTATTGGCCGAACCTCTTCAAAGATGCCCACAAGTACATTTCTTGTTGTGATAGATTTCAAAGAACGGGAAAAATAGGTAAGAGGAACAAGATGCCATAGACCAACATCCTTGAGGTAGAATTGTTTGATATTTGGGGTGTAGATCTCATGGGACCTTTTCCCTCTTCATGTGGTAATCACTATATTTTTGTAGGTGTAAATTATGTGTCTAAATAGGTAGAAGCCATAGCTGCGCCGACTAATGACTCTAGGGTAGTTATGAAATTCTTCAAGAAAATCATTTTCCCTTGTTTTAGTGTTCCTAGAGTAGTCATTAGTGATGAAGGCTCACACTTTATTGCTAGATAATTCGAAGCCCTGCTTATGAAGTATGGCGTGAACAATAGGGTAGCTACACCGTACCACCCCCAAACTAGTGGACAAGTTGAGGTTTCGAATAAGTAGATTAAGAGCATACTAGAGAAAACCGTGTCTAGGTCTCGTAGAGATTGATCGATCAAATTAGATGATGCGTTATGGGCCTATAGTATTGCTTTTAAGACTCCCATTGGCATGACTCATTTTAAGCTTGTTTATGGAAAGTCTTGCCACCTCCCCGTCGAGATAGACCATCGTGCCTATTAGGTGACAAAGCTCATTAACTTTGATCTTAAAAGTGTAGGTGAGAAACGACTTTTGCAGGTAAATGAGCTAGATTAGCTTCACCTTGATGCATATGTGAACTCTAAGATCTACAAGGAGCGTGCTAAGAGATGGCATGACAAGAAGATCCTACCTCATGACTTTTAGCCAGGTGACTTGAACCTACTTTCTAACTCTCGTCTTAAGCTTTTTCCGGACAAACTACAGTCCCGGTCGTGATATAAGATCCGTAACTTAAGCCGCAAGAATGGAATGGGTTGAGTTGGTAGAAGGCCTAGGGGCACTCTCTAGCCAAGACTCGGTGATGGTGAAGGCGGACGAAAGGGAACAGGCCAAAAGGGGCGCTCGCTCGATCCTTCAAGGGATGGATGGACGGGTGGATCGCAGGACACCACGAAGGTTGTGGACGAGACCTTCGATACAATCTCACGTTCGTCTTCGACTCCCGGAGCACAAGAGGAACTAAGGTTGCGAAAACTCGCAAGAATTGAAAAGAACTTAGAAAATTTTTATTCGAATTCAAGGTTGTTCCCTCAAACAAACAAAGGCTCGGTTTAAATCATGACCGAGAA
>CM071861.1:31731457-31745367 GCA_036759665.1 Gynandropsis gynandra | reverse complement strand
TTCTTGCCGATCGTTGCCCGCAGCAATGTCCCTAAGGTCCGGTTGACGACCTCAGTTTGGCCGTCGGTTTGCGGGTGACACGTTGTGGAGAATAGGAGCTTTGTTCTGAGCTTCCTCCAGAGCGTCTTCCAGAAATAGCTCACGAACCTCGTGTCCCGATCGGACACGATTGACCGTGGAATCCCGTGCAGATGCACAACCTCCTTGAAGAAGAGGTCAGCTACGTGCGTCGCGTCATTTGCCTTTGCGCACGGTATGAAGTGCGCCATCTTGGAAAACCTGTCGACAACAACAAAGATCGAGTCTTTTTTCTTGATCTTGGGTGGACCGAGAACAAAGTCCATAGAAATGTCAGTCCACGGATGAAATGGAATCGTTAGAGGAGTGTACAAACCGTGGGGGTGAGAGCGAGATTTGGCCTTGTGACACGTGATACATCGTGCACAAAGCCGTTCTACGTCGCGCTTGAGGTGCGGCGAATAGAAGTGCTCCTTGATGATGGCGAGCGTTTTGTCGACGCCGAAGTGTCCCATGAGTGCTCCTCCGTGTGCTTCCTGCAACAAAAGGTCACGCATGGAGCTCTGCGGTATGCACAACCTTCGTTCGGAGAATAGATAGCCTTCGTGTTGGTAAAGAATATGGCCGGCTTGCATTGGGGCCACATCGCACAAAACCTCGTCCTTGTACCGTCCTATGCTGAAGGGTACGGTGACTTGTTCGGTGACTTTGATTCCACGCTGGTTGTCGAGCCATTGTAGTTGATAGGGCCGCGGGTGCTCTTGGTCTCGAGTCCTAGTTTTTTCACCATGTAATCGCTAGCAACGTTAGTGCAAGAACCGCTATCGATTATAAGACCACATACCTTGCCATTCATGGTACACCGTGTCTGAAAGATGGTCTCGCGTTGGGCGTTTCCTCGGGCTCTATCTGAGCGCTAAGCACTCTTCGAGTGACCAAAAGCTCTCCTGCGTCTCCGTACTCGATCTCCTCGTCTCGGAGTTGCTCCTCCTCTGCCTCGTCCATGGATTCGTACTCACCGCTCTCGGTGATTATCATGACTCGGGGGCTAATGCAATCTCGTGTCATATGTCCCCCACCTTGACACTTAAAGCAAATAATGTCACGAGTTCTAATCGAATTCACGGAGTTAGAAGTTTTACCGTCGGGTCGCGTGGCCCGGGAGGTTTCGGGCGCTTTGCCTTTAGAACGCGAGTCAAGCCCTCTTGAAATTATTGTTCCTTGGTGGCTTGAGGTGGGGATGAAGGATCCAACATTCCTCTTTAGTGTGTCCTTCCTTTTTGCAATACACACATCGTGCATGTCTTCGTACGGTTGCCGTTTCAATTTTCTTGCGATCCGTTCTTGAAGTCCACCAATGAAGTGTGCCATTGTGGTCTCCGCGGATTCGTTGAGCTCCAAGCGGTGTTGTATATGCTCGAACTCGTTGTAGTAGTCCTCTACGCTCTTCGAACCCTGCACCAACTTACGGTACTGTTGTTGTAAGTCCCTATGGAAATGGTTAGGGACATACCTTTTACGCATTACATACTTTAGTTCTATCCACGTCGCGATTTGGTCGTATTCTGCTCTACGACGTTCAGCAACTTTGCGATCCCACCAGACCAATGCGTTGTCCGTAAACTGGGCGGCCGCGTATTGTACCTTCCTACGTTCCGAATATTCGTAGCAATCGAAGATGTTTTCCATGCGACGCTCCCATTCGAGATAGGCTTCGGGATCTACTTTTCCTGCGAAACAAGGTGGCTTTAATTTTAAATCTGTATGGGATTGGCGTTGCGGCCTTACCTCGTCGAAACCGTCATCCTGGTTCCGTGGCGCTCTACGCCTTGGTGGGGCGTACTCTAGCTCGTCGTCTGAGCTATATTTGGCCTCCATTTGTCGTGGTTGCTCTCTCAAGTGTGGTGCACGTCTCGGCCTTAGGTGTTCGTTCGGGGGATAGTCAGCGTTCTCCCGTGGTCCGACAAAACGCTCGGCTTGTGGGCGTCTCCGGGCTTCTTCAGGCGCAAGAGACGGGAATTCATGTCTCGCATGGTTTGGAGTATCTCGGCGAGGGTGTTGTTTGGAACGTCTTCGGTTTCAGCCATGATTCTCTTTTCTTTTTTTTTTTTTGAAGTTTTCTTTTATGAATACTGCAACACTTAGCAAACGAAATAAAACAATAAAACAAAAATCTAAATGAAATAGAAAGGGTAGCGGATACGCTTGTGGCCGAGGACCGGGCTCTGATACCAAAAACTGATACAAGCTCCGTAACTTAAGCCGCAAGAATGGAATGGGTTGAGTTGGTAGAAGGCGGAACAGGCCAAAAGGGGCGCTCGCTCGATCCTTCAAGGGATGGATGGACGGGTGGATCGCAGAATACCACGAAGGTTGTGAACGAGACCTTTTAAAGGCTCGGTTTAAATCATGACCGAGAAAGAACAAGAAAGGGAAAATACAATGTGGCCGTTGGGGCCTTAATTCGGACAAGGCTAAGAAAGGCAAAATGGATCTTGGTGGAAAAGGCAAGAGCCGTTGGAGCTGAAGTTTGAATTTCAAACGGCTATGTTCCAGTTAAGGCATGTTGGGGGATCGGTCGAGATATGGCAAGTTGTTGCCTTTGTTCATGACACCATTTGGTGGAGTTCATTGACTTCGTTGATGACGAAGAGGGTCTTGGCTTTTGGAAAGTTGCTCGTACGCATTGATTCTTGTACGGAGGCTCTTTGCTCGGGATCTCGTGAGTGGCTTGTCATGGACCACCGGCATGGCAATGTGTGATCCATCTTTTCCTAGCTCTCCATCCGCTCCCGTGCTTGTCTCGCCTATACTAGGCTCGTCCTCGTTGTGATCCATGCTCAGCTCATCCTTGTCGCGCTCCTCTCCTTTGTTAGGGTCGTAGGTCGTTGTAATGCCCTCATCAGGTCGTCTGGTCCTTTTTAGGTACGAGACGTATTCCCGCATGGAGCAGTTGAATTTTGGAGCGGGACAAGTGGAACGTCCAAAGCTAACGGGCAGTGAATAAAGCTCTACCAAGCCGCTCAACCAATCGAAAATGAAAACTCCATTTCCCTATTCGATCCACCCATCGCGAACACATGAGGCATAGAGACGTTAAGCTTAACGACGTTACATAAGTGCTTTCTGGGAGGCAACCCAACACTTTGTTTTCTTTTCTTTTTTGTAGGTTTTTAGTTTCGAACTTGGTTTATCTAAAACACAAAAAAAACCTACAAACGCGACTTCAGTTCTCTTACCTTCCATCAGAGCTTCAAGTCGAGGATGTCGTTCAATTCAAGTATGGGGAAGCAGTACACGGTTGTCATGTGACTTCTTTTTATTTTCTTTGATTTCGTAGTCCTTAGTTTAGTATTAGTTTGATTTTTGTTTTCGTAAGTCAGAGTCGTTCTAGGCACTTGTCCGGTGCCACGTTTTGAGATGAACCTTGAACCTAGGATGCTTAAGAAGCTAGCTTTTTCTGTGATATCTTGCATGTTTGAGCTTAGGTTTCTCCTAAGCGTTACAGCTTACTAATTGGTTGAAACGCGAATAAGTCATAATTCTTTTTAGAATTTGAGTGTTTAAGAAGAGAATAAGATGTTTGTAGAACTAAGAGAATAGAAAGAAGAATTAAGAATAAACTTTAATTCATTCCATGAGTTTAAACATTACATAAGTGGTTCTATATATAGAGACCATGAGATGAATTTAAACTACAAATAAAAGTAAACAAGTACAACATAATTAATAGCTTGATTGCTGAATTTGTCCTCATCTTTAACGGCTAAAGAGGAGAAAGGGACAGCTCTTTGTTGCTTGGATTCTTGAGTTGCACATGTGATTCTAATTACTCAAAAATAGCAACATCCCTTTCCTTCCTTCCAACGGCCACCTTTGACTACCAAATATAGTTGTGTGTGTTTTATTTAATCCTTAGGAGATTATTAAGAACTAATCTATCCATATATGATTAATCTCATATATGTAGAATTAATTCTTAACACTCTCCCTCAAGCTTAACTATAGTGTACTTACTATTGATAAGCTTGACCCCTTGTTCCTTGCCTCATTAAAACCTAAGTGGAAAACCCAATGGGACAAAACCACACTTAGGAAAAAGAGTACAATTCATTGCCATGTTAGACATATCATGTCCGAATGTTTGTGAGTCCAAGCCGAGGGAATATGGACTCACAAATCTTCTTGCTTGTAGCCTTGGTGAAAATGTCGGCCAATTGATCTTCACTTCTTGTATAGAACGGTAGAATTACTCCTTCTTCAATCATTTGTCTAACTTTGTGACAATCCACTTCAATGTGCTTTGTCCTCTCATGAAACACGGAATTGGACGCAATGTGGATGGCGGCTTGGTTGTCACAATGCATTGTAATGGGAGATGATGTCTCAATGCCCAAGTCAGTGAGAACATTTCTAATCCATACTAACTCATTGGTTAACTTCCTCATTGCTCGGTACTCGGCTTCCTCACTTGAACATGAGACCACCTTTTGCTTCTTGCTCTTCCAAGTAACTAGATTGCCTCCTATAAATGTGCAATAGCCCGTGGTTGACTTCCTATCCACTCGGTCCCCGGCCCAATCCGCATCACAATATCCTACAATCTCCGTGTTTTTGTTGCATCCCATCCATACTCCTTGATCCTTTGTTCCACTTAAATATCTTAGGATCCGTTCAACCATCTTCCAGTGATAAGTTGTTGGATCTTGCATATATTGGCTCACTTGGTTCACCGCAAAATAAATGTCCGGCCTTGTTATGGTGAGATGGATCAATTTCCCAACCATTCTCCTATAGAGTTTAGGGTCTTCAAATGGCTCATCATCTATCTCCCCCTTACGCATCACTTTGTATCCATCTTCTGGTGGAGTTCTTGCTATTCTTCCTTCCATTGTACCTAGCTCATTCAACATATCAAGGGTGTACTTTCTTTGGATAGAAATAGTCCTTCCTTAGAACGACATATTTCTATTCCTAAAAAGTACTTTAGTTCTCCTAAATCCTTAATATCAAACATAGTTTTAAGATATACCCGTGGCTTCCACGCCTTCTATGTCACTTCCCGTGATGATTATATAGTCAACATAGACAAGCACCACCACGATTCCTTTGAGCTTGGCAATGTGAATAGAGTATGATCGGCCTCGGATCTTCTAAAGCCATGTCCATTTAGTGTTGTGCTAAGCTTGTGGTACCACGCCTTTGGGGATTGTTTAAGACCATAGATCGCCTTTCTAAGTCTTAAAACATTTCCCGGTTTCACTATGCGTTTTAGTCCCGGAGGTGGGTAGACCTCATTCTAGCCCCGGAGGTGGATACATGTAGACCTCATCTTCTAATTCCCCTTGTAGAAATGTATTTTTGACATCCATTTGCCAAAGATTCCACTCAAGGTTCACGGCAAGGGAGAGTATGATCCGAATAGTATAAACTTTGCAACGGGAGCAAATGTATCTACATAGTCTTCTCCATACACTTGTGTGAATCCTCTTGCCACGAGTCTTGCTTTGTGCCTTTCTATGGACCCATCACTATTGTATTTGATCGTGAACACCCATTTGCTTGAGACGACTTTCTTTCCCTTAGGTGATTCCGACTCAAACCAAGTGCCATTTATCTCCATTGCTTTGTGCTCATTCCCCATGGCATCTCTCCACACTTTATGCTCTTTGGCTTCTTCATATGTCTTCGGGATGTACTCCTTATCCAAGTTGGCCATGAAGACTTGATGTTCATGAGGGTACACGGCTAGAGAGTATGTTGCTTGAATTGGATGAGCTACCGCTTCACAGTTGTAATACACTCTTGTGTTCTTCCAATTTGATGGATCCTTCCTTGGCCTTGTGCTTCTTCTCAATCCTTGTACCACTTCTTGTGTTTCAACCCTCAACTCCTCTTATACCTCGGCCTCATTTACATCTTGTACTTCGGCAATTCCTTGATCATGAGCTTGATGTTCTTCCTCTTGAAAGTTCATCACAACCATGGCATTTATATCAGCCTCGGACTGTTCATTTTCATTTCCCCCTTCATGATCAACGGTATTGCCTTCTTGGGATCTTTCTTCCTCAAGTCCGGCGCTTCTTGGTCTTAGATGGATGGTTGTGTTCCTTCTTGGTAGTTCACGGTTCCTAACCCAAGTGTCTCCAAAATTTTCTTGAGGTTGTTAGCTCGGTCCGAAGGTGAACTAGCCAAGTCCTTTATACTTTCCCAATTTTTCTCATCATAGAACCCTTTGTCTTCCATGAACTTGACATCTTTGGATACTAGAACTCACCGTGTAGAGGGATCATAACACTTATACCCCTTTTGGGTAGTAGAATATCCAATGAACATAGCCTTTGTGCTTCTTGCCTCTAGTTTGTTTCTGTGTTCCCCGGATACTAATACAAAACATACATAACCAAAAACTCGTAAGTGGTTAATAAGAGGTTTAGTTTTGTTTAATACCTCAAATGGGGAGAGATCTTGTAGGACTTTTGTAGGGGTTCGGTTTATAAGATAGCATGCGGTTAAAACCGCATCTCTCCAAAACCTTTTTGGTACACTTGTATTGAACATCATAGACCTTGCCACCTCCATTAGATGTCTATTTTTCCTCTCGGCTACACCATTTTGTTGGGGAGTATATGGACAGCTTGTTTGGTGGATTATGCCATGCTTAGATAGATGTAATTTGAAGGTTATGCTCATATATTCTCCACCATTATCCGATCTAAAAATTTTAATCTTGGCATTAAAATGGTTAGTAACATAGTTTTGAAAATTTATAAATGCTTCTAGCAACATATCCTTAGATTGTAACAAAGTAATCCATGTATACTTTGATTTTTCATCTATAAAAGTGACAAAATATTTATGGTTTTCTCTAGATAGGCATGGGGCTGTCCACACATCCGAATGCACAAGATCAAAACAATTTTCATAGTTTGTGAAAGATTTAGAAAAAACAGTTCGACAATGTTTTCCTAGAATACAAGCCTCACATTCATCCGATTTAAAAGAAACATTAGGCAACATTAAGCCTAAGGCACGAACATGTGGATGTCCTAATCTAGCATGCCAAATAACATCATCATAAGAGACTGAAAAAGTTTTGAAAATATTAGAAGCATTAGAAACATCCGAAATTTTAAAAACATCCGAAAAAGACTTGGTGTCTTCAAGCATGTATAAATCATCCTTGGTGACTCCTTTGCCAAATATTTTCCTTGTCTTAATATCCTGAAAAGAAACCTCATTAGGACTAAAAATCACATTACAATTTAAATCATTTGTGGTTCTTTTAACCGATAACAAATTTGATGTAAACTTAGGCAAGTATAATGCTTTTGTATCTTTTTCAAATAAATTAAGAATTCCTTCACCTTCTATTGGAACCTTGTAACCATTTGCTACTATGACACTACCTAAGGCCGGTTTAATATTTCTTAAGAGATTAGCATCACTAATCATATGATGAAAAGATCCGGAACCAATTAATAACGGTTTAGTATTTTTAGATGCAAGAAAACCTTTACCCTCTTTATTACCGGAATTCTCCTTCAAGGCTTTGATGAGTGCTTCAATGTCGGACTTCTTGACCATCTCAGCTTGAGCATTCATCATGTAGGCGGCCATAGTCTTGAATTCATCCCCATGATTTTGAGAAGAAGATGCACCGGTCGGCTCTCCTTGTGTTTTGTTGGAAAAGTGAGCTCTTTGGTTCTTGAAATTATTGTTCCTTGGTGGCTTGAGGTGGGGATGAAGGATCCAACATTCCTCTTTAGTGTGTCCTTCCTTTTTGCAATACACACATTTTTTGAATCCTTGTTTGCCGCCAAAGCCGCCAAAGCCTCCTTGTTGAAAATGTCCCTTGTTTGCTAGTTGAATCATCTCGCCTTCGCCTCCAAATAAGCCAAGTGACCCTTATTCTTTTTTAATTTGAGCACACACATCCTCTAGGCTTGGTAGAGTGTCGGACCTAAGGATGTGCTTGATAACATCATTATAGGCGGGACTTAGGGTGAAGAGGAGACTAAAGACTTTATCTTGTTCTTTCCTCTCATTGAGAACTTTTGGATCAATGGAGCTCGGCCTTAAGATGTCTAGCTCCGCCCATAAGGACCTAAACCTCCCAAAATGTTTGTTGAAGGTCATCCCTTCTTGTGTGAGATTGTTGATTTCTCTTTTCACTTCATAAATCCGGCTTATATTGGAGATGTTGCCGAAAACCTTCTTGAGGATGTCCCATAATTCCTTTGCACTTTCACAATAGGAATAGGCTTCAAGGATTGATGGCTCAAGTGAGTTTTGAAGGAAAGATACGACAGCTTGATCTTCTTGTGTCCACTTTTCCAAGTCCATGGTGATAATTTCTTTTCCATCTTCACCGTGAGATGTTACCTTTGGAGCTTCATTTTCTTCAATATGCTTCCAAAGTCCTTTGGACAGAATATGAGAAGAGAGATCGAGAATTTGAGCTTAGAAACACAAGAGAATGATGAGAGAATAAATTAAAACCGCTCTGATACCATTTTAGAATTTGAGTGTTTAAGAAGAGAATAAGATGTTTGTAGAACTAAGAGAATAGAAAGAAGAATTAGGAATAAACTTTAATTCATTCCATGAGTTTAAATATTACATATGTGGTTCTATATATAGAGACCATGAGCTGAATTTAAACTACAAATAAAAGTAAATAAGTACAACATAATTAATAGCTTGATTGCTGAATTTGTCCTCATCTTTAACGGCTAAAGAGGAGAAAGGGACAACTCCTTGTTGCTTGGATTCTTGAGTTGCACATGTGATTCTAATTACTCAAAAATAGCAACATCCCTTTCCTTCCTTCCAACGGCCACCTTTGAGTACCAAATATAGTTGTGTGTGTTTTATTTAATCCTTAGGAGATTATTAAAAACTCATCTGTCCATATATGATTAATCTCATATATGTAGAATTAATTCTTAACAATTCTTTGGGAATTCTAGTGTTATTTGTGGAAAGTTTAGATGAGGCTGCTAGGCTAGTTTCTTGTTCATTCTCTCAATCCAGATACTTTGTATAGACGATGCTTCACTTCTTTTTGACGAGGATAATTCGATCATACGAAAATGAGATTGTTTTGCAGAATAAGAGGGCACACTAACACTCCATTGTCGATAGGAATAATGCCCAAACGCATGATCTAAAATCCATATGGATGCATCGACCTTGATACTTTTTCGATTGCTCAAGTCTAAGTGGTGGATTGGCGATCATCTTTCTACGTCCTAAGGGCAAGGAACAATAAAAATGCCATCTACTCCGCTGCACTCTTGAACGAGATGCAAGAGTATACCGTCATCGGTAGCCTGGGTCTAAACAGAGGCTGGATCCCTTCAAATCTGACGTCCTAGAAACCTAGTGTGTCTGCATAATATAAAAAAAGGAGAAGAAAAAGAAAAAAATGGAATAAAGAAACAAAGAAACTCGTAAATGAAATAAGTATTCTCTTTGGTTCTATGTTTAACATTTGTGTAAAGTCTCATTTGATGGAGAGAGTTGTGGTTTCTTGCTTAGTTTGTCTTTGAGTTGCTTTCCCGTAGGTAGTGATGGTGAACCGAGGATGAAGACTAAAAATTAATAGGCCGAATTTGCTCCTAACTTGCTAGTTGATCGATTAGGTTCGCTTTAGCGGTGTTTCTAGGAGAAAGGGAAATTCTCGGTTTTTGTATCTTCCACGTGTTCTGAAAACGTCTATTTTGTTATAGTAGTTTTGTCTATTTTCATACATAGTTTAACCATTCATTTAGACTTTACCGAGCATTAAGCATCCTTTAGTCTATAGAAAACGAGAATAATACCAAAGAATAGTATGAGAATAAGAGAGAATAGAATGTGAATAAGAGAGAATAAGGCTAAGAATATTTAACTCTATATTCCTTCTTATTCACAAGAGGTTACATATTTATAGGAGATTACAAGAAATAAATAGTGTGCTTGCATGGAGAATGGGAGTAAATGAAGTGTAGAGTTACAAGAGAGAAGAGATAAAAGATGTTTGACTAGAACTCATCAAACTCATCAATGTGATCTTCTCTTCATATTAATTTCGTCCAAGACCATATTATGAGCATATGGAGCTCATTTCAACATTCCCCCTCGACACAATCAAGACAAATCATGGTGTTGCGTCGTTGCTGATTTTTTTTCTTTTGATTGAACTATTGTGAATACGCATCGACTCTAACCCATAGGACGTAGAAGCCTCGACCCACCACTTATATCCGAACCATCAATATTGATGCACTCATGTCAATGTAGGGCTGAAATAGTTAAAGAAAGTATTCTATTGACAGCGGAGTGTAAGTGCGTAGAAATATAATGATTGAAACAAAACAAAGAATGAACGGTATGCTCGGAGATATATGTGCTTGGGATTGAAGTCTAAGGGGAAGAATACAATAGGCTATGGATTCATGCACGACCACTAACTAATCGATATCTAAAGGTATGTTTCAGCAAACCTAGACTTTTGTTCCCGATTCGACAAAGTTGCAGAGAGATGACTAAATTTCGAAATTTTTCGTACTAGATATCCATCCGTCTATTCCTAACAAAACTAACATAAAAGTAAAATGAAGATGAAGAACGCAACATCTTAATCCTAATCACAGTCATGCCATTCGAAGAGTACCCCCCCCCCCCCCCCCCCCCCCCCCCCACCGACTAGCTTGAACGGAACACCGTCCCTGTAGAAAACGAGAATAATGCGAGAAAATAGTGTGAGAATAGAATGAGAATAAGAGAGAATAAGGCTAAGAATATTTAAATTCTGTATTGTATTCTTATTTACAAGAGGTTACATATTTATAGGAAATTACAAGCAATAAATAGAGTGCTTTCATGAAGAATGAGAGTAAATGAAGTGTAGAGTTACAGGAGAGAAGAATAAGTGTTGTTGGACTCTATGTTAAGTAAGAGATACCAAATTTGGAGGCATAGGCCTTGATGAGCTCTTCTATGTCGCTCTTCTTGACAAATTCAGAGAAGTTAGGTTGAGAAGATATCTCTTTTCCGCGAGTAGAATGCTCGGCATGTCCCTCCTCTTGCACAATATTTGCTTTAGACCCCTTGATAAACTTTGCCAGTTTGAGACGGGGATGAAGTATCCAACACTTATCCTTTGAGTGTCCCTTCTTGTTGCAATGTTCACACACCATAAACCTCTTCTCCGTGGGCTTAAAAACTCCTTTGTTGGCAGCCATCAAATCACTCTTCCCGTCAAATAAGCCTATTGATCCTTCTTCCTTTTGAACTCTTGAGCAAACTTCCTAAAAGCTTGGTAGCGTAGTCTCTCTTAGAATGGATTTATTAACTCCATTATAAGTAGGATTTAAGTTGAGAAGTAACCCAAACGTTTTATCTTGCTCTTTCTTCTCATTTAGCACTTTTGGATCGAGAGTGCTTGGTCGAAGAACATCCATTTCACTCCATAGGGATTGGAACTTTCCAAGATATTTCTTAAAATCCATATCCTCTTGAGTTAACTCATTAATAGCCTTCTTGATCTCATAGATCTGGCTAATGTTAGAGGCATCTCCATATACTCGCTTAAGTATGTCCCAAAGTGATTTTGCCGTATCACAATATGAGTATGCTTCTAAGATCGATGAATCCAAGCTATTTAGAAGAAATCCCAGCACTAATTGGTCCTCTTGAAACCATTTAGCATCTTCTTTCTTTGTAGCTTCATCTCTTTTGCTTGAAGCTTCCTCTTAATTCACAACTTTCTCCTCTAAGATGTGATCCCATAACCCTTTACCACAAATCGCGGTTTTGATTGTTCTAGACCACAAAGTGTAGTTTGAAACCTTTAGAACCACAGCGAATTTAAGAATAGAACCTCCTTGACTCATGTGTTCCATGATGACAAATGTTGAAACTTTTAGACAATAACCTTGAACTGAAATACTGAAGTTTCCTCTTAACTTTCCGAAATCAGACCCAAAATCAACTCACAAACCCAAAATTAGCTCACAAAATGTTGAACAGACCCAAAATCAGCTCACAAACCCAGAATCGTGATGCAGAACCAACTTTCCAGAACGCTTCTCCACCATAGAAACACAGATGAACTTTCAAGAACCAACTTTCCGGTCAAAATGAAACACAGATGCTGTGAGGAACAACCAGAACCAACTTTCCCGTCAAACACAATGTAACAGCAACCAAAACAGATTTCACCAAACACAGACCCAAAATCGTGCACCATCGATTTCACCAGATTTGAAGAACAGCAACCTGAACAGATTTGAAGAACACAAATCCAGATTTGTGTTCACAAAGCCAGAAACCTAGATTTGAAGAACAGCAACCAGAACAGCTCACAAACCCAAAAAAAATGGCATGCACAATCGATCTCAGGAATCTCGATGAGGGTTTCGGCAGCAAAACCTACAAACGAAAGCCCGAATCTCAGGAGTCTTCCATCATTGCCCCGAAACTGCCGTAGCTTGTAGCTGTCGATGGAGTGGAGGAGCTTCCGCCGAAAAATCCGTGCGTCGGTGATCCAGGGAGAAACACCAAAACACGTACAGAGAAGAACAAAACCTGAATTATAACACACGCTCTTATACCATAAAATAATTTAATAGATTAGAGAAGATTTGTTGAACAGATTAGAGAGAGCGAGTTGAATATATTTATTTACGTATTAATTCTGAACGAATGAGCTACAACATTTTATATAGGAGAATGAGCTACAAAAACAAAGAAAAAAACAGCCTTAATTTTTATTCATTATCCCCCTTTTGTGTCTTTTTCATCAGAATCAATCCTTATCAGAAATATATAACTGATAAGTCTTCTCTGATTAATAAGGAGAAGACCATAAGTCCGAGTGAACCAAATCAAAGCAATGCTCATAGATGGTGTTATACTTGGGAAATACAATTCGAAAATGTTTACCAAGAATACAAGCTTCACAAGTGGAATGATCAAAAGTTTCATTAGGTAACATTAAGTTCAAAGCACGAGAATGAGGATGACCTAATCTAGCATGCCACAACACACTTTTGTTGGATGAAAGACAAGATTTAAAAGCTAAACGGTCTGAAAGGCTTGAAGAAGCATGATTGAGGACATGAAGCTCCCCCTCGGTTCCTCCTTTGCCCAAGATTCTACCATTCTCAATATCCTGAAACTTAACATCGTTAGGACTGAAGATAACATTGCAATTAAGATCATTAGTTGCTCTTTTAACTGAAACTAAGTTTGATTTGAACTTATGAATGTAAAAGGCATCACTCCTTTTGTTAAATAGATTCAACTTGCCGATTCCTTCTATGGCTATCCTATTTCCATCGGGCTATCTCAACCTTTCCCACATTCTTATAATCTAAGTTCTCCAACAACTTAGCATTTCTAATCATGTGATGAGAGGCACCCGAATCTACAACAAGTTTATGATCACTATTTGCATTTAAATTAGATGTTAAGTAAGAGATACCGAGTTTAGAGGCATAAGCCTTGCTGAGAGCCTCCAAGTCACTCTTCTTTACATATTCCATAGAGGCATGTAAGGCCACTTCGTTCCCTTGGTTTGAACTCTCGGCTTTATCCTTCTCTTGAGCAAGGTTGGCGGTGTTAGACTCTTTTTGATCCTTGAACTTTGCCGGTTTCAAGTGAGGATGAAGAATCCAACACTTCTCCTTATAATGACCATTCTTATGGCAATGTTCACGCATTATCAGCTGTCTATCCTCTTGCTTGAAGACCCCTTTCTTAGCCGTCATAAGCTCCTTCTTTCCACCAAACAATTCGATTGTGCCTTCTTCCTTTTGGACCCTTGAACATACTTCCTCAAAGCTTGGAAGCTTAGTTTCTCTTAGAATAGACTTGATGATATCATTGTAGCTCGAGTTCAA
>CM071861.1:31720468-31731121 GCA_036759665.1 Gynandropsis gynandra | reverse complement strand
TCCAAGATTAATAATCTCAGATCTTGAAGAAAGATGACTCCTTTTATGAAGAATCCGACAGAAAGTGAAGAACAAACCTAGAAATTTTAAGATTTGAAACCAAAACGCTCTGATACCATGTAAGATTTTAGAGAATAGATTGAAAAATAAGAGAATGAGATCTGAATGTGAAGTAGATTTAAGATGGATTGAACTCCATCTTTGTTGTAGAATGGAGAAAATTTACAGAGGATATGAGAGAAAAGTTGTTTCTTAATTTGATTTTTTTGTGTTACAATAGATGTCACTATATACAGAGAAAACAATGTGAAAACGGTCTCCTAGATGTGAAAACGGTCTCCTAGGTGTGAACTGTCTCCTAGGTTGAAAACGGTCTCCTAGGTGTGAAAGTGACATTCCTTGTTCTTGGCACCTTTGACTTCCTTTTATAGATTTGATTGTTGAATTAATTCTAATAAGTATGATTAAGAATAAGTCCATACTTATTGAATTATTGCTCAAATGTCCTTGAATATTTCATTTGATCAATATCATACCCTTCCATGATCGCGATTCTGCCCTTTCCTTTGTCCATCAAATTTCCAGCAATGTTCTTTTGCACTATGGGGGCGGGTTCTCAATTGAATCCTCGCAGCACAAAGTGATGACGTTTACGTACTCTCTCGAGTTTGGATCGGGCTTTTCGGGTTGCATTCCGGGATTTCGAGAGGATGAGGCAGCTTGCTGTGCAATGGAATTTTAAAGGTTCTTCACATGCTTGCTCAAGCATTCCATTTGAGTTTGATCGTAGTCTCTGCTTCCTCGTTGAATTTAGCTTGAAGTGATTGTTGCTCCTTGATGTTGTCTTGATGTTGCCTTTGCTCTTTGATGAATTCGAGCATCACTTTCTCAAGGCTTGATGAAGGAGCTTGAGGAGGTTGAGGAGCTTGCTGGACTTGCTGGAATGGTTGCGGTTGCTGGTATGGCTGCTGTTTTTGTTGAAATCTCGAATATTTCACCGGTTGGGTCATTCGATACGAAATACTCGGATGGTTCCTCTAATTCGGGTTGTATGTGTTCCCGAATTGCGTATTGCCTTGCTGCTGGGCGTAGTTCATTTGTTCCATGCTTTCTTGCATCGCGCACTGGTAAGCCATATGGTCAGTATCTCCACAATTCGCACAATATACGGCATTCGCTGCATTGCCCACTGCCCTATTTTGATTTACCTCGTAAAGACCTCGTGTCTTGTTTGGCATACTCGTTGATGTAGACCATATGGTGTGGTTCATGGAAAGATTGTCAATCAGCTCGTATACCTCTTCAACACCTAAGTCCATGAACGATCCTCTTGCAACATTGTCTAATGTCATCATATGCTCATCCGCGATCCCATTATATAATGTTTGGATCACGTATCACTACTCTAGACCGTGATGAGGACACATTTTCAAAAGTTCCTTGAATATCCCCTACGCTTCAAACAATGTCTCTCCCTCTCGGCATCTAAGTAGTGATCGGAGGGAAGAACCATGATCGGAATATTGTGCATAGTTGGTCCTAAGTAGTGATCGAACCAGCGGGAAGAGATTGTAGTCACGTTTTCGCTCGTCCCCCAATTGAGAAAAGGAAGAGACGCAGCAAAATCGCATCTTCCTGAAAGGACATATCCTAAGAAACTCGAAAAGGACATCTCCCGGCTCTAAAAATCCAACGTATTGACCTAAATAAAAGATTTTGAGCTCAAAACAGGATCGAGCTACCTCTAGCAACCCGAGGTATCCTTTAATTGGAAAATATGAATGAGATGTGACAAAATCAAGTAATTCGGTGCTTCGTACACAAAGTTATGGTATTTCAAAGCTCGTCGTACAATTTAATGTTGTAATCCTATAATCACGACGAAAACAAAAACAAAAAGAGGAAATGATGTGCAACACGAGTACACAAATAGGAAATACGAAGGAAAAGGAATATCGGAGAGACAAACGCAATGCAAGCAGCGTATTGATAAGAAGTGACATGCGTATCCTAAGAAACTCGTAAAGGGCATCTCCCAGCTCTAAAATTCAAATGTATCCACCTAAATAAAAAGAATTTGAACTTGAATACGGGGTTAGGCTGCCTCTAGCAACCTAAGGCATCCTTTATCTGGAAAAGATTAATGAGATGTGAAAAAATCAAGTAATTCAGTGCTTCGTACGCAAAGTTATGGTATTTCAAAGTTCATTGTACAATTTAATGTTGTAATCGTCTAATCACAACGAAACAAAAATATAACCGGAAAAGGGGTGCAACACGAGTATGCAAATAGGAAATAGGAAGCAAAAGGATTATTCGACAGAAAAACGCAACGCAAGAGGCGTATTGACAAGAAGTGACATGCGTATCCTAAGAAACTCGAAAAGGGCATCTCCCGGCTCTAAAAATCCAACATATTGAACTAAATAAAACATTTTGAGCTTGAATACGGGGTCGGGCTGCCTCTAGCAACTAGGGGCATCTTTTTTATCTGCAAAAGATGAATAAGATGTGAAAAAACAAGTAATTTGGTGCTTCATATGCAAAGTTATGGTATTTCAAAGCTCGTCATATAATTTAATATTGTACTCGTCTAATCACGACAAAAACAAAAACTAAAAGCAGAAAAGGGGTGCAACACGATTACACAAATAGGAAATAGGAAGCGAAAGGAATATCCGAGAGACAAAAGCAACGCAAGCGGCGTATTAACAAGATGTGACATGTGTATCTTAAGAACCTCGAAAAGGGCATCTCCCGGCTCTAAAATTCCAATGTATGGACCTCAATAAAAGATCTTTAGCTCGAAAATGGGGTAGGGTCCCTCTAGCAACCCGAGGCGTCATTTATCTATAAAAGATGAATGAGATGTGCAAAAATCAAGTAATTCGATGCTTCGTACGCATAGATATGGTATATCAAAGCTCGTCGTACAATTTAATGTTGTAATCGTCTAATCACGACGAAAATAAAATAGAAAGCAGAAAAGGGCATCTTCCGGCTCTAAAAATCAAAACGTATCGACCTAAATAAAAGATTTTGGGCTGGAAAAAGGGGTGGGGCTGCCTCCAACAACCTGAGGCATCCTTTAACGGAGATTATAACGGAGCTAATAGGACAAGAAAAGAGATATAACGGAGCAAATGGGAAGAGAAACGAGCAAGGAATCCGATACATCATGAGGAGACAAGGCCCCTCGCGGGGTGGTTTCCTTAGCCCGCTCGGGCTGAACGTCCAACGGTTGTTGCCCGCCTCAGACTCACCTTCAGTACACACTGACCAAAGAGAGTGAGGAGTCGGTGCAGGGTGCTCTCCTTAGCCCGTGTCGGGTGGTGTCCAGTGGATTTTTCCCGAGTTGTGCTCACTTACAGCATGTGCGGGTCATGGGATGTCATGGGAGCCCGAACGGATTGGGCATCGAGCCCACGTGGGGTATCGCCGTAACAACTTCCCTAGAAGTTTCTCCAACGGGGAATATGTATAAGAAGGGACCCCAGTTGAGTTTAGAGGAAGTAAACATAGCGGAGAACTCTAGGAGGTTACATAGCATTCGTCCATCCATTCAAGAGCCCTCTTTGACGGGAGACACAACAACGAGTCGGGAATTAATTTGGGATCACCACTCGTTTGATTTTCTATGCTCCTTACTCTACTTATTTCGTTTATGTTGTTTAGACTCATGATCGAGTAGTAGATTTGTTCTAGGAGAGGGGAGTAGCCCATGGCTATCTCGGTTTATCTATTCCCCATTTGGTTTATCTATTCTATGTCTGAGCGTTTAATGACTTGTGTTTACGAATTTACACGTATATACATGTGTTAAGGATTAGGAGAAGGACCGAAAGAGAATTCTAGTCCTAGAATATCAAGCTTAGAACAATCGAGACTAGGTCACGAAAGTAGGGTAGTAACAGTTGAGGGTTGAATCGGACGAATCATGAATCGTAATGGGGTTTAATTAGGGTGTCAGCCACGAAAATGGGGGATGACTCAATCGAACCACGTTCCTATGCCTTGAGAGAGGATAGGATCTACATTAGGATCATATGCCTTTGATATCTTGATAGGAAATGCACGATTAGATAGATCGGAGTTAGGTTTCGCAAGCTATGCGGTGAAACCGGATTCCAGAAGGTTTGTCTCTTTGATTAGAACTCACTATTCCACTGCATCATCATCATATTTGCATCTCAGCATCCTGATGTTATCGTAGCAAGCATTGATTCGAGTTGAATCTTAGACTATGTTACATTAATCCTCGTGGGATCGACACCTTAATTTCTACACATGTTCTGTGCAGTTGCACGTAGTTTTAGGTTAAGTTGTTTAACTTGACACGCATCAACTCGTCCAGCAAATCAACTCTAAAGCATGACTCCTTGAAAGAGGGTCCATTCATGGAGGTGGACAAGTTGAACTCTATCTTCTCATTTCCGACACGTAAGGAGAGCTTCCCTTGTTGTACGTCTATCATGGCACTTGCAGTAGCTAAAAAAGGTCTACGAAGAATAGTGGGCACCCTAGCATCTTCTTTTATGTCAAGTACAACAAAATCAGTGGGAATGCAAAGATTACCTACCTTGGTGGGAATGTTTTCAACAATTCCCACTGGATATCTTCTCGAACGATCCGCGAGGCGTAGAGACATCATTGTAAGTTTGAGATCTCTGAAGTTCATCCGCTTGAAGACAAAGTGTGGCATGAGGCTCACGCTTGCTCCTAAATCACACAAAGCTTTTTCAATTTCAATATAACCTATTGTGCATGGAATGAAGAAGCTTACGGGGTCCTTCAACTTCGGGGGCAGCTTGTTTTGAAGAACGGCGCTGTATTCATCGGTGAGTGCTACAATCTCACCCTCTTCGATACGCCTCTCATTGGAAAGGACCTCCTTGAGGAGTTTCGCATGATTAGGCATTTTTGGAGGGCTTCTACGAATGGGATGTTGACGTCAAGCTTCTTGAGGCCCTCTAGAAATCTGCCTACTAGTTCTTCAATTCTTGTTGCTTACCAACCATTGAGAAAACGATATATGAGGTTTGTACGCCGATGGAGCAACATATGATTTATCCAAATCTGGTTCAACTCCTTCCATAATCGCGATGGTACCGTTGCCTTTTTCTATAGACGTTCTAGAAGCTTGCTCTTGCTCTTTGGAGGGCGAGTGATCGATCATATCACTGTTGCACAAGGTAATAGCATTCACGTACTTTATCGGATTTAGATCGGGTTTTCCGGGAAGTTGTCCGTGATCTCGAGAGGATAAGGGAGCTTGTTGTGCTATGGAGTTCTCTAAGACCTTCACATGCTTGCTCAAGGATTCCATCTGAGTTTTGAGCTCGCTAATCGCTTTCCCCACATCCGCATTGAACTTGGTTTGAATTATTGTTGCTGCCTTTGGTAATGGCGGGATTCCAATAATATTTTTGCTGAAATAATAATAAGCTTATTAAATTTAAATTGTAATTTAAATTACTTGATAAAATTTAAAATTGTTTAATACTTACCACAAATGATTTCCACCATCGTTCCTTAATTTTTGGATCGGTATGTGTCCAATTGTAACAGAACCGATCAAAATCAGCTTTTATCGTAAGTGTTATTTGCCGATTAAGTTGCTTAATGCCAAACCTACAAATCACAATTACAGATAAATTAACATTTAGTTAATTATTTATACTTGAGATTTGAAATTGAGTATACGTACCATAGTGCGCCGGTTTTTGAATTAGGTTCTATAAGAGGAAGCTTCCGTCGCTCTTCATCCATTGCTAAAATTTCTTCCACCGTTGGTTCCTCGTATATATGTGGATCGTCATGCTGAACTTGATCTGGTGGTGGTTGCATTTGCGGATAATACGGCATATATTGCCCCGATTGTGTCGATCCAGTGTTTCGGAACAAATGTGGATTCATGTAATCATCATATCCCGAATTGGAATGTCGGGAAATGAGACGAAATGTTACCACTTTCCTCGGATTGAGGGCGGTTTCTCGTTTTACCGCCTCTTCCAACGCGTCGTGACATACTGAAATGTAAAATCAAAATATTGTCAACGTACATTTCTAAATTTCGCAACTTCTAACATCAACACATAAATAAACAACGATAAATCCTAACATCTACTCTAAATTTCAACGATAAATCCTAACATCCTCATAGAAATTATCTACGATAAATCCTAACATCTACTCTAAATTTCAACGATAAATCCTAACATCCTCATAGAAATTATCTACGATAAATCCTAACATCTACTCTAAATTTCAACGATAAATCCTAACATCCTCATAGAAATTATCTACGATAAATCCTAACATCTACTCTAAATTTCAACGATAAATCCTAATCCTCATAGAAATTATCTACGGCTGGAACCAATATTCACAACAAATCCGACCGATTTCACTGCTAGAACCCCTAACTATGTGGCTGGACTCTTACCTTGAGGCGAGCACGGCGAGATAACAAGGCGAGCACGGCGGGGAGAATGCGGCGAGCACGGCGAGGCGAGCACGGCGAGGGGAATGAGGGCGAGCACGGCGAGAGAACGAGCACGGCGAGGCGAGAACGAGGCAAGGGGAATGAGGCGAGCACGGCGAGAGAACGAGGCGAGCACGGCGACGGCGGCGACGGATGGCCGAGGCGAGGCGACGACAGAACGGCGGCGAAGCGTTAGGAAGGAGATGGATGGATTCGATCGTGAGGAGGAAAGGGATTCGCGACAAGTGATAAAAATTTGGAGACGGGCGAATAAATTCCGTCTCCAATTGGAGACGGGCGTATAAATTCCGTCTCCAATTGGAGACGGTCGTATAATTTCCGTCTCCAATTGGAGACGACATGCAGTCGGTTCCCATTTGGAGACGGCTAAAGCCCGTCTCCAAATTTGTTTTTATAAAAAAAATTTAATCAGGACGATAGATCGGGACGTTTTAACATGAGAAAATAGAAACAATCATTAAAAAGTATATGATAAACAATTCGTAAACGTTTTAACATGATTCATCATCAGAGTCACAAAATTGTTCCGTCGAATCTTCTGTATCTGATTCAAATTCTACATCTTCTATATCTTCATGAATATCATCTTCATTTCTTTCGAGTTCCTCCATTTCACCATGCGTAAGTTCTTCAACGCGTACATCGTCAATAGCAATAATCTCGGTCGTTTGTTGTTGCATTGGCAATTGTTGTTGTTTTGTGTTGTCGATAATGTCAACGCACCTTCCAATGTTAGACGCATAGCCATCAGGGAATTTCACATCTTCTTTCAACCACTTCAACAATTTATATTTCGTTTTATTTGACAATCTGAATATCGGTACTGGCGCTTTACCGTCATCACCTATATGTAACTCCCTTCGTGAGCAATATTCTTCTAGATCTTTGCGTGATTTAATATTGTCTTTTGTCTTCCCCATGACATTCAGTACTGTATTGATGATGTTATCAAAAAAATTCTTCTCTATGTGCATCACATCAAGATTGTGGCGAAGTTTCAGATTTTTCCAATACGGCAAATCCCAAAATATGCTCTTCTTGTACCAGTTATGAGTAATTCCATAACCACCAATTCTCGGATGATTGTTCCCTCCGCAATCTATACTCCTCGGAATACCCAAAGCAAGAAGTCGTTCATACAAAATCTCTTCGCCGGTCAAAACTGGAGGAGGAGATTTCCGCACAACTACATTCCTTTTAAAATTTCTCTTGTTGCGCCGTAATGCATCATCAACAGGAAGAAAACGACGATGACAATCAAACCAACTCATCTTTCTTCCATGTTTCAACTGAAAAGCATCTGTTTCTTCCATGAAATATGAACAAGCCAATCGACCATGCGTTGTCCATCCAGATAACATACTATAAGCTGGAAAATCACTTATTGTCCACATGAGAGCACCTCGTAACATAAAATTTTGTTTCCTCGAGACATCGTACGCTTGAACTCCATTCCATAATTCTTTTAATTCTTCAATAAGTGGTTGAAGAAATATATCCAAACTTCTTTTCGGATGATTAGGCCCGGGAATCATTATTGTCAAAAACAAAAATTCCCGTTTCATGCACATATCCGGTGGTAAGTTGTAAGGTGTCACTATAACTGGCCACAATGAATAATTCTTTCCAGACATCCCAAATGGATTAAAACCATCGGTACAAAGACCTAAATAGACATTTCGACTCTCAGCCGCAAAATCAGGGTATACCTTGTTAAAGTGTTTCCACGCCTCACCATCTGAGGGATGACACATCTCTCCTTCCTGACTTGAATGCTCAGCATGCCATCTCATGTCGCTTGCGGTCTCCACAGATTGATACAATCTTTTTAATCTGTCTGTAATTGGTAAGTACCACATACGACGATATGGAACCGATTTTCCATTCTTTGTTAAATAAAACCGATCTTTTCCACAAAATAGACAATTACTCATCTCCGATGTCTCTCTCCAAAAAATCATGCAATTGTCTTGACAAACATCAATCTTTTGATATGGCAATAAACCCAAAGATCGCATCATCTTCTTTGTCTCATAATAGGAGTCTACTGCATTATTATCTTCTGGCAAATAATCTCTTACTAATTGCAATATCGAATCCATGCAATTCTCAGACAAATTATTTTCAGTCTTCAAATTCATCAAACGTGCAGACAGAGATAACTGTGATAAACCACTCCTACAACCATCATAAAGTGGATTCCTAGCACTTTCTAGCATTTCAAAAAAACTTTTTGCTTCTTCATTCGGATCTTCTTCAATATTTTCGTTTCTTTCACGGAATACATTTTGCACCATTTCCACATAGGGGTTCATTTCTACATCTTGAGAAGACTCAAATTCATCATGATGTATAGTGCCCCTAAAGTTTTCCACAACATTACTAGATCGTGGTGCAAATTTTTCTCCATGACATAACCACATGAAATAATTCGGGGTAAATCCTCTTAAATAAAGATGCTTCCAAACAGTTCTCTCATTAACAAATTTTTCATTCTTGCATTTCACACATGGACAAACCAACGTACCCGTTTCTTTGTAAACTTGTTGATTCGTCGCCATTGTCATAAACTGTGTGACGCCTTCTATAAACTCTTTCGATACGCTTTGAGATTCTGGATCAATTCTTCTGTACATCCATTGTCTAGAATCGAAAATGTTCGATCTTGATGAAGATGCCATTATATCGCAAACACTATAGAAGTTATGGGGTGAAAAATATGAGAGTAGCTTATGAAAAACGGATCAATGGTTGTAAATAGAAATAGATTATTTATACACGGATTAGGGACTAACAGATTAATTTTCCGAAAAATCGTCCCGAAACCGTCCCTAAATCTATAGTCCTAAATCTAAATTTAGGGATGGTTCCAAACCCGTCTCCAAATTTGGAGACGGATGGTCAGCCGCGTCTAATCGGTCCCCATTTAGAAACGGATTAGGCACGACGCTTCGGTACCCAAATTTGGGGACGGATTAGTGACGGATTTCATTTTCGTTCCTAATCCGTGCCTAATCCGTTTCTAAATTTAGGGACGGAAATGTCGGTCCCTAAATTCCGTCCCTAATTTTCAATTTTCTAGTAGTGAAAGGATCTTGAGGAGGTTGAGGAGCTTGGATAATTTGCTGGGATTGCTGGGCAGCTTGCTGGTATGGTTGATGTCTTTGCTAAAATCCCGAATACTTCATCAGTTGAGTCGTTCGATATGAGAAGTTCGGGTGGTTCCTCCAATTCTGTTCGATGTCTTCACACACCGTGCATTGATACACTACATGCTCCGTATCTCTGCAATTCACATAGTACATAGTGTTCGCTGCATTATCCGTCGCTCTGCTCTGATTCGGCTCATATAGACCTTGAGTTTTGTTCGGCATACCTCTCGATGTGCACCACATATGATGTGATTCTAGCTCGGAAGAACCCTATTAGGCGGTGACGGGATCCCTAAAACCGTTAAACAACACGCTATCTCATTAGAACCTAAACCCACGTTTGAAAAGAACGGTTTTAGACCTCGATAGAACCTGGCTTAAGAACGTAAGACAATCAAAGACACTCAATCGCTGTGCGGAAGTAACGAATGATAAGTCGAAACACGATTCCAGCGGAATGATGATCCAAAGGAGTCGAAAACTGTTTCTAGAAGAACTAAAGAGAAAACCTCTCAAATAAAAACCGAAATCTGATGTTCTCCTACCTTAGGATAGCTTAAAAAGGATTCTAAGACAAAGAAACTAGCAACAAACAGTTCACACATGAACTAGTTCAAAGATAAATGCTAAAAAGAGAAGTTTGAAGGTCATCTTAGAAGAAACTCTTTGAATTCTGATCAGAATTCGTCCAAGCTCTCCAAAGACTTCAAATGGGCTTCATTTGGGCTTGAATGAGATGGATTAAAGCCCTAGAAGGTGTAGAAACATTCCCAGCTTGGTTTGTTTCCATTTCGGCTCGAAACTCGCTCATGAGCATGTTGTGGACCTCGGTTCGCAATCTGCATGCTCTCGCTGTTGTGATCGGTCCGACGAACTCGATTTGGCTCTCTTCTTCACGTCCTTGCTCCGGTTCAGCTCGTGGAGAAATGTCTCTGATGTCCTCATCATACTCCTCTTCTTGAAAACGATTTGTCCTCAAATCTGGATCATCTGCAT
>CM071861.1:31675266-31696674 GCA_036759665.1 Gynandropsis gynandra | reverse complement strand
AAAAACGCTAAAGTAAACCTAATCGATCATCAAACAAGTTAGAGCAAATTTTGGCCTAAGAACTTTCAGTCTTCATCTTAGGTTCACCATGGCTACCTATAAGAAAGTAAATCAAAGTCGAGCAAAGTGAGAAACCGCAGCTCTCTCTACCAAACAAGACTTCAAACAAATGCTAATCACATAATCAAAGAGGATACTTCTTTTGATTTTATTCTCGAGCTTGTTTATTCTTTCATTCCATTTGTTTTTCTTTCTTTCTTTATTCTTCTTTTGCTGATATCACGAACACACTAGGCTTCTAGGACGTCGGATTTGAAGGGATTCAACTCTACTTAGACCTAAACAACCGATGACAGTATACTCGTGCACCTTGTTCAAGAGTGCAATAGAGTAGATGCAATTTTTATGCGCCTAGCTCTTAGGACGTAGAAAGATAATCACCAACCCACCACTTAGACCCAAACCATCGAAAAAGTATCAAGGTCGATGCACTCATATCGATTTAGATCATGCTTTTAGGCATTATATCTATTGATAGCGGAGTGTTAGTGTGCGCTCTTATTTTCTGCAAAACAAGCTCAACTCGTGCGATCAAATCATCCTCATGAAAAACAAATAAAGCATCGCCAATATGAAGTATAATCATTTGGATACAGAGAATGAAAGAAACTAACTTAGAAAACTCGTCTAAGCTTCCCATAAATAACACTAGAATTCCCAAAGACTTACGACCCACTCATTCCTCAACCAACTAATGAGCTCTAACATGCAAGATATCACGGAAAAGGCCAACTTCTTAAGCATCCTAGGTTCAAGGCCCATCTCAAAACGTGGCACGGACAAATGCCTGGGACGACTCTAACTCAAAAATAACTAAAACTAACCTAAGAACTACAAAAACAAAAGAACATGAAACGAAGTCACCTGACAAACGTGAGCTACTCCCCCAAACTTGAATTGAACAACGTCCTCGACGTGAAGCTTCGATGGAGGATAAGGAAGGTGAAGTCACGATTTTAGGTCATCGTCTTTTTTTTTCTAAAATTTTCAAATAAACCAAGTCCGAAATATAATAAAAGCGAACAAATGCTGGGGTGCCTCCCAAAAAGCGCTTGTTTAACATCGTTAAGCTTGACATCTCCATGCTTCATGTGTGCGCGACGAGTGGATCGAATAGGGAGATGGAGTTTCTACTTTCGCTCGGTTGAGCGGGTTGATATAGCTTTGTGCGCTGCCCATTTGCTTTGAATGTCTCGCTCGATTAGCTCCATAGTTCTAAAGCGACATGTCTGAACACCTCTCGCACCTGAAAAGGACTGGACCAACGAGAACATAGTTTGCCCGGGAAAAGCTTAAGTCGAGAGTTAAAAACTAGAACTAAGTCACCTGGTCCGAAGTCATGAGGTATGATCTTCTTATCATTCCATCTCTTAGCATGCTCCTTGTGGATTATAGAGTTTTGGTATGCATTGCGGCGAAGTTCCTCTAGCTCATTCACCTGCAAAAGTCGTTTCTCACCTGCACTCTTAAGATCAAAGTTAAGAAGCTTTGTCGCCCAATAGGCACGGTGCTCTAGCTCGACGAAGAGGTGGCAAGACTTGTCATAAACAAGCTGAAAAGGAGTCATGCCAATGGGAGTCTTGAATGCAGTCCTATATACGGTTTTCTCTAATATGTCTTGATCTCCCTATTCAAAACCTCCACTTGTCCGCTAGTTTGGGGATGGTATGGTGTAGCTACCCGATATGTTACGCCATACTTCCTAAGGAGCGTTTCAAATTGTCGAGCAATAAACCATCACTAATGACTACTCTAGGGACACCAAAACGTGGAAAGATGATTTTCTTGAAAAACTTCATTACCACCCTAGAATCATTAGTCGGCGCAGCAATGGCTTCTACCCATTTGGACACGTAATCAACACCTACCAAGATATATCGGTTGCCACATGACGAGGGAAAAGGTCCCATTAAATCTACACCCTGAACATCAAATAACTCTACCTCAAGGATGTAGTTCTGTGGCATTTCGTTCCTCTTACCAACATCCATTGACACCTATCACAAGAGGAAATGTACCGATGTGCATCTTTGAAGAGGGACAGCAAATAAAAACCCAATTATAGCACCTTCGAAGCGGTCTTATACTTGCTGGAATGGCCCCCATAATCTGATCCATGACAATGGAAAAGGATGCTGTCCACCTCCTCTTCGGGAATGCATCTCCGAATGACCCCGTCCGCGCATCTCCTATAGAGAATCAGATCATCCCAATAGTAATGCTTTATGCTTTATGTCCACAAAGAATTTTCTGTGCGCATTAAAAGAAAGATCAGGGCGTAGCTTACCGCTCGCAAGAAAATTGACAAAATCAGCATACCAAGGATCGGGTTTACCGGGAGTTACCGCGCATATGTGGTCGTCTCTCAAGGATTCTTTGATAGGTCTCTCGTCCTCCACAACGACGCGAGAGAGATGATCTGCAACAATGTTCTCCGACCCTTTCCTATCTCAAATCTCAAGATTAAACTCTTGTAAAAGAAGGATCCATCGGATAAGGCGGGTTTGGCGTTCCTTCTTCTGTAAAAGGTACTTGAGTGCTGCTTGATCCGTGTAGACAATCACCTTTGAACCAACTAGATACGATTTGAACTTGTCAAAGACGAAGATGACATCAAGGAGTTCATTCTCGGTTGTGGCATAGTTGATTTGAGTGTCGTCTAGAGTCTTGCTAGTGTAGGAAATGACATGAGAAGCGTTGTCTCTATGCTGTCCCAAAACAGCTCCAACCGCATAGTCGCTAGCTTTTGCACATGATCTCAAATAGCAGGTTCCAATCCGGTCGTTAAATGATGGGCACTGAAACTAATGCTCTCTTGATCATGTTGAAGGCGTCGTGGCATTCCTTAGAGAATTCAAACGTGACATCCTTGGCCAGCAACTCCCTCAACGGTTTCGTGACCTTTGAGAAGTCCTTGATGAACCTCTGATAGAAAACCAGCGTGCCCTAGAAAACTTCAAATCTCTTTCACCAAAACCGGTGGAGGAAGTTTCTCAATCACTTCGATCTTAGCCTTGTCCACTTCTGTACCCCTCAAAGATATGATGTAACCTAGGCCAATCCCTTCCTTCACCATGAAATGGTATTTCTCCCATTTTAGAAGGAGATTGACCTCTTCACATTGCTGCAACACTCTAGAAAGGTTAGCAAGGGAATCATCAAAAGAAGAGTCATAAACGGAAAAATCGTCCATAACAATTTCCATAATGTGCTCAATAAAATCAGAAAAGATTGCCATCATGCAACGCTGGAAAGTAGCCGGAGCGTTGCAAAGGCCAAAAGGCATACGACGGTAAGCGAACGTTACATATGGACATGTGAATGTCGTCTTCTCTTTGTCTTGAGGGTGAATGGGAATATGAAAGAAACCCGAGTACCCGTCCAAGTAACAAAAGTAGGCGTGGTTCGCTAGTCGTTCGATCATTTGGTCTATGAACGGGAGAGGCAAGTGATCCTTCCTTGTGGCTTTGTTGAGCTTCCAATAATCAATACACATCCTTAGCCCGTTACGATCTAGTTGGAATCAGCTCGTTGTTCTCATTTCGTACTACCGTCATTCCACCTTTCTTGGACACTACGTGCATGGGACTCAACCATTCGCTGTCCGAGATAGGATATATGATACATGCATCCAAAAGTTTTAGTATCTCCTTCTTCACTACCTCTTTCAAATTAGGGTTCAGCCGCCTTTGAGCTTCAATGCACGGTTTGTGGCCGTCCTCCATGAGTATTCGGTGCATGCACAACGAAGAGTTCAGTCCCTTGATATCATCAATGGTGTATCCAATCACTCTCCTATGCTTCCTCAAACAATCAAGTAACTTCTTCGTCTCATCTGCATTCAAGTCAGGTTCACAATAACGGGATACGTATTATTACAACCAAGGTACTCATACCGAATAGAAGAAGGAAGAGGTTTAAGTTCAAGTTTGGGCGCCTTCTCCACTGCAAAATCAGAATGTATCTCGCATGGTATCTCCTCATATGGGGCATCCCTTAGTGCTTCAATAGCACTCATGAATTCGCCATAGACCTCGGCTTCTTCATCGGTAAGTCCTTCAACATCGCACACTCCCGTTAGGCATCTTTCAAGAGGATCAGAAGTAGTTACCCGTTTAAACGTGTCATTTGCTAACTCATCCAGAAAATCAACTCTAAAGCAAGACTCTTGAAGGAGGGTCCGTTCATAGAGTTGAACAAATTGAAATCTATCTTCTCATTTCCGACACGTAGAGAGAGCTTTCCTTGTTGTACATCTATCAAGGCACTTGCAGTAGCTAAAAAAGGTCTACCAAGAATAATAGGTACCCTAACATCTTCTTCAATATCAAGTACAACAAAATCATCGGGTATACAAAGATTACCTATCTTGGTGGGAATATTTTCGACAATTTCCACCGGATATCATACGGAACGATTCGCGAGTTATAAAGACATCTTTGTAGGTCTTAGATCTCCAAAGTTCATCCGCTTGAAGACCATGTGTGGCATAAGGCTTACGCTTGCTCCCAAATCGCACAAAGCATTGTCTATGTCGATGTTCCCCATGGTGCATGGTATGGATAAGCTTCCGGGGTCCTTCAACTTCGATGGCGCTTATTTTGAAGAATGGCGCTGCATTCTTCGGTGAGTACTACCGTCTCACTCTCATCAATACGCCTCTTATTAGATAGGATCTCTTTGAGGAATTTGGTGTATACGGGCATTTGTTGGAGGGCCTCTACAAACGGTATGTTGATGTGAAGTTTCTTGAGGATCTCTACGAACCGTTCATATCTCACTTCATTCTTGTTGCTCACCGACCGTCGAGCAAACGGTACAGGTGGTACATACGCCAGTGGAGTAATGTATGGCTTCTCTAAATCTGGTGCGACTCCCTCCATGATTGCAATGCGCTTTCCTTTGTCCTCTGACTTTCCAGCAGCCTTTTCTCGCTCTTTCGATGGGTGAACTCTCAATCACATTACCGCTGCGCAAGGTGATAGCGTTAACATGCTCTCTCGGGTTAAGATCGGGCTTTCCGGGTAGCATTTTGGAATTCCGAGAGGATGATGCAGCCTGTTGCGCAATGGAGTTTTCTAACATCTTCACATGTGTGCTCCAGCAATCCATTTTCAGTTCATTAATCGCAGTCCCCACTTGAGTCTTGAGTTCATTCATCACTGCTCCTATTTCCGCATTGAATTTTTTTTTAGTCGATTGTTGCTGTTTGATGAACTCGAGCATCACCGCCTCAAGGATTGACGAAGGAGCTTGAGGAGTTTGCTGGACTTGCTGGAATTGTTGTGGTTTCTGCTATGGCTGCTGCTTTTGCTGGAATCACGCATACTTCATTGGTTGGTTCGTTCGATACGAAAGATTCGGGTGGTTCCTCCTATTCGGGTTGTAGGTGTTCTCGAATTGTACGTTGCCTTGCATTGTGCATTGGTAAGTGATGGTGGAAATCAGGGGTTTAAAATTTTCTAGACCACTCTACCGCAAGTATACGGTACGTGTAGTACCAGGGTCGAACTCTGGGGACTAAGTGCAGCGTTAGAACTAAGATATCACGAGAAGAAGATTGATCAATATGTGGTTATCAAACTAGAAAATAAAGATAATGAAAAATAACGAAGCTAGATTTAGCAAGATGGAGTATCACAGGTTTCGGGAATACCGGAATATGCAATGGATGTTTCTATGGAACATGAAATCGGTTTATATCAATCGAAGGGGAACTAAAATCTAAATCCTCTACCTAGGGAATCAACATTATTCATCTCCCGATGCAGCAACAGAACTTCTAGATGCATAAAGAACGAATGGGAAATTCAAGCTCTAATATCGGAAATGACTCTCCCGATGCCTAAATCCTCTATCTAGGAAAATCAACGTCACTCATCTCCCGATGCAGCGTGGAACATCTGGATGCATGAAGAACGATAGGAAATTCAACCTCTAATATCGGAATAATGGGAACTCAACCTCTATTGACGGAAATCACTCTCCCAATATCTAAATCCTATATCTAGGATATAAACGTACTCACCTCCCGATGCAATAATCTATAACCTAAACGCATGATAAACAATGGGAGTTCTACCTTGGTTATTATTGTTCCTAAATAGATTAACCGATCGGCCAAGATTCTCATCAATCTAATTCATTCGAAGGTTAATCCCAAGACTCAAATTTGACTCTCCCGATGCCTATATGAATCTCTAATTTCATTCAAACATGTCTAATCTCATCCCAACGGATCTAGTCTCATTCAAACATGAAATCAACAAAGAAAGAATGCATTACGTACATGTCTACAATCTATCGAACCATACGATTGAACAAAACCGCAATCAAACATTAATGAACCAAACAATCCATTACAATGGCATCCCTAACCCATGATAACAGAACTACTCAGAATACACAGGGAAACAAACACAAACGAAGTAAATATTCAAATTCCTTATCATCCCTAGCGTGGCCTCGGATGAATCCTTTGGGTAGCCAAATTATTCAGCCGTGTTCTCTCCTTTGTCTCCTGTATATTGTAGTCTCTTTTTCTAGTATGTGTGTCACTCCCTGCTCCTGGATGGCTTCCTGCTCTTTCTATTTTTCGTTTAAAACCTAAAACAAATTGTTCCTAAAAAGGGGACCCGCGCGTGGTAATGCTCAATCCACGCGGGCTGAGTGCTCCTCAACCAGCCCGAGCGGTCTCCTTAGCTCCACGAGTCGTGCAACATCCGCTGGAAATGCAGCCCGTGCGGGCTAAGATAGCCACCCCGCGTGGGGTCATCAATTTCATCCAATCCAAGCGTGCTCCTAAGCTCCCCGAGTCGTGCAAACTTTTTTGGGGTTACAGCCCGCGCGGGGCCTCTTTCAAGCCAGAGCGGGCTTAGTTAACTTCTTGTTTTTGCTCCTTTCACTCGATGCTCGGGTGTTCCGTTTGGTTCCGTGGCTTGAAATTGTTCCGAATGGTTTGTAGCTCCCAATGTGCAGTTGAATCCAGGAATTGCTATGTAGTCCTTTTTATTGATTTTCAGGTATTAAGGCAACAAGGCCTATTCGAGCTATGCAAACTATACGAAAATGATGTAAATGCTTAGCCTAAAACTAACACACACTATGTGTTATCAGTAAGCCATATGATCCGTATCTCCACAATTTTGCACAATACATGTCATTCACCGCATTGCCCATCGCTTGATCAATTTTGAGAAGACCTTGTGTCTTGTTCGGCATGCTTCTTGGTGTGGTTCATGGCAAGATTGTCAATAAGCTCGTATGCCTCTTTAACGCTTAAGTCCATGAATGATCCTCGAGCAGCGTTGTCTAACATCGTTCTATGCTCATATGTGATCCCATTGTAGAATGTTTGGCTCACGTACCACTGCTCTAGACCATGATAAGGACATATTTGCAAAAGGTCCTTGAATCTCCCCCATACATCAAATAGCGTCTCTCCCTCTCGGCTTCTAAACATTGTGATTTCTCCTCTCATTTGAATCATCTTGCTCGGAGGGAAGAACCATGATAGCAATGTCTTGCAAAGCTAGTCCCATGTAGCGATCAAACCAACGGGAAGAGATTGCAGCCACGTCTTTGCTCTTCCCCCAATTGAGAAAGGGAAGAGACACAACAAAATAGCATCCTCCGAGACTCCATGAATTTTAAATGTGCTTGATAGCTCTAGGAAATCTTGTAGATGTTGATGAGGGTCTTCGTGATTTCTGCCCATAAACTGTTTTTGGTATAAGATGTTGATCATCGCAGGCTTGATCTCGAATTGCTCCCTCGCAACAGTAGGCATCTTTATTGCAGTTTGGACAATGCTCATGTTCGGCACCACGTAATCATGAAGACAACGTGGTGGAGGAGCCTGCGGTTGCTGTAATTGCGCCACATTACCGATGGGTAATTGCGGCTGTCCGTGACCATCCAATATATCATTTTGATTGTTCATTGCTCGTGGATTAGTTGTATCTACTCTTTTTTCTTCCTTGACCTTCTTTCGCTGTCTAATCGTTCTCATCTCGGGGGGGGTCAATTCGATGCAAATTCGAATTACCGCGAGATCGGGTCGTGCACCTACGAAGGACAAGTAAAAAGAATTAGTAAAATAGACAAAGGAGAAAAGAAAAACAAAAAGAAAACAAAAACAAGTATGATTCTAAATCTGAAACTAAGGCGTGTTGACAATTAGTCCCCGGCAACGGCGCCAAAAACTTGATGTGTGTTAAGTTAAACAAGTTAATATAAGACTACCCGCAAGTGCACGACACATGTGTAGTAGTTAAGGTGTCGATCCCACTGGGACTAATGTAACATGATTTAAGAATCAAAATTTGAACCAATGCTTGCTACGAAAAATAAAGATGAGATGCAATGATAAAGTGGATGAATATGCAGTGGATAAACAAGTCCTAAACAAAGAGACAAACGTCCTAGAATCCAGTTTCAACACATAGCTTCCGAAACCTATCTCTGATCTATCTAATCGTGCATTCCCTATCAAGATATCTAATGCAGACGATCCTAATGTAGAACCTATCCTCTCTCAAGACATAGGAACGTGGCTAGATTGAGTCATCCCCTACATTCGTGGCTGACACCCCAACTAAACCCCATTACGATTCATGATTCGCCCGATTCAACCCTCAACCGTTACCACCCTACTTCCGTGACCTAGTCTCGGTTGTTCTAAGCCTGATCTTCTAGGACTAGAATTCACCTTTTAGTCCTTCTCCTAATCCCTAACACATGAATATATGTGGCCATTCGTAAACACAAGTCATTAAGCGCTCAGACAAAGAATAGATAAACGAAATGGGGGAAATGCATTCATAAACAAATCAAAGATGGTTTCGGGATAGCCATGGGCTAATCCCTTCTCCTACAACAAATCTACTACTCCATCATGAGTTTAAACAACATAAACAAAATAATAGAGTGAGGAGCATAGAAATATCGAACGAGAGATGATCCCGAATCAATTCTCGACTCCTTGTTGTGTCTTCTGTCAAAGAGGGCTCGTGAATGGAATGATCGATGCTGTGTACCGTCCTAGGGTTCTGCTGTGTTTGCTTACTTCTAAACTCAATTTGGGCTCTTTTTTATACAAATTCCCGATTAGAGAAGTTCTAGGGTAGTTGTTACAGCCATCCCCCGCACGGGCTAGGGAGGCAATCCGCGCGGGCTCACTTGCTCTTGTAACCCGCACGTGCTAAGGGTTAGCATGACTCAAGCACAACCTGTTGGAACACCACCCCGTGCGGGCTAAGGAGAGCACTCCGCGCGGGCTCCTCATGCAGCTCAATCCATGCATGCTGAAGGTGAGCACGACTCGGGCAAGTGCTGCTGGATGTTCAGCTCAAGCGGGCTAAGGAAACCACCTCATTGGGGGGCCTTTTCTCCTCATGTCATGTTGCATTCCTTGCCTGTTTCTCGTCCTGTTTGATCCGTTAAAATCTCTTATGCTCGTACTTTCTCTCGTGTATGTTCCTTAGCTCCGAAATGGACCAAATACACATAAAAACCTATGAGAAAGTAAATCAAAGACGAGCAAAGTGAGAAACCGCAACTCTACCAAACAAACAAGACTTCAAACAAATGTTAATCAAATAATCAAAGAGGATACTTGTTTTACTCTCGAGCTTCTTTATTCTTTCATTCCATTTTTTTTCTTTCTTTCTTTATTCTTCCTTTATTGATATCCCGAACACACTAGGCATCTAGGACGTCGGATTTGAGGGATTCAACTTCTACTTAGATCCAAGCTACCGATGACGGTATACTCTTGCACCTCGTTCAAGAGTGCAGCGGAGTAGATGGCGTTTTTATGCGCCTTGCTCTTAGGACGTAGAAAGATGATTGCCAACCCACCACTTAGACCCGAACCATCGAAAAAGTATCAAGGTCGATGCACTCATATCGATTTTAGATCATGCTTTTAGGCATTATTTCTATCTCTCGTGTGACCTATTGTTGCACACGCCATGTGTAAGGAGTCTTCCGACTCAGCTGCAGCAAGGGTTACCCATCTTACCTTCAGAGTGTCGTTTCAGTGAGGATCTCGTCAAGTTATATCAGAGCTTGCTCTAGAAAAGAATGGTTCATCTGTTCGGTGTTTGGTTGTTCATAATCCGGTAGCTAGGGATTGAACCGTACGTAGTTTCTGTTCGTTGTTACGTATCGTTTGTGTTACGAGTCTTTGTTGCTCGTGCGCTACGTGTTTTCCTTGTGGGTTGCTTTGTGTGTTACTTGTGCAGGCTGTCCGTGTGGTTGTTGTGCGTTTAATCATCAAAATGCAATGGGAGATAGCAGTGCAGAAACCAGCCGAGTAAACAAGATGTTGATTGAAGCTCTTGCGGCTCGATTGGAGCAAACTGTTAGCACCAAAATGGAAGCGTTTCGGCAGGAGATTTGGCACAAAATTCAGGCCCAACCAAGAGTAAATCGTACTCTCAATCAACGAGAAAGGATTCAGGAAGAAGAGGACAATAACTATATTGAACGAGGCAGTTCATCGTCGTCTCGATGTAGTCAAAGACGACGCCGAGGGGTACGGGAACGTAGGGACGACCTTGCTGGTCTTAAACTCAAAATCCCTCCGTTCCACGGTAATGCTGATCTGGGCTCTTATTTGGAATGGGAGAAGAAAATCGAACTCGTGTTTGGTTGCCAGCACTAACCGAGACCAAGAAGGTTAGGGTTGCTGCCACGGACTTCTACGATTACGCTTTGAGTTGGTGGGATCAATTGGTAACTTCGAGGCGACGTAACGGAGAGTAACCTATAGAGACGTGACTGGAAATGAAAGCTATAATGCGTAAACGATTGATCATTTGATTAGTTGCTCCAGAACCAAAATAAGGTCTCATATCATTTACTAGCTCTTTTCGATTGATCATTTGATTAGTTGCTCCAAAATCCACTATCATATAATTGTTAGGACTCTTAGTAAGAGATACGTAACCGGAATTTCCAGAAGTGTTTGAGGTTAGCCCCGAACTTTTAAGAGTTTGAAGTATCTCATTGATTTGATCCTGCAAAACAGAGTTTGTGTTGGAAACACTATGAGCGGCTTCTTTTGGCTGGTAGTTATCCCTTGGACGAGATGGTTTCAAATGGGGATGGAGAATCCAACACTTTTCCTTGGAGTGATCCTTTTTCTTGCACTGCTTACACAATATTGGTTTCTTCTCGTAGCGCTGATTTGTTCGACTAACGTGAGCAACATCACTTGCTGAACCTTGGAAGAGCCGATTAGTTCCTTCTTCCTTTTTTACCAGCATGCAAACTTCAGAAAATTTGGGAAGTGGATTCTGTCGGAGGATATGATTGATGAGATCATTGTAGGGTCGGTCCAATGTTAGAAGAAGCTCAAACACGTCATCTTGTTCATCACGTGCAGCAATCTCCATAGGATCCGTTGTGAACGGGCGCAACACTCTTATCTCAGCCTTGAGACTGTTAAAATCTGCGATATGTTGATTGAACTCCTTGCTAGCTTGTTGGAGATTATTGAGAGCATGTTTGATTTCATAAACCCTTGTAAGGTTTGATGAATTTCCATATACTAGTTTCAGCTCATCCCAAAGTGCTTTTGGAGTCCTTTGTGATTGTATGCTTCGAGGATATGAGGAGCAAGAGAACTTTGAAGTATTCCCAAAGCATTCATGAGATCTTGTTCTACCTTTTCAGCATAATCACTTGCCACAGCTTTTCCATTGGGTTGAGGAGGCTCCAGGACATATTTCCACAAACCTTTTCCTCAAGATTTGTTTTTGCCACCCGAAACCAGTTCAAATAGTTTTTTCCATTGAAAACAATGGGAATTGGTCCTAGATTCACGGTTGACATGATAAACAAGAGAAAGGGAACAAATTTGTTTATTGGTGAAATAAAGGATAAGACAAAGTTTGAACAAATTCAGAAGGTTTGAACAAATTCTGGATTCAATCGACGTAAAAAGCGTTCAATGAACTAGAGCCAGAAAGTTTGAAAATAAAAAAAATTAAGAATCATGCCCAAAAGATAAAAAAGCTCTGATACCATGTAGAAAACGAGAATAATACGAGAGAATATTATGAGAATAGGAGAGAATAGAATGAGAATAAGGCTAAGAATATTTTAATTTTGTATAGTATTCTTATTCACAAGAGGTTACATATTTATAGGAGATTACAAGCAATAAATAGAGTGCTTGCATGGAGAATGAGAGCAAATGAAGCGTAGAGTTACAAGAGAGAAGAAATAAGTGTTGTTTGACTCTAGAACTCATCGAACTCATCACTGTGGTCTTCTCTTCGTTTCAACAGGTTTGGATGCAACATCGAGTTACTCACCATGACGGTTTCCTTCTCCATATCTCGCTTGTTTGCAAGTACGTGTTTGAGGAACTTGGCGTAAGAAGGCATCTTCTTCAACGCTTTGTGGAATGGAATGGTGATGTGCATCTTCGTCAACATCTCAGCAAACTTTGCAAATTGAGCGTCATCATTTTTCTTGCGTTGTCGTTGTGGAAATGGCAAAAGATGAGGCCTCGGTTCAGATTTAACGTATTTCGACTCTTTTTCCTCCTTTTTATGCTCTTCAGCATTGTTACCCTTTTCCACTACTCTACTAGATGATTCTCCTTTTTCAAACTTCAAATGAGTGGGCTGATCCAGCGTCTTACCACTCCTTAAGTGAACTGTGTTGATTTGCTTACCAGGATTTGCTTTCGGCCTCCCCGGTTGCACTCCTTGTGGTTCAGAGGAGTTTGCAGCAAGTTGTGCAACTTGAGTATCCAAGATCTTTAAGTGCGTTTGAATCCCCACAACTTGTTTATTTACATCTTCATGGTCTGCTCTCATCCTTCTAAGCTCGTTGTATTGATCTTTTTGTCCTTGTAAGATTTGAGCTAGCATAGACGTAATAATGGCGTTAGCTTCTTGTTGCGGAGGAGGGGACGCACGTGGCTGATAATTCTGGGTTTGGACCTGCGTCTTTGGCTGAAAATTCTGATTCCTTTGCTTTGCTCGTGGATGAAAGTATCCCGATAGTTGTTGTGCATTTAATGTATCGTCGGAATTCTTGTAAGAGAAGTTTGGATGATTTCTCCATCCACGATTATATGTGTTTCCCAAGGGCTGATTGTTGCTCACGTAGTTTACTTCCTCATACCCTTGGACTCCTTGATCCTCTAATTGCTCCGAATATTGTGGACGACACGATTTAGATAGATTTGATCCTGCACTTCGGCTAAATCGGCATATAGAGCATGCACGTCGTTCACATGAGCTACACTTGCTGGAGTGTTGCGGTTGTATTCTCCAGCGGCATTGCTATCCTCATTGATCATACGATTGATCAAGTCTTTGATTTGTGGAAAAGTGAGGTTGCTCAAAGAATCTCCAATTGCGGCTATGATCAGAATCCTCGTGTTATCAATGAGTCCTTGCAAAAAGTTGTGTATAAGATAGCTTTGATCCATGTCGTGATGTGGGCAAAGGCGTTGATAGCCTTTGTAACATTCCAACGCTTCATAAAAACTCCCAGCTGCTCCTCAGACGAACGTGTTGATTTGATTCTTGGCGAGTTAAGCTTTACTTTGAGGGAAGAATCGCGTCATGAATTTTTCCTCTAGCTGTCCCATGATCATATAGAGTTTGCCGGTTGGGAATACGACCAGTCTTGCGCTTTATATTTCACAGACAATGGGAAGGCAGCAAGCATGACGTCCTCATCCGAGACTCCTTCTCTAGTTCTGATAGTTCTATAGAGCATCTTGAAGTCCGTACTAAGCATTTGGATGAATGCTGGTTGTAATTCGATGTGAGCGTCCCTCCTAGTGATGCAAGACAAGAGTTGTGTATGCCTAGGGACCTATGATAATAGGTTAACGCGGTTAGAATTTGTGGCGCAACAAGACGTGGTGCGTTTTGGTTGATACGCTATACCATCTCTTTGTCTTTTCTCTCGTCTGCAAGTTTTGGTTCTATTACTTCTTCGGGCTCGATGTATAAATCCGCTGGTGTGTCGTGTATCGGTTGGCTTGCACTAGCTTTCAATTTTTTACTCAAATCCTGAGTGTTTTATCTATCTCTGGATCGTAAACTAGATCAGCACTACCGACACTGCTCTTGCACTAGTGATCTGCACAAGAAAAGACAAACACAAACGAAAAACGTGTGAACTCCGAAAAAGTAAAAGAAATGGACTCGAGAAAAAGAAAACAAAACAAAAATCACGAAAAACAAATAAGACTCCGGAAAGGACTATGTCCTAATCCAAAAATATCCTAACTCTAAAGCATTACTCAATTCCTCAGAAACGGCGCCAAAAACTTGATGTGGTTAATCTCAAGTAATAATTACCTAGACTTACGCTTCTGCAAGAATACGGATCGTATAGTACCAGGGTGAAACACGAGGAATAGGTGCAACCTAAAGTTAGTAACCTAAGGAATAGGATGGTAAAAATCAATAAGTGTTCGAATGTGAGTAGAGCTAAACTAACTAAGCTACAGACTTAATTAAATTAACTAAATACCACATGTTTCGAGAGATGCACGACGATGCAATGAAGTTCTAACATGATCTTTTGTCTTAGATATTATCACGAGTTCAGAGAATTCAAGCTCTAATATAGGAACTGATTGGCGTAGACTTGTCCACTACCTAGCGTGCGTACTACCAATCTCCCGATTGTGTAATCTCACTCACTAGATTCATTAAGACTGTTATCCTAATCCCTAGACTCAATTAACCGACTTGGCGTAGATTCTAAATTGATTAAATCCTAAATCATGGCTAAGTTCCAAAGTTTAATCACCTGGCATAGATTCATTAGATTTCTGCAATCATTCATTTAAGTAGCGTGCAAGAACGATAACATTAAGAATAGCCAATCATTTTGAAAATGATCAAATACCATAATCATTCATTCAAGTGGCATACAAGAATAAAAGAATTAAGAACCACCGATTAAGAACAATACTTCATTACACGAACATAGACTTAGAAAACAAAACACGAAAGATAACTATATTCAACATAGATAAAGAATGAGATTCCTCTCTATTCTATTACAGATGTCTTCAACAGTTTCTCCATCCTCCGAATTCGTCGCCCTGTCTCTATCCTCGTTCTGCGCTCCTCTATTCTCTCTCTGCTCTGCTATGCCATCTGCACATGTGTCTCTCCAAATGAGTGTCTTCCTTTTGCCCCCTTTCTTCTCCTTTCCTCTTTCTTTTCTTTCCTTTTCTTCTTCTTTCCTCTTTAGCGAAGTATTTCCATTCTTTCTCGTTAGTTTCCTTGAGTGTTTAAACGGCTGAATCTTTCCTTTTTTTTCTTGTTGCAGACTACGGATTCCCTCATGCCCAACCGGGCAAAAGATTAAGCTCGGTCGGGCATATCCTAAAATTATAGCCCGATCGAGCTTCACCTATGCCCGGGCGGTGCTGCATGTTTGGGTTTCTTTCTGTTTCATAAGCCCGGTCGGGCTGGGAGTAGTGCTCGGTCGGGCACCTCATCTTCCTTGTGCTCTCGGTCATGCTGATGGGGTGAGATCGGTCGGGCACTCCATTATCGTTGTGCGCCCGGTCGTTCTACACATTGTGCTCGGCCGTGTAGGTTGGTAGTGTAGGACATTTGCTCGTATTTGCTCGTGTTAGTGTTCAATGTCTTCATTTCCTGCAATTACACGAGAAAACGCTGTAATAAGACTAAATGATACTTGATGCTCGGTAAACTAATTATGAAAATGAACTAAAATATTATAACAAAATAGATGTTATCATTCTCCTCCAGACTTGAACCTTTGCTCGTCCTCGTACAAGTCTAGAACTAAGCATAAGAAGAGTTAGGCAACAACATGATACTAGAGAAATTAGCCGAGGAAGTTCTTGAAGACTTTGGGAATATCGATTCCCTGGAGATGGCTCTCTTAGCAGCTGGAGAATGGTTATACAAAGACCCAGAATGAAGTGGCACATTACAAGAAGCTATTGGACGAAGAAAAGAAGAAGGAAATCCCAGACAGCCCGACCAAGCAACATGCCATGCCCAACTTGGCATCATCACTACGACACAACACGATCGAGCAAGACTTAAGCCTGACCCGTGCATCTTCTTTGGCACAAACTAGCAGAACATCAAGCCCGACCGGGTCGTTAATGATGCACGACCAGGCTCTAACTTTTGAGAACAGCACGATCTGGCAAACATCGAGCCCGACCCATGCGTTCCTCTAGGCAACAGTTGAGAACGACAACAGTCCGAACGGGATGTACAATATCCACAACGTGGCCCGAGTGGACCTGAGCTCAGACCAAGCAAATGTTACGGCTCAGTATAGAGACTTCCATGTGACCCAAGAAGACTGCAGTGTGACCCAAGCTATATGCAGCATGAACGCAAACACTCCTGGGACACAAAGAAACCACATCGAATGCCCAACACCCTATTTGAGCATCGACAAAGAACCCAAGGTGGAGGTGAAGCCCTTACCACAAGGGCTCAGGTATGAATTCATCGGACTTGAATCTACCTATCCCGTGATAAAGAACGATGAATTAGGTGAATCCTAGAAGGAACGATTGTTAGACACTCTTGGAAATATAGGGGTGCTATAGGTTATACACGAGCATATTAAAGGAGTTAGTCTAGCTCCTTGCATCCATAAGATTCACCTAGAACATTATTCTAAGACCTCCATTGAATATCATCGTAGACTATTAATATGAGTGAAGTAGTCAAGAAATATGTTCTTAAATTGTTAGACGCAGGCATCATATACCCTTTATTGGATATCGCATGATGCCCTTCGGTTTGTGCAATGCACCCGCCACATTTTAGCGGGGCATGACTTCTATATTTTCTCATGTGAACGGTGAGATTATGGAAGTGTTCATGGATGATTCCTTAGTCTATGGACCTTCCTTTGATGTTTGTCTGACCAATATTTGTAAAGTACTAGGCAGGTGCTTGTAAGCGAATCTAATGCTCAATTGGGAGAAGTGTCACATCATGATTTTCGAGGGCATTGTATTGGGTCACAAAATTTTAGAAAAAATGATAAAGGTTGACAAAGCTAAGATAGAATGATGCACACCATCTACTATGCGAGTAGAACCTTGGACAACGCCTAATGCAACTATTCCACAACTAACAAGGAGCTACTAGCGATCATCTTTCGATGCGATCCTCGCTGGAACGACACTCTAGAACGAATGTATGATGGAAACCCTTGCTGCAGCCGAGCCAGAAGACTTCTTACACAAGGCATGTTGATAGATAGGTCACACGAGTGTTGCGGAAGGTTCTGGATTGGTAGGATGGATAACCCGTGCTGCAGCCGAGTCGGAAGACTCCTTACACAAGGCGTGTGGAATAATAGGTCACACTAGAGTTGCGGAAGGCTCTCGATTTACCGAGCTCATCTTCAAGGATATGCACACCTACGAAGAACGAATGAGTGTTGGATATTACGCTCCAAATATTGATGGATATGAAACACCAACATGGTGGAATTCTTAAAGAGAAATTTGAAATTGAAATTCAAAATCAAGGTTGTTGTGTGTACAAGGGGGTGGATGGCCATAGGAAGGAAGAAGTCATGCAAGACTTCAATGCCACCATAAATGCATGCAAGCCATGCAAGGCTTGTAATTTTAAATGAACAAAAATTTAAAATACAAAATATAAATAAACGTAAGACAAAATACTTCGATATGATCGATGTATGAAGTCTCGGCTCAACAATTAGGAAAACGGAAGTGAGTCGTGGCCTCGTTAAAAACCCTCCATAGGAAAACCATGTGGGACAAAACCAATGGTGGGAAAAGAGCACACACGAAACACTTACCCTAATTGTTGATCGTTGCGAGATATGCTTCGGTTTGTAGTATGATTCTGATGTCGGGACTTCCTTGTGGACTCAAGCACTCATCTTGAACTTGCACGGCCGTGAGAATACTGATGATAGCCTCCTTGAGCATCCTAGCTTTAGCTCGGGTCATGGGACCTGCTAGTATGGTTAAGGCATCCTCCTCTCTAGCCCTAGCACGGGTCATGGGACCAGCGTCCTTCTTTCTCTCCTTGGGATGGGTCGTGTCCACCTTTCTCTCTTTTGGACGGGTCGCGTCCTTCTCCTTCTATTCAGCATGGGTCGCATCCTCCTCAGCACGGGTCGTGTCCTCCTCAGCACGGGTCGCATCCTCTTCACTCGCTACGGCACGAGTCGCATCCTCCTTTCTTGCTCTAGCTCGGGTCACGGGATCTTTCTGTAATATTGAGGCATTCTCTTTATGCTCGGAATCCTCGACGCTGTCCAAGATCATAGCATACCCTCCCTCTTGAAAAGGATTTGTCCTCAAATCTGTTTGATCTGCGACAAAAAGGCACCAAATCAGTAACATTAAAACAGGGACTCACATTATACTTACCTTGCAAGTCGAGTTGATAAGCGTTGTTGTTGTTGCTGATTCTTTTGGTCTTTGTGAAGGATCCGTCAATTTGGGGTATCAACTTTGGGTTTCTCTTGTTCGGGAAACGCTCCTTTTGCAAACGAATCCACACTTGGTCGCCGGGTTCGAAAATCATTCGCTTCCATCCTTTGTTTGCCTGCTTTACATAGAGTTTTGTTTTCTCCTCTATGTTCTTCCAAGCTTTCTCGTGGATCTGTTGTACCATCTTAGCTTTCTGTTCTCTGTCTAAACTAACTTGATCACTTGAAGGTAACAACATTAGATCCAAAGGTGAGGCGGGTTGAATCCGTAAATGATTTCAAATGGTGAAAATTTGGAAGCAGAATGTACATAATGATTATATGCGAATTCACCATGTGGTAAGCATTCTTCCCAAGTTCTCAAATTCTTTTTAACAATTGCACGCAAAAGAGTTTCTAGGATTCGATTAACTACCTCAGTTTAACCATCAGTTTGTGGATGACACGTCGTGGAAAACAATAACTTAATTCCTAACTTTGATCATATAGAGTTTTCCTGAAGTGACTAAGAAACTTTGTATCCCTATCGGAAACTATCATCCTAGGCCTAGGCATTCCATGCAACCTGACTATTTCCGTAAAGAATAGATCTGCTATGTGTAATGCATCATTTATTTTGTAGCATGCTATAAAATGTGACATTTTAGAAAACCTATCTACAACCACAAATATTGAATCATTTCCTGTCTTAGTCCTAGGCAACCCAATCACAAAATCCATATATATATATATCAGTCCAAGGGTGAGTTGGGATAGGAAGAGGTGTATACAAACCGTGAGGTTGAACCTTAGACTTAGTTTGTTTGCACGTGACGCATCGTTCACAAATTTGCTCAACATCCCTCTTCATATGCATCCAGTAGAAGTGGTCCTGTAATATCTTAAGAGCTTTCGTAATCCCAAAATGTCCCATAAGACTGTAGAAAACGAGAATTATGCGAGAAAATAGTATGAGAATAGGAGAGAATAGAATGAGAATAAGAGAGAATAAGGCTAAGAATATTTCAATTCTCTATTGTATTCTTATTCACAAGAGGTTACATGTTTATAAGAGATTACAAGCAATAAATAGAGTACTTGCATGGAGAATGAGAGAAAATGAAGTGTAGAGTTACAAAAGAGAAGAAACAAGTGCTGTTTGACTCTAGAACTCATCAAACTCATCAATGTGGTCTTCTCTTCGTATTAATTTCGCCCAAGACCCTATTATGAGCATATTGAGCTCATTTCAACAATCCCCCTCAAGCTCGACACAATCAAGACGTATCATGGTGAGGTGCCTCGTTAAAAACCTTCCCGATAAAACCCATTATGACAAAACTCGGAGAAGGGAAAAAGAATACACTCACGCACCATAATGGGATTGGTCGAGCTTGCCATTTGAAAATGGTTGGTGAATGTCTAGTAACCCTAGTCATAGCTGAAGCTTCTTGTTAATTTTCTTATTTGTAGCTTTGGTGAAAATATCAGCGAGATGCTCCTTGCTTGAAGTATAGTAAGTGTTGATGATACCATGCTTAATCTCTTCCCGTATGAAGTGAGAATCGATCTCGATGTGTTTGGTTCTCTCGTGGAAAACCGAGTTGGCTGAGATATGTATCGCGGCTTGATTATCACAGTGAAGAGGGATTGAATGATTTGAGGAGACTCCGATATCTTGTAGCAACGGCTTTATCCACATCAGTTCGTAGGTGGTGCTTGCCATAGCGCGATATTCTGCTTATGCGCTTGATCGAGCCACCACGGATTGTTTCTTGCTTCTCCATGTGACAAGGTTGCCCCCAGCAAAGGTATAGAACCCGGTTATAGATTTCCTATCATTTTGATCACCAGCCCTATCCGCATCACAATATCCTGCTATGTCTGTGTGTCCATTTTGCTTCATGTGAATGCCTTTAACCGGCGATCCTTTTAGGTACCTCAATATTCTTTCGACTATACTCCAAGCTTGAAATTTGGGAGAGTGCATTTGTTGGCTAACCTGATTCACAGCAAAACACAAGTCAAGTCGTGTGATTGTGAGATATATTAGCTTACCTACTACACGTTGATATCTTCCAATATCATTGTACTTTTCTTCGATTGGAGTTTTTGCAGGTTTAGCTCCAATTTTTCCTGTTTCTTGTCGCAAGTCAAGAGTGTACTTCCTTTGAGATAAGAACAACCCATTAGAAGTACGAGCAATCTTCAATTCCTAGAAAGTACTTAAGTTCACCTAAGTCTTTAATATCAAAAGTAGTTTTAAGAAACAACTTGGTGGTTTCAATTCCATGCATATCGTTACCTGTGATGATAATATCATCAACGTATACTAAGAGAACGATAATACCTATTTATCCCTGAATTGAAAACATAGAGTGATCTCATTCACTTCGTAGGAACCCATAGCTTAGAAGTGCATCATGGAGTTTGTGATACCAAGCTCGTGGTGATTGTTTTAGGCCATAAAGAGCCTTTTTTAGCCTGCATACTTTACCACTTGGTGAATCGAGTCCCGGAGGAGGAGACATTTACACTTCTTCATCCAAATCTCCTTGGAGGAATGCATTTTTGACATCCATCTGCCAAAGGTTCCAACACAAGTTAATAGCGACAAAAAGTATAATACGAACCGTATGAACTTTTGCTACAGGGTCAAAAGTTTTCGTGTAATCTTCTCCATAGGTTTGTGTAAACCCTTTCGCTACTAATCGTGCTTTGTATCTATCGACTCTTTTGTTATTTGGTAGTTCAACTAATTCCCACGTGTTATTCTTTTCCAAGGCATGTATTTCCTCTTCCATTGCATCCCTCCATTCTTTTTGAGTTGAGGCTTCTTCAAAGCTGACTGGTTCTTGAACCTGATCAATTTTACTAAGAAACGCACGATAATCGTTT
>CM071861.1:31656528-31675109 GCA_036759665.1 Gynandropsis gynandra | reverse complement strand
GTATAGTTGGCTGCATTTGATTCTGATTCTGGTCCTCTTCGTGTGTTTCTTCATGGTGTTCTTGTTGTGTTTCCTCCAAGTGTTCTTGTTATGTTTCCTGCAATGGAGTTTCATTAAAAATATCGAAATTGTGTTCATCCTCTCCTTCTTGTGTTTGGTGTGATGAATTGGTTTCTGATTCTCAAGTATCTCTACTCATTGATTCATATGGAGAAGGAACAACAACCTGAGGGGATGGGACTCTTTCATTAGTAACATTAAGATTTTTCACAGGGGTACGAAGTGTCAACCGATATTTGATAAATTGGTAAGGTCTTCAAGCTCATCCAAATTGTTGCGTCCATAATAAGCTTTTTCTTCATCAAACTTGACTTCTCGAGAGACAATGACTCTTCTTGTTTGAGGATGATAACATTTGGAGCCCTTTTGAGTAATGGAATATCCAATGAATAAACATTTTGATGCTTTTTGGATCAAGTTTATGTCTTTGTCCTTCATCTACAAGAACATAGCAAACACAACCAAAAACCTTTAGATGATCAATCTCAGAGTTTGTGTTATTTAGTACCTCATACGGTGAGATATCGCCTAGGCACTTGGTGGATAGATGATTGATCAAGTGGCAAGCAGTGATGACTGCATCTCCCCAATATTGTTTTGGTATATTCATATACACCATCATTGTTCGTGCAACTTCCATGAGATGTCTATTCTTGCGTTCTGCTACTCAATTTTGTTGAGGAGTATAAGCACATGATGTTTGATGGACAATTCCATTTTGTTCAAGGTATTGGTTGAATTGTTTGCTTGTGTATTCCCCACCATTATCTGTGCGAATAATCTTAATTTTAGCATTATATTGGTTAGAAACAAAGCTATGAAACTTCATAAACATGCTAAATACGGAATCTTTAGATATTAATGCTAAAACTTAATTTTAACCAATATAATGCTAAAATTAATGCTAAAACTAATCGCTTATTCCAAGGCTTAGCAAGTGATGTTGCTCACGTTAGCCGAGCAAACCAGCGCTACGAGAAGAAACCAATGTGGTGTGAGCATTGCAAGAAGAAGGGTCACTCCAAGGAAAACTGTTGGATTCGCCATCCCCATTTGAAACCATCTCGTCCAAGGGATAACTACCAGCCAAAAGAATCTGCTCATAGTGCTTCCAACACTAACTCTGTTTTGCAGGATCAAATCAATGAGATACTTCAAACTCTTAAAAGTTCGGGGCTAACCCCAAACACTTCTGGCAATTCCGGTAACATATCTCTTACTAAGAGTCCTAACTATTATATGATAGTGGATTCTAGAGCAACTAATTATATGATAAATCAAAAAGAGCTAATAAATGATATTAGACCTTATTTTGGTTCTGTTACAATAGCTAATGATCAAGAAATACCAATTAAAGGTATAGGGAATCTAAAGTTATTTAACAAATCAACATCAGCCCTTTTTATGTTCCAAATTTCTCAAATAATCTAATATCAGTTCACAAACTAGCTAATGATCTTGATTGTTTAGTTTGCTTTGAATCTAACAAGTTTTGGATTCAGGATATTAAGACAAAGAAGCTCATTGGAGGAGGTTCACTCAAGAATGGCCTCTACATCTTGGAGTTCTTTGATTCAGCAAATAAAGCTTTGTGTGTTCAATATGGCATGCTAGACTAGGTCATCCACATTAGAAAGCACTTAATTTGTTATTTCCCAATATTAAGTATGATCATGAGAAATGCGAAGATGTATTTTAGGGAAACATTGTAGATCAGTATTTCCGGATTCAGACACTAAGTATAATAATTGCTTTGAATTGATCCACTCTGATGTTTGGACGTCTCCATGTATTACTCGGGATAACAAAAAATATTTTGTAACATTCATAGATGAAAAATCAAAATTTGCATGGATTTACCTTCTAACATCTAAAGATTCCGTATTTAGCATGTTTTTGAAGTTTCACAGATTTGTTTCTAACCAATACAATGCTAAAATTAAGATTTTTCGCACAGATAATGGTGGGGAATACACAAGCAAACAATTCAACCAATACCTTGAGCAACATGGAATTGTCCACCAAACATCATGTGCTTAGACTCCTTAACAAAATTGAGTAGCAGAACACAAGAATAGACATGTCATGGAAGTTGCACGAACAATGATGGTGTACAAGAATATACCAAAACAATATTGGGGAGATGCAGTCATCATTGCTTGCCACTTGATCAATCATCTACCCACCAAGTGCCTAGGCGATATCTCACCGTATGAGGTCTAAATAACACAAAGCCTGAGATTGATCATCAAAAGGTTTTTGGTTGTGTTTGCTATGTTCTTGTAGGTGAAGGACAAAGAGATAAACTTGATCCAAAAAGTATCAAATGTTTATTCATTGGATATTCCATTACTCAAAAGGGCTTCAAATGTTATCGTCCTCAAACAAGAAGAGTCATTGTCTCTCGAGAAGTCAAGTTTGATGAAGAAAAAGCCTATTATGAACGCAACAATTGGGATGAGCTTGAAGGCCTTACCAATTCATCAAATATTGGTTTGACACTTCGTACCCTTGTGAATAATCTTAATGTTACTAATGAAAGTGTCTCATCCCCTCAGGTTGTTGTTCCTTCTCCATATGAGTCAAGGAGTAGAGATACTTCAGAAACAGAACCCAATTCATCACACCAAACACAAGAAGGAGAGGATGAACACATTTTTGATATTTTTAATGAAACTCCATTGGAGGAAACACAACAAGAACACTTGGAGGAAACACAACAAGAACACCATGAAGAAACACATGAAGAGGACCAGAATCAGAATCAAATGCAGCCAACTATACCTCCTCTTCGTCGCAGTGAACGACTCAAGTTTCCGGCATCAGAATGGAACAAGAAAAGAGTCTATTACAATAATCTTGCCATTGCTTATCCAATTCAAGAATTTTATGTTGTATCTCACTTATCTAATGGTTATCATGCGTTTCTTAGTAAAATTGATCAGGTTCAAGAAACCGGTCAGCTTTGAAGAACCTTCAATTCAAAAAGAATGGAGGGATGCAATGGAAGAGGAAATACATGCCTTGGAAAAGAATAACACATGGTAATTAGTTGAACTACCAAATAACAAAAGAGTTGTTGGATGCAAAAGGGTCTACAAAGTCAAATACAAGAGCAATGGTGATATCGAGAGATACAAAACACGACTAGTAGCAAAAGGGTTTATACAAACCTATGGAGAAGATTATATGGAAACTTTTGCCCCTATAACAAAACTTCATATGGTTCGTATTATACTTTCTGTCGCTACTAACATGTGTTGGAACCTTTGGCAGATGGATGTCAAAAATGCATTCCTCTAAGGAGATTTGGATGAAGAAGTGTATATGTCTCCTCCTCCGGGACTCAATTCACCAAATGGTAAAGTATGAAGGCTAAAAAGGCTCTTCATGGCCTAAAACAATCACCACGAGCTTGGTATCACAAACTCCATGATGCACTTCTAAGCTATGGGTTCCTACGAAGGGAATGTGATCACTCTCTATTTTTAATTCAGGGGAAAACAGGTATTGTCGTTCTCTTAGTATACGTTGATGATATTATCATCACAGGTAACGATGTGCATGGAATCGAAAACATCAAGTTGTTTCTTAAAACTACTTTTGATATTAAAGACTTAGGTGAATATAAGTACTTTCTAGGAATAGAAGTTGCTCGTACTTCTAATGGGATGTTCTTGTCTCAAAGGAAGTACACTCTTGACTTGCTACAAGAAACAGGAAAAAATGGAGCTAAACCTGCAAAAACTCCAATTGAAGAAAAGTACAAGGATCGCGGTGAAGGAGAACCGTTTAATGATATTGGAAGATATCAACGTGTAGTAGGTAAGCTAATATATCTCACAATCACACGACCTGACTTGTGTTTTGCTGTGAATCAGGTTAGCCAACGAATGCATTCTCCCACTGTTCAAGATTGGAATATAGTCGAAAGAATGTTGAGATACCTAAAAGGATCACTGGGTAAAGGCATTCACATTGAGCAAAATGGACACACAGATATAGCAAGATATTGTGTTGCGAATTGGGCTGGTGATTGTAATGATAGGAAATTTACAACCGGGTTTTATACCTTTGTTGGGGGCAACCTTGTCACATGGAGAAGCAAGAAACAATCGGTGGTGGCTCGATCAAGAGCAGAAGCAGAATATCGTGCTATGGGTAGCACCACTTGCGAACTGATGTGGATAAAGGCGTTGCTCCAAGATATCGGAGTCTCCTCAAATCATTCAATCCCTCTACACTGTGACAATCAAGCCACGATACATATCTCAGCCAACTCGGTTTTCCACGAGAGAACTAAACACATCGAGGTTGATTGCCACTTCATATGGGAAAAAATTAAGCATGGCATCATCAACACTTACTATACTTCAAACAATGAACAGCTCGCTGATATTTTCATCAAAGCTACAAATGATAAAATCAACAAGAAGCTTTAGCTACAACTTGGGTTACTAGACATTCACCAACCATTTTCAGATGGCGAGCTCGACCAATCCCATCATGGTGTGTGAGTGTACTCTTTTCCCCTTCTCCGAGTTTTGCCCTAACGGATTTTATCGAGAAGGTTTTTAACGAGGCACCTCGCCATGATTCGTCTTGATTGTGTCGAGCTTGAGGGGAAATGTTAATGAGCTCAATATGCTCATAATATGGTCTTGGACGAAATTAATATGAAGAGAACCAAAATAAGGTCTAATATCATTTACTAGCTCTTTTTAATTGATCATATGATTAGTTGCTCTAGAATCCACTATCATATAATTGTTAGGACTCTTAGTAAGAGATATGTTACCGGAATTGCCGGAAGTGTTTTGAGGTTAGCCCCGAACTTTAAAGAGTTTGAAGTATCTCATTGATTTGATCCTGCAAAACAGAGTTAGTGTTGGAAGCACTATGAGCAGCTTCTTTTAGCTGGTAGTTATCCCTTGGACGAAATGGTTTCAAATGGGGATGGCGAATCCAACACTTTTCCTTGGAGTGACCCTTCTTCTTGCAATGCTCACACCACATTGGTTTCTTCTCGTAGCGCTGGTTTACTCGGCTAACGTGAGCAACATCACTTGCTGAGCCTTGGAATAAGCGATTAGTTCCTTCTTTTTTTACCAGCATGCAAACTTCAGAAAATTTGGAAAGTGGATTCTGTTGGAGGATATGATTGATGAGATCATTGTAGGGTCGGTCCAATGTTAGAAGAAGCTCAAACACGTCATCTTGTTCATCACGTAAAGCAATCTCCACAGGATCCGTTGTGAACGGGTGCAACTCTCTTATCTCAGCCTTGAGACTGTTAAAATCTGCAATATGTTGATTGAACTCCTTGCCAGCTTGTTGGAGATGATTGAGAGCATGTTTGATTTCATAAACCCTTGTAAGGTTTGATGAATTGCCATATACTTGTTTAAAGTACTTCCTTGGAATAGAAGTAACTCGAATAAAAAACGAGTTGCTACTATCCCAAAGGAAGTACACACTTAATCTCTTGAGTGATGCAGGGAAATTAGGCTCGAGGCCGGTCAAGACTCTAATAGAAGAAAAGTTCAAGGATCTAGATGAAGGAGAACCGATCCCTAACAAGGAAGAATATTAAAGGACTGTTGGTAAGCTTATTTACCTAACAATTACACGTCTGGATATTTGTTTCGCTGTGAATCAGGTTAGCCAACACATGCATGCTCCAACCACACGTCATTGGATAATGGTGGAGAGAATCTTGAGATATCTAAAAGGAACGCCGGGATTTAGGGTTCTAATGAAGAAACATGAGGACACTAGCATCGTTGGCTATTGCGACACCGATTGGGCCGTTGATAGGGTGGATAAGAAATCCACTATGGGGTTTTGCATATTCGTTGGAGGAAACCTCATTACTTGGAGAAGAAGTAAACCGTAGTTGCAAGGTCAAGCGCCAAAGCTGAAAATAGAGCAATGGCGAACACGACGTGCGAATTAATATGGATGAAGGCACTCCTCAATGACTTAGGAATCGAGCACAAAGAACCAATGACTCTCCATTGTGACAATCAAGCGGCCATCCACATTGCCACAAATCAAGTCTTCCACGAACGGACGGAACATATTGAAGTGGATTGCCATTTTATTAGTGAGAAGCTAGTAAAGGGAGTCATAGCCACCACATATACGAGAAGCCATGACCAATTGGCTGACATCTTCACCAAAGCAAAGGCTGAAAGGATTTGCAATAGGTTGAAGGCAAAGATTGGTCTCAAAGACGCTCATTACTTGTACTTCGAATCAAGCTCAAACTAATCCTAAATTCAAGATCCTCTAAAAGTGTACTCTTTCCTCCTCCAAGGTTTTGTCCCTATGGGTTTTACTTGGAAAGGTTTTAATGAGGAACTTAAATCTTGAATTAAGGATGAGTTGAGCTTGAGGGGGACTGTTAAAGTCCAAGGTAAATCAATTATAGTGCTTCTCGTCTCAAAAGGCAAGTTCAAGACTCCAACAAGAAGAAATCAAGCACAAAACGGTTCTCCAACAAGAGAAACGTTTGTTGGCGCCCAAAGGACTTAGAAAATGTTTAAATCTATCCCTTGGAGCTATTTTAAGCATAGATAACTGTGGATATTAACACATTTTGAAAAACAGCTTTATCTCATGCTTTGTCACCTTTTCCCTAAATTAAGGGCCTCCATACGTTTTGTAACAGCTAATTTGTGTTAAATCTCTATTTAAAGGAGATATTACTAACTAATAAAGATAAGTGAGACTAAAAATCTCTTTCTCTCAATCTCCTTGCTTCATCTATTACGTTTCCTCTCTCTTTCATTACGAACACATAGACTTACAGAAATAATCACGAAATCTTTATTTTGGACGGGTCACGTCCTTCTCCTTCGATTCAGTACGGGTCACGTCCTCCTCAGCACGGGCTGCATCCTCTTCGCTCACCACGGCACGGGCCGCGTCCTTCTTTCTTGCCGTAGCTCGGGTCACGAGAGCTTTTTGTAATATTGAGGCATCCTCTCCATGCTAGGAAACCTCGACGCTGTCCATGATCATATCATCTTTGCCTTTGAGAAATTTTGCTTCTATCTAGTCCGCTCAAAAGTCATAATGTATACAGATCACACCACACTTGGCTACCTTCTCATCAAGAAGGATTCAAAGTTGAGGCTTATTCGATGGTTCCTGATGGTTCCTGAGAATGGGGTAGCTGACCACCTTTCACATCTTGAAATCTTCGAGAGCATTCCCATCAACGATTCCCTTCAAGACGATATAGTGATGTACGTGACTTGTGCCTCCACCCATGTTACAGATTTTGTCTACTATCTAGCATGTCAAGTGTTACCGGAGGGGCTGAGCTACAATGCTAGGAAGAAATTCCTCCATGACGTTAGGGTATATTACTGGGACAAGCCATATCTATTCAAGAGAGGCATGAACAGAATTTTGTATTCCTGAAGAGGATGTTCTGCACATAATGTTTCACTGCCATTCTTCAGATTATGCGGGCCATTTTGCTGCTGCAAAGAGAGCCGCAAAGATTCTACAAGCGGGTTTCTATTGGAACATATACAGATGCAATGAGATGGCGTAGCACTATATTTTTGAAGTCGAGCCATTCCAAGTTTGAGGAACAGATTTTATGGGCCTTTTCCCGTCTTCATGTGGGAACCTCTACATATTAGTCATCGTGGACTACGTGACAAAGTGGGTGGAAGCTTTAGCAAGTCCAACCAATGACTCCAAACCCATGACCAAGCTGTCAAAACGCATCATATTCCCGCGTTTTGGAGTCCCGGTGGTAGTGATCAGTGATGGAGGAAAGCATTTCGTGAATCAAGTTATAGAAAGGTTTTTGAAGAAATACGGCGTTCGACACAGAATAGCGACACCGTACCACCCTCAAACCAGCGGCCAAGTGGAAGTGTCCAACCAGGAAATCAAGTCTATTTTGGAGAAGACGGTCTTCAAATCTAGGAAGGATTGAGCGCTGAATCTTGATGATGCATTATTGGCCTACACTCTTCGAGGAGGCCCACAGCTACGTAGCGGCATGCGACAATTGCCAAAGAACGGGGAACATATCCAGATGCAACGAGATGCCGCAACACTATATTCTAGAAGTTGAGTTGTTCAACGTTTGGGGAATAGATTTCATGGGCCCTTTCCCATCTTCGTGCGAAAACCTCTACATATTAGTCGCCCGATGTATGTCAAGTTAAACAAGTTAACCTAAAACTACCCACAAGTGCACGACAAGTGTATAGTAATTTAGGTGTCGATCCCACAAGGACTAATGCAAACTTGCTGCCATGAAATGGTTATTAAATGCAAATCAATACTTGCTGCCATGAAATGGTTATTAAATGCAAATCTGATAATGCTGTATAATAACGAGTTCTAAAAAAGTGAGACAAACGTTCTAGGATACGGTTTCACCGTATAACTTCCGAAACCTACCTTTAATCTATCTAATCATGTGTTCCTTATCAAGATATATCTAAGGCGGACGATCCTAATGTAGATCCTACCCTCTTTCAAGGCATAGTAATATGTGATTCAATTGAGTCATCCCCAACTTTCGTGGCTGACACCTCAACTAAACCCCAATACGATCTATGATTCATCTGATTAACCCTCAACCGTTACTATCCTAATTTCGTGACCTAGTCTAGGTTGTTCTAATCCTAATATTCTAGGACTAGAATTCTCCTTTCGGTCCTTCTCCTAATCCCTAACACTGCATCTATGTGGCCATCGTAAAAACAAGACAATAAGCGCTCAGACAAAGAATAGATAAACAAAACGGGGAAATGCATTGATAAATAAATCAAAGAGGGTTTCGGAATAGCCATGGGCTAATCCCTTCTCCTAGAACAAATCTACTACTCGGTCATGAGTCTAAACAATTAGATCATGGGTTGAGGCATTATTTCTATCGATAACGAAGTGTTAGTGTATGCTCTTATTCTTTAAAACAAGCTCAATTCATACGATCAAATCATCCTGGGAAAAATAAGTAAAGCATCGTCTATATGAAGCATAATCATTTGGATAGAGAGAATGAACAAGAAACTAACTTAGCAACCTCGTGTAAACTTCCCACTAAAAACACTAGGATTCCCAAAGACTTACAACCTACTCGTTCCCACTAATAAGCTCTAACATGCAACACAATTACACAAATAGAAAATAGGAGCGCAATAAGGAATGGCGGGATGGATTACTTGTCGAAGGGATGGACCTCCTCCTCTTTTGTTTAGGGGTTCGAGTGTTCATTGATCGGGTGGATCTATATGCTTCGGGGAGTGAGACGAGGTGTAGCGCAGTCTGGTCAGTGCATCTGTTTTGGGTACAGAGGGCCCGACCTCTGACTTCGTTTTAGGCTGAAGTAATTGGAGGCCCATTACCCGATATGGGTATGGAATTCCAGCAGAGCAGCATCGCCATATGAACCAGCAGCAGCAGAATAGCAAAAGAAATATCCGAGAGACAAATGCAACGCAAGCAGCTCATTGACAAGAAGTGACATGTATCCTAACAAACTAAAAAGGGCATATCCCAGCTCTAAAATTCAAACGTATCGACCTAAATAAAATTTTAAGCTCGAAAACAGGGTCGGGCTGCCTATAGCAACCCGAGGCGTCCTTTATCTTCAAAAGATTAATGAGATGTGAAAAAATCAAGTAATTCGGTGCTTCGTACACATTGTTATGGTATTTCAAAGCTCGTTGTACAATTTAATGTTGTAATTGTCTAATCATGACGAAATAAAAACAAAAAGCGGGAAAGGGGTGCAACATGAATACGCAAATAGGAAATAGGAAGCAAAAAGAATATCCAAGAGACAAACGTAATGCAAGCGGTGTATTGACAAGAAGTGACATCTGTATCCTAAGAAATTCGAAAAGGGCATATCCCGGCTCTAAAATTCCAACGTATTGACCTAAATAAAAGATCTTGAGCTCGAAAATGGGGTTGGATTCCTCTAGCAACCCCAGGCATCCTTTATCTGGAAAATATGAATTAGATGTGAAAAAATCAAGTAATTCGGTGCTTTGTGAGCAAAGTTATGATATTTTAAAGCTCGTCGAACAATTTAATGTTATAGAAGCAAAAGTAATATCCAAGAGACAAACGCAACACAAGCGGCATATTGACAAGAAGTGACATGCGTATCCTAAGAAACTCGAAAAGAGCATCTCCCAACTCTCTAAAAGTCCAATGTATCGACCTAAATAAAAGATTTTGAGCTCGAAAATGGAGTCGGGCTGCCTCCACCAACCTGATGAATCCTTTATCTAGAAAAGATGAATGAGATTTAAAAAAATCAAGTAATTCGATGCTTCGTACGCAAATTTATGGTATTTCAAAGCTGTTGTACAATTCAATGTTGTAATCGTCTCGTCACGACGAAAACAAAAACAAAAAAATAGAAAAGGGAGACAACACGAGTACACAAGTAGGAAATAGGGAGCAAAAGCGATATCCGAGAGGCAAACGCAACGCAAGTGGCGTATTGATTAGAAGTGATATGTGTATCCTAAAAAACTCGAAAAGGGTATCTCCCCGCTCTAAAATTCCAATCTATCGACCTAAATAAAAATTTTAAGCTCGAAAACGGGATTGGGCTGCCTCTAGCAACCCGAGGCGTCTTTTATCTGGAAAAAATGAATGAGATGTGAAAAAATTAAGTAATTCGTCGCTTCGTACGCAAAGTTATGATATTTTAAAGCTGGTCGTACAATATAATGTTGTAATCATCTAACCACGACGAAAACAAAAACAAAAAACAGAAATGATGTGCGACACGATTACATAAATAAAAAAAATGGGAAGCAAAAGGAATATCCGAGAGACAAACGCAACGCATGTAGCGTATTGACAAGAACTCAAAAAGGGCATCTCCGAACTCTAAAATTCCAATGTATCGACATAATAAAAGATTTTGAGCTCGAATACGGGGTCGCACTACCTCTAGCAACCCAAGGCATCTTTTATCTGGAAAAGATAAATGAGATGTGAAAAAATCAAGTAACTCAGTGCTTTGACGTAAAGTTATGGTATTTCAAAGCTTTTCGTATAATTTAATGTTGTAATCTTCTAAACAAGATGAAACAAAGACTAAAAGTAAAAAAGGGGTGAAAATGAGTACGCAAATAGGAAATAGAAAGCAAAAGGAATATCCGAGAGACAATCGCATAGCAAGCGGCGTATTGCCTAGACGTGACATGCGTATCCTAAGAAACTCGAAAAGGGCATCTCTCGGCTCTAAAATTCCAAAGTATCAACCTAAATAAAAGATTTTGAGCTCGAAAACGTTGTAATCATCTAATCACGACCTAAATTCAACGTATTGACCTAAATAAAAGATTACAACTGAATGTTGTAATCTTCTAATTACGACGAAAACCAAAACAAAAACAAAAAAGGGGTGCAACACGAGTACACAAATATGAAATAAAAAGCAAAAGGAATATCCAAAAGACAAACATAACGCAAGCGGCGTATTGACAAGAAGTGACATGCGTATCCTAAGAAACTCTAAAAGGGCGTCTCTCGGCTCTAAAAATCAACGTATCGACCTAAATAAAAGATTTTGAGCTCGAAAATGGTGTCGGACTGCCTCCAGCTACCCGAAGAGTTCTTTATTTTGAAAAGATGAATGAGATATGAAAAAATAAATAATTTGGTGTTTCATACGCAAAGTTATGGCATTTCAAAGCCCGTCGTACAATTAAATGTTGTAATCGTCTAATCACGGCGAAAACAAAAACAAAAAGCGGAAAATGGGTGCAACACCAATGACAAATGCAAATCGAAAAAAGGAAGCAAAAGGAATATCCAAGAGACGAACGCAACGCAAGTGATGCGTTCTCAAAGTTAAATAAATAACCTAAATTATCCGCAAGTGCACGACACGTGTGTAGTACTTCATGTGTCGATCCCAAAGAGACTATGCAACACAACCTAAACTCTAACTATGAATCAAACTTGCTAAAGAACGAAATATGGTTTGAAGAATGAAATACTAAAAGTAAATAAACAAATTAGTTCTTAACGATGAGACAAACGTTCTAGGAATCCAGTTTCACCACAAGACTACCGAAACCAACAATTAATCTATCTATCATGCAATCCCAGTCAAGTTATCTAAGGTAGATGATCCTAATATGATATCTACCCTCTCTCGAGGCATAGACACGTGATCTAGTCAAGTTGCCCCCTACTTTCGTGGCTGACACCCTGAACTAAACCCATAAGATCTGTGATTCATCCGTTTTACCCTCAACCGTTGCTACCCTACTTTCGTGGCCTAACCTCGGTTGTTCTATACCTGATCTTCTAGGACTAGAATTCTCCTTTCGGTCCTTCTCCTAATCCCTAACACATGCATCTACGTGGCCTTTGTAAACACAAGTCATTTAAGAACTCAGATAAAGAATAGATAAACGAAAACGGGAAGATGCATTCAAAGATAAATCAAAAGTGGTTCCGGGATAGCCAAGGGCTAATCTCTTCTCCTAGAACAAACAAACTACTCGCTCATGCGTCTGTAAACAAACATAAATGAAATAGAAAAAGGAACATGAAAACCAAACAAAACCGAAGTATGGGGTTGATCTCCAATGCTCCTCGTGTGCCTCCTCGCAAGAATCTCCTCCTCCTTCTCGACTCTCTCCTTAATCAAGAACTCAATAAAGCATACTTGAATCTCGACCTCTGGCCCCTTTTTATCCCTTTAAAGTCGTTTTCCTTATTGTATGAGTCCCCCACAAACTTCCATTTGATTTAATTCAAATTAACTTAATTGAAGTTGTAGATGATGGTCGTGACCCGAGCGGGCGGTAGAATTTACCCGGGATATGCATGAAAATCTGGAAAGTAAGAAATGTGGAAAATTCACATAAAATCAATATGATTGAATCTGTTATATGCATGAAGAATCGAGAAATAATAAATATTGAAAATTCACATAAATCAATATGATTGAATCTGTGATATGCATGAACTGCCCGCTCGGGTATGAGGCCCCGCTCGTGTATTTTCTTGCCCGAGTCGTGTATGAATTGCTGACCAAAATCGCCGTAGCTTTTGCCCGCTCGGGTGTGAGTTGTGTCCGATCGGGTGGTGGCTTTTCATGCTAATATTCGTTCTGTTTGTCCCGTGATGATCCTCGATGTTGATACTTAGCCTCGTGCATGTCCTTTTAGCTCCGAAATGAACCGAATACGCATAAAAACCTGTAAGAACATGAAAACACGAAAACAAGTAAAACGGATACGGAATCATACGTAAAGCATCGCATATATATCATAAACATCTCTAAAATCGTGCAAGAAATATGTATGAAAACGAGATGATCAAAATCCCCCAGACTTGAATGTTTGCTTGTCACTAAGCAAACGTAAACGTGGAACACATGGGGTGTACAAAATTAGATAATTCCCCTTCTCCTAGAAATACCGCTAAAGCGAACCTAACCGATCAACTAGCACGTTGAGAGCAAATTCGGCCTAATTAAGTTTTCGGTCTTCATCCTAGGTTCACCAAGGCTACCCATGAAAAAGCAAATCAAAGGAAAACTAGACAAGCCATCGTAACTCTCTCCACCAAACACGACTTCAGACAATGCTAAACCTAGATCAACCGAGGATACTTATTTCTTTTTCGAGCTTCTTTCTTTCTTTATTCACTTTTTTCTTTTTCTTTCTCTTTTTTTATTTTCTTTTTATGACTTCTTTTTTTCGTTTCCCTTTTTATTTTTTTTCTTTTTCTTTTTCATACACGGCTTCTAGGACGTCGGATTTGAAGGGATCCAGCCTCTACTTAAATCCAGACTACCGGTGACGGTATACTCATGCATCTCGTTTAAGAGTGCAGCGGAGTAGGCGGCGTTTTTGTGCCATGCCGTTAGGACGTAGAAAGATGATCGCCAACCCACCACTTAGACCCGAGCCATCGAAAGAGTATCAAGGTCGATGCACTCATATCGATTTTGATCATGCTTTTTAGGCATTATTTCTATCGACAGCGGAGTGTTAGTGTGTGCTCTTAATCTGCAAAATAAGCTCGATTCTATATGATCCAATAATCTTTAATAGAAAAGAAGTAAAGCATCGTCTACACGAAGTATGACCATCTGGGTAGAGAGAATAACCGATAAACTAGCCTAGCAACCTCCCCACAAGCAACACTAGGATTCCCAAAGAACTACGACCTATTGTTTTTCAGTCGACTAATAAGCTCTAACGCTTAGGGAAAACCTAGCTCAAACATGAAAAATCTCACGGAAAAGGCCAACTTCTTAAGCATCCTAGGTTCAGGGTTCATTTCAAAACGTGACACCGGACAAGTGCCTGGGACGACTCTGACTCAAGAAAGCAAAAACAACTGAAAACTACAAAATCAAAGAGAAGATGAAAGCAAAATGAAACGAAATCACCTGACAAACGTGAGCTACTCCCCTAGACTTGAAATGAACGACGTCCTCGACGTGAAGCTCCGATGGAGGGTAAGGGAAGTAAAGCACGTTTGGGGTGTTTTTTTAATGAAAACGATTAATAGAGTCTCAAACTACAAAATAAAAACAAACAGCTGGGTTGCCTCCCAGAAAGTGCTTATTTAACGTCTTAAAGCTTTGACGTCTCCATTCCTCATGCGTGCGTAACGGGTGGATCGGAAAGGGAAATGGAGTTTCCACTTTCGATCGGTTAGGCGGCTTGGTAGAGCTTTAGCCGCTGTCCATTGGCTTTGAATGTGTCACCCGTCTTGCTCCATAGTTCCACGTCTCCATGTGTGAAGACTTCTCGTACCTGAAAAGGACCAGACCAACAAAACAGTAGGTTGCCCGAGAAACGCATAGGACGAGAACTGAAAAGTAGAAGGAGATCACCTGATTGGAAGTCATGAGGTAGGGTCTTCTTATCGTGCCATCCCTTAGTCATTGCATCTTTCTCGTGCAAGTGCGAGTGCAGCCTCTTTTGAGTTTCGATGGAATGTTCGTGGCTGTCCTCCGTATAGTTTCCGTGCATACACATTGATGAGCTGACTCTCCTACGCTTCTTCACGCGTGTGGGTTGTTTTCTCATCTCATCTGCACTCAAGTTAAGGTTGTTTTCTCATCTCATCTGCACTCAAGTTAGCATTCATAACAACAGGATATATTCTATCACGTTCAACATACTCATACCGAGGAGAAGACGGCGGAGGGTCGGGCTCAAGTTTAGACGTCTTCTCCGCTGCGAAACCAGCATGCATATCGTGTGGTATCTCCTCACATGGGACGTCCCCTAGTGCTGCAATAGCACTCATGAATTTCGTGCACATCTCTCAACTCTTTCGTCCGCAATTCCTGCATTATCGCAAACTCGTGTCAAATACCGTACAAGAGAATCGGAAGCACTTACGTGATCAAGCGTGTCTTTCGCTAACTCGTCCAGCGTATCAATTGTAAAGCAAGACTCCTTGAATGAGGAGTCGTTCATGGTGCTGGACAAGTTAAACTCTATCGTTTCGTCTCCGACACGTAAGGAAAACTTTCCTTGTTGTACGTCTATCATCACACCTGCAGTAGCTAAGAATGGCCTACCAAGAATAATAGGTATCCTAGCATCTTCCTTTATCTCAAGTACAACAACATCAGTGGGAATGCAAAGCTTACCTACAATTGTGGGAACGTTTTCAACAATTCCCACCGGATATCTTACCGAACGATCCGCGAGGCGTAGAGACATCTTTGTAGGTTTGAGATTCCCGTAGTACATCCGCTCGAAAACTGAGTGTGGCATGATGCTCACGCTTGCCCCTAAATCATACAAAGCATTTTCAATTTCAAGATTACCTATTGTGCATGGAGTGGAGAAGCTTCCGGGGTCCTTCAACTTCGGTGGCAGCTTGTTTTGAAGGATAGCGCTGCATTCGTCGGTGAGTGATACCGTCTCGTTCTCTTCGATATGCTTCTCTTTGGAAAGAACCTCTTTGATGAGATTGGCATGATTAGGCATCTTTTGGAGGGCTTCTACGTATGGGATGTTGATGTCAAGCTTCTTGAGACCCTCTACAAATCTGCCCACTCGTTCTTCATTCTTACTGCTCACTAACCGTTGAGGAAACGATATAGGAGGTTTGTATGCCGGTGGAGCAACGTATGGTTTGTCTAAATCTGGTTCGACTCCTTCCATAATCGCAACGTTACCTTTTCCTCTATTCATGGACGTACCAGCAGCATTTCCTCGCTCTTTCGAGGGCGAATTCTCGATCATATCAGTGCTGCACACAGAAATAGCTTTCACATACTCCCTCGGGTTCAATTCGGGTTTACCTGGAAGCTGTCCGGGATTCCGAGAGGATGAGGCAGCTTGTTGTGCTATGGAGTTCTCTAAACTCTTCACATGATTGCTCAAAGATTCCATCTGAGTTTATAGCTCGTTGATTGCTGTCCCCACATCCACATTGAATTTGGTTTGATTCGATGTTTGCTGCCTTTGCTCCTTGATAAATTCGAGCAATACCGCCTCAAGGTTCGACGAAGGGGCTTGAGGAGGTTGAGGAGCTTGCGGAACTTGCTGAGAGTGCTGATTTTGCTGGTATGGCTGTTGTGATTGCTGAAAACCCGAATACTTCATCGGTTGAGTCGTTCGGTATGACAAGTTCGGGTGATTCCTCTAATTCGGGTTGTAGGTATTCCCGAATTGAGTGTTGCCTTGCTGCTGGGCATAATTCACCTGTTCGAAATCCTCATGTACCGTGCATTGATACGCTACATGCTCCATATCTCCGCAATTCACACAGTACATGGCATTCGCTGCATTACCCGTAGCCCTGTTCTGATTTGGCTCATATAAACGACGAGTGCTATTAGGCATACCTCTCGGTGTTGACCACATGGTGTGGTTCATGGCAAGGTTATCGATCAGCTGGTATGCCTCCTCGACGCTCAGATCCATGAATGATCCTCTAGCAGCGTTATCCAACGTCGTTCGGTGCTCATCTGAAATTCTGTTATAGAAAGTTTGGATAACGTACCACTGCTCAAGACCATGGTGTGGACACAATTGTAGAAGATCCTTGAATCTACCCCACGCCTCAAACAAAGTTTCTCCATCTCTGCATCTGAACGTTGTGATTTCCCCCTTCATCTAAATCGTCTTGCTCGGAGGAAAGAAGCGTGATAAGAACAATGTGCAGAGCTGAGCCCAAGTGGTGATAGATGCAGCGGGGAGCGATTGCAGCCAAGTTTTCGCTCTCCCCCCAATAGAGAAGGGGAAAAGACGCAATAAGATCGCGTCCCTTGAGACTCCGTGAATTTTGAATGTACCAGAAAGCTCAAGGATGTCTCTAAGGTGCTAATGGGGATCCTCATGATTTCCACCCATGAATTGCTTCTGATAAAGCATGTTGATCATCGCTGGCTTAATCTCAAACTGTTCTCTCGCAACAGTGATGTGCGTAGACTCAAGTAATAAATTACCTAGACTAACGCTTCCGCAAGAATACGGATCGTGTAGCAACTAGGGTCGAACACAAGGAATTGATGCGACTTATAAGCTATTATACTAATGAATAAGACGTGATGAATCTAATGGTAGATGAAATGCAAATGCAAATGCAAACTAAACCTAAGATGGGAATGACTCAGCGACAAATTACCATAGGTATCAAGAGTTGCACAACGATGTATCGAAGTTCTAACGAGATAATTGGTCTTAGATACTATCATGAGTTCAGGGAATTCAAGCTCTCCTATAGGAACTGACTGGCGTAGACTTGTCCACTATCTAGCATGCATATACCAATGTATCCATTGTATATCTTACATGGATAGACGCATTACGACCGCTATCCTAATCCCTAGATTTAACCGATTGACCTGGCGTAGATTCTAAACCGATTAAACCCTAAATCATGGCTAAGTTCCAAAGTCTAATGCCCTGGCGTTGGTTTATTAGACTCCTAACATCATTCATTCAAGTGGCGTACAAGTAATGAAAGCATTAAGAACAACCATGAAATCTGAAAACATAATAAAATACCGAATTCATTCATAACGAGTGGCATACAAGTATGAAAGCATTAAGATCCACCATTCATTAAGCACAAGACTTCACTACATGTTGGCAAAACTCTCTAACCTATGGCAATAGATCTACTTGAACATGAACTCAGGAAACAAAACACAAAAGAAATCTAAATTCAAAATAGAAAGAGAATAAGAATGCTCCCTATTCATCAACCGATGTCTTCAATAGATCCTCCATGCTCCGGATCCGTAGATCCGTCCTTCTCGATCCTTCCAAGTGTGTCTCTAATGGCACTGAATTGTCCTTGAGTCCCCCCTTCAAATCTCCTTCGAATCCCCTTTTTATAGATCTGATTTGGTTGTTATAAATCTTGGGAATGTGTTGAGAAATACAAGGGCCCGAGCGGGCACAGCATCTACCCGCTCGTGCAGGCCTTGTACCCGACCGTGTACACCGATTTTCACCCCAGCGGGCACTCATGCCCGAGCGTGTCCCTCTTCAGCCCGAGTCGTGCAAAGTTACGGC
>CM071861.1:31638784-31653836 GCA_036759665.1 Gynandropsis gynandra | reverse complement strand
ACGAAAAACAAATGAAGACTCTGGAAAGGACTATGTCTTAATCAAAAGTTTCCTAACTCTAAAGATGCGCTCAATTCCCCGGCAACGGCGCCAAAAACTTGATGTGCGTAGACTCAAGTAATAAATTACCTAGACTAACGCTTCCGCAAGGATACGGATCGTGTAGCAACTAGGGTCGAACACAAGGAATTGATGCGACTTATAAGCTATTAGACTAATTAATAAGACGTGATGAATCTAGTGTAGATGGAATGCAAATGCAAATGCAAACTAAACCTAAGATGGGAATGACTCAGCGACAAATCACCATAGGTATCAAGAGTTGCACAACGATGTATCGAAGTTCTAACGAGATAATTGGTCTTAGATACTATCATGAGTTCAGGGAATTCAAGCTCTCCTATAGGAACTGACTGGCGTAGACTTGTCCACTATCTAGCATGCATATACCAATGTATCCATTGCGTATCTTACATGGATAGACGCATTACGACCGCTATCCTAATCCCTAGATCTAATCGATTGACCTGGCGTAGATTCTAAACCGGCTAAACCCTAAATCATGGCTAAGTTCCGAAGTCTAATGCCCTGGCGTTGGTTTATTAGACTCCTAACATCATTCATTCAAGTGGCGTACAGGTAATGAAAGCATTAAGAACAACTATAAGATCTGAAAACATGATAAAATACCGAATTCATTCATAACGAGTGGCGTACAAGTATGAAAGCATTAATATCCACCATTCATTAAGCACAAGACTTCTCTACATGTTGGCAATACTCTCTAACCTATGGCAATAGATCTACTTGAACATGAACTCAGGAAACGAAACACAAAAGAAATCTGAATTCGACATAGAAAGAGAAAGAGAATGCTCCCTATTCATCGACCGATGTCTTCAATAGATCCTCCATGCTTCGGATCCGTAGATCCGTCCTTCTCGATCCTTCCAAGTGTGTCTATAATGGCACTGAATTGTCCTTGAGTCCCCCCCTTCAAATCTCCTTCGAATCCCCTTTTTATAGATCTGATTTGGTTGTTAGAAATCTTGGGAATTTGTTGAGAAATACAAGGGCCCGAGCGGGCACAGCATCTACCCGCTCGTGCAGGCCTTATGCCCGACCGTGTACAACCATTTTCGCCCGAGCGGACACTCATGCCCGAGCGTGTTCCTCTTCAGCCCGAGTCGTGCAAACCTTCGGCGCATCTTGATGACAAATAACCGGAGCGGGCACTCCATTTCCACCCGATCGGGCACACATGCCCGACCATGTTCCTTGAGCACCCGAGTCGTGTAAAGCTATGGGGTTGTCATGGCATCAATTACCCGAGCGGGCACCTTCTAATGCCCGAGCGTGCACGACCTAAAATGTAGTTTCCGCTCCTTTTGCTCGGTGTTTGCACGTTCTCTTCAATCCACGGTCTTGCACAAGCTGAACCTTGTCATTTTGGGGTTAAATTGCCAATATCTCTCGTGTTTCTCGTCATGTCTTCGTTTCCTACACAAAACACGAAATGTAGATGAAATCCTCGAATAGACTCGATAAATGAATGAAATCTAATTAATCTACCTAAAACTAGACCTAAGAATGACATAAAAACTACTACAGATTACGTGTTATCAAACAGCAGGCATCCTTATGGCTGTTTGCACGCTATTCATGTTCAACACCACGTAATCCCTGAGACGACGTGGTGGAGGAGCCTGTAGTTCTCGTGGTTGAGGCACGAGTTGCTGTTGTTGCATCTGTCCATTGCCGTTCTGATTATCCATCTCTTGTCGATCTGAAGGCTCTGCAAAGGACAAATGAACAACGATTTACGTAGAAAGAACAAAAGAAATGAAAACAAAAACAAAAACAAACAAGAAAGACTCTAGGCTCGAATCTAAGATGTGTTGACAATAGTCCCTGGCAACGGCGCCAAAAACTTGATGCGTTCTCAAAGTTAAATAAGTAGGAAATAGGGAGCAAAAGCAATATCCGAGAGGCAAACGCAATGCAAACGGCGTATTGACAAGAAGTGACATGTGTATCCTAAAAAGCTCGAAAAGGGTATCTTCCCGCTCTAAAATTCCAATCTATCGACCTAAATAAAAATTTTAAGCTCGAAAACGGGATTGGGGGCTGCCTCTAGCAACCCGAGGCGTCTTTTATCTGGAAAAGATGAATGATATGTGAAAAAATTAAGTAATTCGGTGCTTCGTACGCAAAGTTATGATATTTTAAAGCTGGTCGTACAATTTAATGTTCTAATCATCTAACCACGACGAAAACAAAAACAAAAAACAGAAATGATGTGCGACACGATTACATAAATAAAAAATGGGAAGCAAAAGGAATATCTGAGAGACAAACGCAACGCAAGTAGCGTATTGACAAGAACTCAAAAAGGGCATCTCCGGACTCTAAAATTCCAATGTATCGACATTAATAAAAGATTTTGAGCTCGAATACGGGGTCGCACTACCTCTAGCAACCCAAGGCATCTTTTATCTGGAAAATATGAATGAGAAGTGAAAAAATCAAGTAACTCAGTGCTTTGATGTAAAGTTATGGTATTTCAAAGCTTTTCGTATAATTTAATGTTGTAATATTCTAAACAAGATGAAACAAAGACTAAAAGTAAAAAAGGGGTGAAAACGAGTACGCAAATAGGAAATAGAAAGCAAAAGGAATATCCGAGAGACAAACGCAACGCAAGCGGCGTATTGACAAGACGTGACATGCGTATCCTAAGAAACTCGAAAAGGGCATCTCCCGGCTCTAAAATTCCAAAGTATCGACCTAAATAAAAGATTTTGAGCTCGAAAACGTTGTAATCGTCTAATCACAACCTAAATCCAACGTATTGACCTAAATAAAAGATTACAATTGAATGTTGTAATCTTCTAATTACGACGAAAACCAAAACAAAAACCAAAAAGGGGTGCAACACGAGTACACAAATATGAAATAAGAAGCAAAAGGAATATCCAAGAGACAAACATAACGCAAGCGGCGTATTGACAAGAAGTGACATGCGTATCCTAAGAAACTCTAAAAGGGCATCTCTCGGCTCTAAAAATCAACGTATCAACCTAAATAAAAGATTTTGAGCTCGAAAACGGTGTCGGACTGCCTCCAGCTACCCGAAGAGTTCTTTATTTTGAAAAGATGAATGAGATATGAAAAAATAAATAATTTGGTGTTTCATACGCAAAGTTATGGTATTTCAAAGCCCATCGTACAATTAAATGTTGTAATCGTCTAATCACGGCGAAAACCAAAAGAAAAAAGCGGAAAATGGGTGCAACACCAATGACAAATGCAAATCGAAAAAAGGAAGCAAAAGGAATATCCAAGAGACGAACGCAACGCAAGTGATGCGTTCTCAAAGTTAAATAAATAACCTAAACTACCCGCAAGTGCACGACACATGTGTAGTACTTCAGGTGTCGATCCCACAGAGACTACGCAATACAACCTAAACTCTAACTATGAATGAAACTTGCTAAAGAACGAAATATGGTTTGAAGAATGAAATACTAAAAGTAAATAAACAAATTAGTTCTTAATGATGAGACAAACGTTCTAGGAATCCAGTTTCACCACAAGACTACCGAAACCAACAATCAATCTATCTATCATGCAATCCCAGTCAAGTTATCTAAGGTAGATAATCCTAATATGATATCTACCCTCTCCCGAGGCATAGACACGTGATCTAGTCAAGTTGCCCCCTACTTTCGTGGCTGACACATTGAACTAAACCCATAAGATCTGTGATTCATCCGTTTTACCCTCAACCGCTGCTACCCTACTTTCGTGGCCTAACCTCGGTTGTTCTATACCTGATCTTCTAGGACTAGAATTCTCCTTTCGGTCCTTCTCCTAATCCCTAACACATGCATCTACGTGGCCTTTGTAAACACTAGTCATTTAAGAACTCAGATAAAGAATAGATAAACGAAAACAGGAAGATGCATTCAAAGATAAATCAAAAGTGGTTCCGGGATAGCCAAGGGCTAATCTCTTCTCCTAGAACAAACAAACTACTCGCTCATGCGTCTGTAAACAAACATAAATGAAATAGAAAAAGGAACATGAAAACCAAACAAAACCGAAGTATGGGGTTGATCTCCAATGCTCCTCGTGTGCCTCCTCGCAAGAATCTCCTCCTCCTTCTCTACTCTCTCCTTAATCAAGAACTCAATAAAGCATACTTGAATCTCGACCTCTGGCCCCTTTTATCCCTTTAGTCGTTTTCCTTATTGTATGAGTCTCCCACAAAGTTCCATTTGTTTTAAGTCAAATTTACTTAATTGAAGTTGCAGATGATGGTCGTGACCCGAGCGGGCGGTACAATTTACTCGCTCGGGTACGGCGCGGTCGGTCGCGCAGAAACGCGATGCGAATGGAGTGCCCGCTCGGGCTGGAGGTGTGCCCGCTTGGGTATGAGGCCCCGCTCGTGTATTTTCTTGCCCGAGTCGTGTATCAATTGCTGCCCAAAATCGCCGTAGCTTTTGCCCGCTCGGGTGTGAGTTGTGCCCGATCGGGTGGTGGCTTTTCATGCTAATTTTCGTCCTGTTTTTCCTGTGATGATCCTCGATGTTGGTACTTAGCCTCGTGCATGTCCTTTTAGCTCCGAAATGAATCGAATACGCATAAAAACCTGTAAGAACATGAAAACACGAAAACAAGTAAAACGGATACGGAATCATACGTAAAGCATCGCATATAAATCATAAACATCTCTAAAATCGCGCAAGAAATACGTATGAAAACGAGATGATCAGCAAGCGGCCTAAATAAAATATGTTGAGCTAGAAAACGGGGTCGAGCTGCCTCCAGCAACCCAAGGCGTCCTTTATATGTAAAATAGGAACGAGATGTGAAAAAACAAGTAATTCGGTGCTTCGCACGCAAAGTTATGGTATTTCAAAGTTGTCGTACAATTCAATATTATAATCGTCTAATCACGACGAAAACAAAAACAAAAAGCAGAAAAGTGGCGCAACACGACTACGTAAATAGGAAATAGGAAGCAAAAGGAATATCCGAGAGACAAATGCAACACAAGCGGTGTATTGACAAGAAGTGACATGCGTATCCTAAGAAACTCGAGGGCATCTCCTGGCACTAAAATTCCGATGTATCAAATAAGTAAACCACATCGGTTTCTTTTTGTAGCGCTGGTTTGCTCGACTAACGTGAGCAACATCACTTGCTGAACCTTGGAAGAGCCGATTAGTTCCTTCTTCCTTTTTTACCAGCATGCAAACTTCAGAAAATTTGGGAAGTGGATTCTGTCGGAGGATATGATTGATGAGATCATTGTAGGGACGGTCCAATGTTAGAAGAAGCTCAAACACATCATCTTGTTCATCACGTGCAGCAATCTCCGCAGGATCCGTTGTGAACAGGCGCAACACTCTTATCTCAGCCTTGAGACTGTTAAAATCTGCGATATGTTGATTGAACTCCTTGCTAGCTTGTTGGAGATGATTGAAAGCATTTTGATTTCATAAACCCTTGTAAGGTTTGATGAATTTCCATACTTGTTTCAGCTCATCCCAAAGTGATTTTGGAGTCTCTTTGTGATTGTATGCTTCGAGGATATGAGGAGTATGAGAACTTTGAATTATTCCCAAAGCATTCATGAGATCTTGTTCTACCTTTTCAGCAGAATCACTTGCCACAGCTTTTCCATTGGGTTGAGGAGACTCCAGGACATATTTCCACAAACCTTTGCCTCCAAGATTTGTTTTTGCCACCCGAAACCAATTCAAATAGTTTTTTCCATTGAAAACAATGGAAATTGGTACTAGATTCACAGTTGACATGATAAACAAGAGAAAGGGAACAAATTTGTTTATTGGTGAAATAAAGGATAAGACAAAAAGTTTGAACAAATTCAGAAGGTTTGAACAAATTCTGGATTAAATCGACGTAAAAGCGTTCAATGAACTAGAGCCAAAAAGTTCAAAAATATAAAAAAGTTATGAATCATGCCCAAAAGAAAAAAAAAAGCTCTGATACCATGTAGAAAACGAGAATAATACGAGAGAATAGTATGATAATATGAAAGAATAGAATTAGAATAAGAGAGAATAAGGCTAAGAATATTTCAATTCTGTAGTGTATTCTTATTCACAAGAGGTTACATATTTATAGGAGATTACAAGCAATAAATAGAGTGCTTGTATTGAGAATGAGAGTAAATGAAGTGTAGAGTTACAAGAGAGAAGAAATAAGTGTTGTTTGACTCTAGAACTCATCAAACTCATCAATGTGGTCTTCTCTTCATATTAATTTCGTCCAAGACCATATTATGAGCATATTGAGCTCATTTCAACAGGTTTGAGTGCAGCATCGAGTTACTCACCATGACGGTTTCCTTCTCCACATCTCGCTTGTTTGCAAGTGTTAAGAATTAATTCTACATATATGAGATTAATCATATATGGACAGATTAGTTCTTAATAATCTCCTAAGGATTAAATAAAACACACACAACTATATTTGGTAGTCAAAGGTGGCCGTTGGAAGGAAGGAAAGGGATGTTGCTATTTTTGAGTAATTAGAATAACATGTGAACTCAAGAAATCAAACAATAAGGAGCTGTCCCTTTCTCCTCTTTAGCCGTTGAAGATGAAGACAAATTCAGCAATCAAGCTATTAATTAAGTTGTACTTGTTTACTTCTATTTGTATTTTAAATTCAGCCCATGGTCTCTATATATAGAACCAATTATGTTATGTTTAAACTTATGGAATGAATTAAAGTTTATTCCTAATTCTTCTTTCTATTTTTCTGGTGCCAATTCTCTTAGTTCTACAAACATCTTATTCTCCCAAATTCTAAAATGGTATCAGAGCGGTTTTAATTTATTCTCTCATCATTCTCTTGTGTTTCTAAGCTCAAATTCTCGATCTCTCTTCTCATATTCTGTCCAGTTTTTTTAATTCAAAACAGTCCCAAAAATCACTAAAATCTCTTTACAAGCAAAATGGATATGGAAGGCACAAAAATGGCTGTTCCCATAATCCTCAAAGGTCCAAACTACCTATTATGGTCAAGATTAATCAAATCAGCCCTAGGAGGCAAAGGACTTTGGAAGCATATTGAAGAAAATGAAGCTCCAAAAGTAACACTTGGAAAAGTGGACACACGAAAATCAAGCTGTCCTATCTTTCCTTCAAAACTCCCTTGAGCCATCAATCCTTGAAGCCTATTCCTATTGTGAAAGTGCAAAGGAATTATGGGATATCCTCAAGAAGGTTTTCGGCAACATCTCCAATATAAGCCGGATTTATGAAGTGAAAAGAGAAATCAACAATCTCACACAAGAAGGGATGACCTTCAACAAACATTTTGGGAGGTTTAGGTCCTTATGGGCAGAGCTAGACATCTTAAGGCCGAACTCCATTGATCCAAAAGTTCTCAATGAGAGGAAAGAACAAGATAAAGTCTTTTGTCTCCTCTTCACCCTAAGTCCCGCCTATAATGATGTTATCAAGCACATCCTTAGGTCCGACACCCTACTAAGCCTAGAGGATGCGTGTGCTCAAATTCAAAAAGAAGAAGGGTCACTTGGCTTATTTGGAGGCAAAGACGAGATGATTCAACTAACAAACAAGAGACATTTTCAACAAGGAGGCGTTGGAGGCTTTGGCGGCAAACAAGGATTCAAAAAATGTGTGTATTGCAAAAAGGAAGGACACACTAAAGAGGAATGTTGGATCCTTCATCCCCACCTCAAGCCACCAAGGAAGAATAATTTCAAGAACCAAAGAGCTCACTTTTCTGACAAAACACAAGGAGAGCCAACCAGAAGGTGAAGGAATTCTTATTTATTTGAAAAAGATACAAAAGCATTATACTTGCCTAAGTTTACATCAAATTTGTTATCGGTTAAAAGAACCACAAATGATTTAAATTGTAATGTGATTTTTAGTCCTAATGAGGTATCTTTTCAGGATATTAAGACAAGGAAAATATTTGGCAAAGGAGTCACCAAGGATGATTTATACATGCTTGAAAACACCAAGTCTTTTTCGGATGTTTTTAAAATTTCGGATGTTTCTAATGCTTCTAATATTTTCAAAACTTTTTCAGATTATGATGATGTTATTTGGCATGCTAGATTAGGACATCCACATGTTCGTGCCTTAAGCTTAGTGTTACCTAATGTTTCTTTTAAATCGGATGAATGTGAGTTGTATTCTAGGAAAACATTGTCGAACTGTTTTTGCTAAATCTCTCACAAACTAGGAAAATTGTTTTGATCTTGTGCATTCTGATGTGTGGACAGCCCCATGCCTATCTAGAGAAAACCATAAATATTTTGTCACGTTTATAGATGAAAACTCAAAATATACATGGATTACTTTGTTAAAATCTAAGGATAGGGTGGTAGAAGCATTTATAAATTTTCAAAACTATGTTACAAACCATTTTAATGCCATGATTAAAATTTTTAGATCGGATAATGGTGGAGAATATATGAGCACAACCTTCAAATTACATCTATCTAAGCATGGCATAATCCACCAAACAAGCTGTCCATATACTCCCCAACAAAATGGTGTAGCCGAGAGGAAAAATAGACATCTAATGGAGGTGGCAAGGTCTATGATGTTCCATACAAGTGTACCAAAAAGGTTTAGGGGAGATGTGGTTTTAACCGCATGCTATCTTATAAACCGAACCCCTACAAAAGTCCTACAAGATCTCTCCCCATTTGAGGTATTAAACAAAACTAAACCTCTTATTAACCACTTACGAGTTTTTGGTTGTGTATGTTTTGTAATAGTACCCGGGGAACACAGAAACAAACTAGAGGCAAGAAGCACAAAGGCTATGTTCATTGGATATTCTACTACCCAAAAGGGGTATAAGTGTTATGATCCCTCTACACGGCGAGTTCTAGTATCCAAAGAGGTCAAGTTCATGGAAGACAAAGGGTTCTATGATGAGAAAAATTGGGAAAGTATAAAGGACTTGGCTAGTTCACCTTCGGACCGAGCTAACAACCTCAAGAAAATTTTGGAGACACTTGGGTTAGGAACCGTTGAACTACCAAGAAGGAACGCAACCATCCATCTAACACCAAGAAGCGCCGGACTTGAGGAAGAAAGAGCCGGACTTGAGGAAGCAAGATCACAAGAAGGCAATACCGTTGATCATGAAGGGGGGAATGAAAATGGACAGTCCGAGGCTGATATAAATGCCATGGATGAGATGAACTTTCAAGAGGAAGAATATCAAGCTCATGATCAAGGAATTGCCGAGGTACAAGAAGTACAAGATGTAAATGAGGCCGAGGTACAAGAGGAGCCGAGGGTTGAAACACAAGAAGTGGTACAAGGATTGAGAAGAAGCACAAGGCCAAGGAAGGATCCAAGGCTAAGGAAGGTAACAAGAGTGTATTACAACTGTGAAGCGGTAGCTCATCCAATTCAAGCAACATGCTCTCTAGCCATGTACGCTCATGAACATCAAGTCTTCATGGCCAACTTGGATGAGGAGTACATCCCGAAGATATATGAAGAAGCCAAAGAGCATAAAGTGTGGAGAGATGCCGTGGGGAATGAGCACAAAGCAATGGAGATAAATGGCACTTGGTTTGAGTCGAAAATTACCTAAGGGAAAGAAAGCCGTCTCAAGCAAATGGGTGTTCACGATCAAATACAATAGTGATGGGTCCATAGAAAGGCACAAAGCAAGACTCGTGGCAAGAGGATTCACACAAGTGTATGGAGAAGACTATGTAGATACATTTGCTCCCGTTGCAAAGCTCCATACTATTCGGATCATACTCTCCCTTGTCGTGAACCTTGAGTGGAATCTTTGGCAAATGGATGTCAAAAATGCGTTTCTACAAGGGGAATTAGAAGATGAGGTCTACATGTATCCACCTCCGGGGCTAGAACACATAGTGAAACCGGGAAATGTTTTAAAACTTAGAAAGGCGATCTATGGTCTTAAACAATCCCCAAGGGCGTGGTACCACAAGCTTAGCACAACACTAAATGGACGTGGCTTTAGAAGATTCGAGGCCGATCATACTCTATTCACATTGCCAAGCTCAAAGGGAATCGTGGTGGTGTTTGTCTATGTTGATGATATAATTATCACGGGAAGTGACATAGAAGGCGTGGAAGCCACTTAGGTATATCTTAAAACTATGTTTGATATTAAGGATTTAGGAGAACTAAAGTACTTTCTAGGAATAGAAATATATTGTTCTAAGGAAGGACTATTTATATCCCAAAGAAAGTGCACCCTTGATATGTTGAATGAGCTAGGTACAATGGAAGGAAGAATAGCAAGAACTCCACTAGAAGATGGATACAAAGTGATGCGTAAGGGGGAGATAGATGATGAGCCGTTTGAAGACCCTAAACTCTATAGGAGAATGGTTGGGAAATTGATCTATCTCACCATAACAAGGCCAGACATTTGTTTTGCGGTGAACCAAGTGAGCCAATATATGTAAGCTCCAATAACTTATCATTGGAAGATGGTTGAACGGATCCTGAGCTATTTAAGTGGAACAAAGGATCAAGGAGTATGGATGGGATGCAACAAGAACACGGAGATTGTAGGATATTGTGATGCGGATTGGGCCGGGGACCGAGTGGATAGGAAGTCAACCACGGGCTATTGCACATTTATAGGAGGCAATCTAGTTACTTGGAAGAGCAAGAAGCAAAAGGTGGTTTCATGTTCAAGTGCAGAAGCCGAGTACCGAGCAATGAGGAAGTTAACCAATGAGTTAGTATGGATTAGAAATATTCTCACGGACTTTGGCATTGAGACATCATCTCCCATTACAATGCATTGTAATAACCAAGCCGCCATCCCGCCATCCACATTGCATCCAATTCGGTGTTTCATGAGAGGACAAAGCACATTGAAGTGGATTGTCACAAGGTTAGACAAATGATTGAACAAGGAGTAATTCTACCGTGCTATACAAGAAGTGAAGATCAATTGGCCGACATTTTCACCAAGGCTACAAGCAAGAAGATTTGTGAGTCCATATTCCCTCGGATTGGACTCACAAACATTCGGACATGATATGTCTAATATGGCAATGAATTGTACTCTTTTTCCTAAGTGTGGTTTTGTCCCATTGGGTTTTTCCACTTAGGTTTTAATGAGGCAAGGAACCATGGGTCAAACTTATCAATAGTAGTACACTATAGTTAAGCTTGAGTGGGAGTGTTAAGAATTAATTATACATATATGAGATTAATGATATATGGATAGATTAGTTCTTAATAATCTCCTAAGGATTAAATAAAACACACACAACTATATTTGGTAGTCAAAGGTGGCCGTTGGAAGGAAGGAAAGGGATGTGGCTATTTTGGGTGAGCTGTCCCTTTCTCCTCTTTAGCCGTTGAAGATGAAGACAAATTCAGCAATCAAGCTATTAATTATGTTGTACTTGTTTACTTCTATTTGTATTTTAAATTCAGCTCATGGTCTCTATATATAGAACCACTTATGTGATGTTTAAACTTATGGAATGAATTAAAGTTTATTCATAATTCTTCTTTCTATTTTTCTGGTGCCAATTCTCTTAGTTCTACAACATCTTATTCTCTTCTTAAACACTCAAATTCTAAAAGCAAGTACGTCTTTGAGGAACTTGGCGTAAGAAGGCATCTTCTTCAACATTGTTACCCTTTTATACTACTCTACTAGATGATTCTCCTTTTTCAAATTTCAAATGAGTGGGTTGATCCCGCGTCTTACCACTCCTTAAGTGAATTGTGACGATTTGCTTACCAGGATTTGCTTTCGGCCTCCCCGGTTGCACTCCTTGTGGTTCAGAGGAGTTTGCAGCAAGTTGTGCAACTTGAGTATCCAAGATCTTTAAGTGTGTTTGAATCCCCACAACTTGTTTATTTACATCTTCATGATCTGCTCTCATCCTTCTAAGCTCGTTGTATTGACTTTTTGTCCCTCGCAAGAGTTGAGCTAGCATAGACGTAATAATGGCGTTAGCTTCTTGTTGCGGAGGAGGGGACGCACGTGGCTGATAATTCTGGGTTTGGCCCTGCGTCCTTGGCTGAAAATTCTGATTCCTTTGCTTTGCTCGTGGATGAAAGTATCCCGATAGTTGTTGTGCATTCAATGTATCGTCGGACTTCTTGTAAGAGAAGTTTGGATGATTTCTCCATCCACGATTATATGTGTTTCCCAAGGGCTGATTGTTGCTCACGTAGTTTACTTCCTCATACCCTTGGACTCCTTGATCCTCTAATTGCTCTGAATATTGTGGACGACACGATTTAGATAGATTTGATCCTGCACTTCGGCTAAATTGGCATATAGAGCATGCACGTCGTTCACATGAGCTACACTTGCTGGAGTGTTGCGGCTGTATTCTCCAGCGGCATTTCTGTCCTCATTGACCATACGATTGATCAAGTCTTTGATTTGTGGAAAAGTGAGGTTGCTCAAAGAATCTCCAATTGCGGCTATGATCAGAATCCTCGTGTTATCAATGAGTCCTTGCAAAAAGTTGTGTATAAGATAGCTTTGATCCATGCCGTGATGTGGGCAAATGCGTTGATAGCCTGTGTAACATTCCAACGCTTCATAAAAACTCCCAGCTGCTCCTTAGACGAACGTGTTGATTTGATTGTTGGCGAGTTAAGCTTTACTTTGAGGGAAGAATCGCATCATGAATTTTTCCTCTAGCTGTCCCCATGATCATATAGAGTTTGCCGGTTGGGAAGGCAGCAAGCATGACGTCCTCATCCCAGACTCCTTCTCTAGTTTTGATAGTTCTATAGAGCATCTTGAAGTCCGTACTAAGCATTTGATTGAATACTGGTTGTAATTCGACGTGAGCGTCCCTCCTAGTGATGCAAGACAAGAGTTGTGTATGCCTAGGGACCTATGATAATACAGATGCTGTGAGGAACAACCAGAACCAACTTTCCCGTCAAACACAATGTAACAACAACCAGAACAGATTTCACCAAACACAGACCCAAAATCGTGCACCATCGATTTCACCAGATTTGAAGAACAGCAACCCGAACAGATTTGAAGAACACAAATCCAGATTTGTGTTCACAAAGCCTGAAACCTAAATTTGAAGAACAGCAACCAGAACAGCTCACAAACCCAGAAAAAATGGCATGCACAATCGATCTCAAGAATCTCGATGAGGGTTTCGGCAGCAAAACTTACAAACGAAAGCCCGAATCTCATGAGTCTTCCATCATCGCCCCGAAACTGCCGTAGCTTGTAGCTGTCGATGGAGTGGAGGAGCTTCCGCCGAAAAACCCGTGCGTCGGTGATCCAGGGAGAAACACCAAAACACGTACAGAGAAGAACAAAACCTGATTTATAACACACGCTCTGATACCATAAAAGAATTTAATAGATTAGAGAAGATTTGTTGAACAGATTAGAGAGAGCGAGTTGAATATATTTATTTACGTATTAATTATGAACGAATGAGCTACAACATTTTATATAGGAGAATGAGCTACAAAAACAAAGAAAAAAACAGCCTTAATTTTTATTCATTATCCCCCTTTTGTGTCTTTTTCATCAGAATCAATCCTTATCAGAAATATATAACTGATAAGTCTTCTCTGATTAATAAGGAGAAGACCATAAGTCCGAGTGAACCAAATCAAAGCAATGCTCATAGATAGTGTTATACTTGGGAAATACAACTCGAAAATGTTTACCAAGAATACAAGCTTCACAAGTGGAATGATCAAAAGATTCATTAGGTAACATTCAGTTCAAAGCACGAGAATGAGGATGACCTAATCTAGCATGCCACAACACACTTTTGTTGGATGAAAGACAAGATTTAAAAGCTAAACGGTCTGAAAGGCTTGAAGAAGCATGATTGAGGACATGAAGCTCCCCCTCGGTTCCTCCTTTGCCCAAGATTCTACCATTCTCAATATCCTGAAACTTAACATCGTTAGGACTGAAGATAACATTGCAATTAAGATCTTTAGTTGCTCTTTTAACTGAAACTAAGTTTGATTTGAACTTATGAATGTAAAAGGCATCACTCCTTTTGTTAAATAGATTCAACTTGCCGATTCCTTCTATGGCTATCCTATTTCCATCGGGCTATCTCAACCTTTCCCACATTCTTATAATCTAAGTTCTCCAACAACTTAGCATTTCTAATCATGTGATGAGAGGCACCCGAATCTACAACAAGTTTACGATCACTATTTGCATTTAAATTAGATGTTAAGTAAGAGATACCGAGTTTAGAGGCATAAGCCTTGCTGAGAGCCTCCAAGTCACTCTTCTTTACATATTCCATAGAGGCATGTAAGACCACTTCGTTCCCTTGGTTTGAACTCTCGGCTTTATCCTTCTCTTGAGCAAGGTTGGCGGTTTTAGACTCTTTTTGATCCTTGAACTTTGCCGGTTTCAAGTGAGGATGAAGAATCCAACACTTCTCCATATAATGACCATTCTTATGGCAATGTTCACGCATTATCAGCTGTCTATCCTCTTGCTTGAAGACCCCTTTCTTAGCCGTCATAAGCTCCTTCTTTCCACCAAACAATTCGATTGTGCCTTCTTCCTTTTGGACCCTTGAACATACTTCCTCAAAGCTTGGAAGCGTAGTTTCTCTTAGAATAGACTTGACGATATCATTGTAGCTCGAGTTCATGTTGAGAAGCAATCCAAAGTCTTATCTTGCTCTCTTCGTTCATTTAGTACCTTTGGATCTATGGAACTTGGCCGTAACACATCAAGCTCACTCCACATAGATTGAAATCTTCCAAGGTAGCTTTTGAAGTCTAAATCATCTTGATTCAGCTCACTAATGGCCTTCTTGACCTCATAGATTCGACTAAGGTTGGAAACATCACCATACACTCTCTTAAGAGTATCCCAAAGAGACTTAGCTTTTCGCAATAACAGCAAGCTTCTAATATCGATGGCTCCAAACTGTTTTGAAGAAAGCCTAGCACAAGCTGATCTTCTTGAAACCATTTTGCATCGTCCTTCCTAGTCTCCTCACCCTTCTTGCCTTTAGCCGAATCCTCTTCAT
>CM071861.1:31616363-31638563 GCA_036759665.1 Gynandropsis gynandra | reverse complement strand
AGATCTTGAAGAAAGATGACTCCTTTTATGAAGAATCCGACAGAAAGTGAAGAACAAACCTAGAAATTTTAAGATTTGAAACCAAAACGCTCTGATACCATGTAAGATTTTAGAGAATAGATTGAAAAATAAGAGAATGAGATCTGAATGTGAAGTAGATTTAAGATGGATTGAACTCCATCTTTGTTGTAGAATGGAGAAAAATTACAGAGGATATGAGAGAAAAGTTGCTTCTTAATTTGATTTTTTGTGTTACAATAGATGTCACTATATATAGAGAAAACAAACTGAAAACGGTCTCCTAGATGTGAAAACGGTCTCCTAGGTGTGAACTGTCTCCTAGGTTGAAAACGGTCTCCTAGGTGTGAAAGTGACCTTCCTTGTTCTTGGCACCTTTGACTTCCTTTTATAGATTTGATTGTTGAATTAATTCTAATAAGTATGATTAAGAATAAGTCCATACTTATTGAATTATTGCTCAAATGTCCTTGAATAATTTGATCAATCAATATCATACCCTTCCATGATCGCGATTCTGCCCTTTCCTTTGTCCATCAAATTTCCAGCAATGTTCTTTTGCACTATGGGGGCGGGTTCTCAATTGAATCCTCGCAGCACAAAGTGATGACGTTTACGTACTCTCTCGAGTTTGGATCGGGCTTTTCGGGTTGCATTCCGGGATTTCGAGAGGATGAGGCTGTTAGAAGAATTCACATTCTTCATCATAATATGGTTAATTACCTTACTCTAGGCTGATTAAATCTTGAATTAAGCCCATAGATCTAGAACCTTCAATTAATGCACAATAGCTGTCACACACTTAGCTCTCATTGTGCAGAACAGCTGTAACTCACTTTGCTCTCTTTAATTTGAATCCCCAACGGCTAGATGAGCCCCAACAGCTATATTTTGTTCTATAAATATGTAAACCATGTAAATATTAGAATACAAGTGAATTGAGCACGTTTTGAGTGCTATTCTCTCTCATTCTCTCTTATCTGCTCATTCTGCCTATTCTGCTCGTTCTGACCTTAATCTCAATTCTATTCTCATTCTAGTCTTTATCTTGGTTCTAGTCTAAACCAATCTTAGAATTCTATATGGTATCAGAGCCCGGTTCGATTGAACAAGGATTCTTTTCATTTCTTCCGCATCAATCTTAAAAACACCAAATTCTCTCCTTTACTTCTTTTCTGTTTCCAGAAAACTCGAAAACTCTGTTTTTTTTAAACTTCTTTTCTGTTCCTTTAAGCTTTTTCAATGGCAACCAACAATCAAGGAGGCATTCCCATTGCATTCAATGGAGAAAACTACCTCATTTGGTCAAGATTAGCGAAAGCTAATCTCTGCAGCAGAGGCCTGTGGAAATTTGTGTCATCAAATGACAACGGAAAGGCCATAGCTGATGATTCTACTGAGGAATCACAGCAAGAAGCCAATGCATTGGTCCTAATCCAAAACTCTCTTGCTCCTCACATTCTCCGAGCTTATGGTCATATGGAGAACGCCAAGAAGTTGTGGGATGAGCTGAAACAGGTCTATGGAAATGCTTTCAATCTCACTAGAGTATACGAAATCAAGAAGGCGTTGAATCACCTTCAGCAAGAGAACAAGCCATTCAACCAACATCTCGGTGATTTTAAGGATCTACGTGCTGAGTTAAGTGAGCTACGTCCCACGACCACAGATCCAAAAGAAATCATGCAGAGAGAGAATCAAGATCAAGTTTTTGAACTTCTCCAATCATTGGACAAGTCCTACTCTGATCTCGTCAGCCATATTCTCAGACAGAACCCATTACCGGAGTTCAACGAAGTCTGCATGATGATCCAAAAAGAAGAAGGTTCAAATCGTCTTTTCCAAGGAGAATCAAGTGACATTGCTCATTATAGCAATGCTAGACAACCACGGATTGAAAGAAGGAGTCCATGGTGTGATTTCTGCAAGAAGAAGGGACATACAAAAGAACGGTGTTGGATCCTTCACCCTCACCTCAAAACCAGCAAACCAAGAGAGAACACTCAAATTAAAGGTGCTGCCCACATTACCAAAGCAGATTTCGTAACCAAAGCAGACCTAGAGAATTTCATCAAGATGATGATCAATGCTGGTCAAAAATCGGGATCTCCACCCGAGTCTGGTAACGTTTCCTCGAACTCTAAACTAGTACATCACATAATTGTGGATTCAGGTGCAACAAACCACATGATTAAAAGTAAGGAATTAATAAACAAACTACAACATTCTGATGGTTTTGTGTCTATTGCTAACGGTCATAATGTTCCTATTCAAGGAATTGGCAGACTAGAAATCTTTAAACGAGATACAACTGCTTTATATGTGCCAAACTTTTCTAATGACTTACTTTCTGTCAACAGATTGGCTAAAGACCTTAATTGCATTGTTAGCTTTGATTCTAACAAGTTTTGGCTGCAGGATATTAAAACTAAGCATATCATTGGAGGAGGGACTCTCAAGAATGGTTTATACATCTTGGAAGATCTCCACAACGACTCTTCTTCAGCCCTTTTTTCGAATTCTAATATTAATAGAACTTTATGTTCTATTTGGCATGCTAGATTAGGCCATCCGCATTATAAAGCACTTAGTCTTTTGGTTCCAAACATCAAGTTCGATCACGAAAAGTGTGAAGCGTGTATTTTGGGTAAACATTGTAGAACGGTATTTCCTGAATCCAACACGAATTATAACACTTGTTTTGATCTTATTAATTCTTATGTTTGGACCTCCCCATGCTTTACTAGAGACAATAAGAAATATTTCGTATCATTCATTGATGAAAAATCTAAATATACTTGGATTTATCTACTCTCTTCGAAGAGTGCTGTATTTGACACATTTGTCAAGTTTCACAGATTTATCCAAACCCAATATGACGCCAAACTCAAGATTCTACGCACAGACAATGGTGGAGAATACACCAGCAACCAATTCAAACAATATCTTGATCAACACGGCATTGTTCACCAAACATCATGTGCGTACACTCCACAACAAAATGGAGTAGCTGAGCGCAAAAATCGTCATCTTATGGAGGTCTCAAGAACAATGATGTTCTACAAGAGCGTTCCAAAGCAGTTTTGGGGAGATGCTGTCATTACTTCATGCCATTTGATCAATCGCATTCCCACAAAATGCTTGAATGATAAGTCACCATACGAGGTACTCAATAACTCTAGACCTGATATTGATTATCTAAAAGTGTTTGGAAGTGTTTGTTACGTGTTTGTAGATGAAGGACAAAGAAACAAACTAGAGCCTAAAAGTATCAAATGCATGTTCATTGGATACTCTACTACTCAAAAGGGGTACAAGTGCTATCACCCTCAAACAAGGAGAGTCTTGGTTTCAAGAGAGGTTAAATTTGATGAGAACAGAGGATATTTTGAAGAACCCAATTGGGAGGAGTTGAAGAGCCTTGCAGTACCCTCAAACATTGGTTTGACTCTACAAACTCTTGTAAATGATCTTAATGTCACTAACAACAATGTCTCAGATTCTTTAGAGCAGGAAATGCATGAAATTCCCTTAGAAGACGAGTCTGAAGAAGCTGATAAGTTAGAACAAGAGGAACCTGAAAACTACGAAGAAAGCAACACAAATGGTGAACCTACCAATGAAAACGCCTTGAGTGATCAAGATACTCGCGGAGAAGTTGGTTCAGAGCCGAGGAACGAGCAAAATGCTAAAGATCCAACCAGCTCTCATAATAAAGGCACAAAGCAGCAAGATACACAGGTTATTACACTTCGTAGAAGTGAACGTCTTAAATTTCCTACTGAAAATTGGATAAATACAAGGGTTTTTAAAAATGGTCTTGCTGTTTTTGTGCTATATCTCACCTTCCGAATGAGTTTCAAGCATTTTTCAGCAAGATTGATCAGGACCTGGAACCTAACACCTTCGAAGAAGCTAAGAACCAAAAGGAATGGCAAGATGCTATGCAAGAGGAGATTCAAGCGCTCGAAAAGAACCACACTTGGGACATTGTAGAGCTTCCCAAAGCGAAAAAGGCTGTCGGATGTAAGTGGGTCTACAAAATCAAATACAACAGCGATGGAACTATCGAGAGATACAAAGCTCGCCTTGTAGCCAAAGGCTTTACACAAACATATGGAGAAGACTACACAGAAACCTTTGCTCCTGTTGCCAAGCTCCACACTGTACGTATTGTACTTTCCATTGCAACTAACCGGAAATGGAGTCTATGGCAGATGGATGTGAAGAACGCTTTTCTCCAAGGCGAACTTGAAGAAGAAATCTACATGCTTCCACCACCGGGGCTACATACTGATCATGGACGAGTGTGCCTACTCAAGAAAGCTATATATGGTCTCAAACAATCTCCAAGGGCATGGTACCAAAAGCTTCATGATGCTGTTCTCCGATATGGCTTTACTCGAAGCGAAGCTGATCATTCCTTGTTTTCAATTCAGGGGGAATCAGGTACTATCGTTCTAATAGTATATGTTGATGATATTATAATAACAGGAGATGATACCGAAGGAATTGAAAACACGAAATTGTTCTTAAAAACTACCTTTGATATAAAAGATTTAGGAGAATTAAAGTATTTTCTTGGAATTGAAGTAAGTCGGATGTCTAATGGCTTATTTCTATCCCAAAGAAAGTATACACTTGATCTTTTGAAAGAAACAGGAAAGCTTGGAGAAAAACCTGCAAAGACACCAATTGAAAAAAAATTCAAAGATCGACAACAGGGGGAACCATTCGAGGACATTGGACGCTACCAACGAGTTGTAGGTAAGCTAATTTATCTTACAATTACCCGACCTGATTTATGTTTTGCTGTAAATCAGGTTAGTCAACATATGCATGCACCATCACAACAAGATTGGAGCATGGTAGAGAGAATACTCAAATATTTGAAGGGATCTCCGGGCAAAGGCATTTGGATGGAATGTAACAACCATACAAGTATCGTCGGATATTGTGATGCTGATTGGGCAGGAGATCGAAGTGATAGAAAGTCTACAACAGGGTTTTGCACCTTTGTAGGAGGTAATCTAGTCACATGGAGAAGCAAGAAACAATCGGTTGTTGCTCGATCAAGCGCTGAAGCAGAGTATAGAGCAATGGCAAGCACAACTTGCGAACTGATGTGGATTAAAGCTCTTCTCCAAGATCTTGGCATCACAACAAACTATGCCATTCCACTCCATTGTGATAATCAAGCAGCCATTCACATTGCCGCAAACTCAGTCTTTCACGAAAGGAAAAAGCACATTGAAGTTGATTGCCACTTCATTCGTGAAAAGATCAATAAAGGAATAATCTGCACTAGCTACACTCGAAGCTCAGAACAGCTTGCGGACATTCTCACCAAGGCAACAAATGAAAGAGTCTGCAAGAAGCTTCAACAACAAATCGGTTTGCTTGACATTCATCAGCCATTGCACGAGTCAAGCTTTGCTGGTCACGTTGACAAATCCTAAGTGTTGCACTCTTTTTCCTCTCCCAATTTTTGTCCCACTGGGTTTTATTGGAAAAGGTTTTAACGAGGCATCACTTAGAGTTTTGTTAACCAGACAAAGCTTGAGGGGGAATGGTAGAAGAATTCACATTCTTCATCATAATAAGGTTAATTACCTTACTCTAGGCTGATTAAATCTTGAATTAAGCCCATAGATCTAGAACCTTCAATTAGTGCACAATAGCTGTCACACACTTAGCTCTCGTTGTGCAGAACAGCTGTAACTCACTTTGCTCTCTTTAATTTGAATCCCCAACGGCTAGATGAGTCCCAACAGCTATATTTTGTTCTATAAATATGTAAACCATGTAAATATTAGAATACAAGTGAATTGAGCACGTTTTGAGTGCTATTCTCTCTCATTCTCTCTTATTTGCTCATTCTGCCTATTCTGCTCGTTCTGACCTTAATCTCAATTCTATTCTCATTCTAGTCTTTATCTTGGTTCTAGTCTAAACCAATCTTAGAATTCTATAGAGGCAGCTTGCTGTGCAATGGAATTTTAAAGGTTCTTCACATGCTTGCTCAAGCATTCCAGTTGAGTTTTAAGCTCATTGATCGTAGTCTCTGCTTCCTCGTTGAATTTAGCTTGAAGTGATTGTTGCTCCTTGATGTTGTCTTGATGTTGCCTTTGCTCTTTGATGAATTCGAGCATCACTTTCTCAAGGCTTGATGAAGGAGCTTGAGGAGGTTGAGGAGCTTGCTGGACTTGCTGGAATGGTTGCGGTTGCTGGTATGGCTGTTGTTTTTGTTGAAATCCCGAATATTTCACCGCTTGGGTCATTCGATACGAAAGACTCGGATGGTTCCTCTAATTCGGGTTGTATGTGTTCCCGAATTGCATATTGCCTTGCTGCTGGGCGTAGTTCATTTGTTCCATGCTTTCTTGCATCGCGCATTGGTAAGCCATATGGTCAGTATCTCCACAATTCGCACAATATACGGCATTCGCTGCATTGCCCACTGCCTATTTTGATTTACCTCGTAAAGACCTCGTGTCTTGTTTGGCATACTCGTTGATGTAGACCATATGGTGTGGTTCATGGAAAGATTGTCAATTAGCTCGTATACCTCTTCAACACCTAAGTCCATGAACGATCCTCTTGCAGCATTGTCTAATGTCATCCTATGCTCATCTGCGATCCCATTATATAATGTTTGGATCACGTATCACTACTCTAGACCGTGATGAGGACACATTTTCAAAAGTTCCTTGAATATCCCCTACGCTTCAAACAATGTCTCTCCCTCTCGGCATCTAAGTAGTGATCGGAGGGAAGAACCGTGATCGGAATATTGTGCATAGTTGGTCCTAAGTAGTGATCGAACCAGTGGGAAGAGATTGTAGTCACGTTTTCGCTCGTCCCCCAATTGAGAAAGGGAAGAGACGCAGCAAAATCGCATCTTCTGGAAAGGACATATCCTAAGAAACTCGAAAAGGATATCTCCGGGCTCTAATAATCCAACGTATTGACCTAAATAAAAGATTTTGAGCTCAAAACGGGGTCGAGCTACCTCTAGCAACCCGAGCTATCCTTTAATTTGAAAATATGAATGATATGTGACAAAATCAAGTAATTCGGTGCTTCGTACACAAAGTTATGGTATTTCAAAGCTCATCGTACAATTTAATGTTGTAATCCTATAATCACAACGAAAACAAAAACAAAAAGAGGAAATGATGTGCAACACGAGTACACAAATAGGAAATACGAAGGAAAAGGAATATCGGAGAGACAAACGCAATGCAAGCAGCGTATTGATAAGAAGTGACATGTGTATCCTAAGAAACTCGTAAAGGGCATCTCCCGGCTCTAAAATTCAAATGTATCCACCTAAATAAAAAGAATTTGAACTTGAATACGGGGTTAGGCTGCCTCTAGCAACCCAAGGCATCCTTTATCTGGAAAAGATTAATGAGATGTGAAAAAATAAAGTAATTCAGTGCTTCGTACGCAAAGTTATGGTATTTCAAAGTTCATTGTACAATTTAATGTTGTAATCGTCTAATCACAACGAAACAAAAACATAACCGGAAAAGGGGTGCAACACGAGTATGCAAATAGGAAATAGGAAGCAAAAGGATTATTCGACAGAAAAACGCAACGCAAGAGGCGTATTGACAAGAAGTGACATGCGTATCCTAAGAAACTCGAAAAGGGCATCTCCCGGCTCTAAAAATCCAACATATTGAACTAAATAAAACATTTTGAGCTTGAATACGGGGTCGGGCTGCCTCTAGCAACTAGGGGCATCTTTTTTATCTGCAAAAGATGAATAAGATGTGAAAAAACAAGTAATTTGGTGCTTCATATGCAAAGTTATGGTATTTCAAAGCTCGTCATATAATTTAATATTGTACTCGTCTAATCACGACAAAAACAAAAACTAAAAGTAGAAAAGGGGTGCAACACGAGTAGACAAATAGGAAATAGGAAGTGAAAGGAATATCCGAGAGACAAAAGCAACGCAAGCGGCGTATTGACAAGATGTGACATGTGTATCTTAAGAAACTCGAAAAGGGCATCTCCCGGCTCTAAAATCCAACGTATGGACCTAAATAAAAGATCTTAAGCCCGAAAATGGGGTAGGGTCCCTCTAGCAACCCGAGGCGTCATTTATCTATAAAAGATGAATGAGATGTGCAAAAATCAAGTAATTCGATGCTTCGTACGCATAGATATGGTATATCAAAGCTCGTCGTACAATTTAATGTTGTAATCGTCTAATCACGACGAAAATAAAACATAAAGCAGAAAAGGGCATCTTCCGGCTCTAAAAATCAAAACGTATCGACCTAAATAAAAGATTTTGGGCTGGAAAAAAGGGTGGGGCTGCCTCCAGCAACCTGAGGCATCCTTTAACGGAGCTAATAGGACGAGAAAAGAGATATAACGGAGCAAATGGGAAGAGAAACGAGCAAGGAATCCGATACATCATGAGGAGACAAGACCCCTCGCGGGTGGTTTCCTTAGCCCGCTCGGGCTGAACGTCCAACGGTTGTTGCCCGCCTCAGACTCACCTTCAGTACACACTGACCAAAGAGAGTGAGGAGCCGGTGCAGGGTGCTCTCCTTAGCCCGTGCCGGGTGGTGTTCCAGTGGATTTTTCCCGAGTTGTGCTCACTTACAGCATGTGCGGGTCATGGGATGTCAAGGGAGCCCGCACGGATTAGGCATCGAGCCCACGTGGGGTATCGTCGTAACAACTTCCCTAGAAGTTTCTCCAACGGGGAATATGTATAAGAAGGGATCCCATTTGAGTTTAGAGGAAGTAAACATAGAGGAGAACCCTAGGAGGTTACATAGCATTCGTCCATCCATTCAAGAGCCCTCTTTGACGGGAGACACAACAAGGAGTCGGGAATTAATTTGGGATCACCACTCGTTTGATTTTCTATGCTCCTTACTCTACTTATTTCGTTTATGTTGTTTAGACTCATGATCGAGTAGTAGATTTGTTCTAGGAGAGGGGAGTAGCCCATGGCTATCTCGGTTTATCTATTCCCCATTTGGTTTATCTATTCTATGTCTGAGCGTTTAATGACTTGTGTTTACGAATTTCCACGTATATACATGTGTTAAGGATTAGGGGAAGGACCGAAAGAGAATTCTAGTCCTAGAATATCAGGCTTAGAACAATCGAGATTAGGTCACGAAAGTAGGGTAGTAACAGTTGAGGGTTGAATCGGACGAATCATGAATCGTAATGGGGTTTAATTAGGGTGTCAGCCATGAAAATGGGGGATGACTCAATCGAACCACGTTCATATGCCTTGAGAGAGGATAGGATCTACATTAGGATCATATGCCTTTGATATCTTGATAGGGAATGCACGATTAGATAGATCGGAGTTAGGTTTCGCAAGCTATGCGGTGAAACCGGATTCCAGAAGGTTTGTCTCTTTGTTTAGAACTCGCTATTCCACTGCATCATCATCATATTTGCATCTCAGCATCCTGATGTTATCGTAGCAAGCATTGATTCGAGTTGAATCTTAGACTATGTTACATTAATCCTCGTGGGATCGACACCTTAATTTCTACACATGTTCTGTGCAGTTGCACGTAGTTTTAGGTTAAGTTGTTTAACTTGACACGCATCAACTCGTCCAGCAAATCAACTCTAAAGCATGACTCCTTGAAAGAGGGTCCATTCATGGAGCTGCACAAGTTGAACTCTATCGTCTCATCTCCGATACATAAAGAAAGCTTTCCTTGTTGTATGTCTATCATGGCACTTGCAGTAGCTAAGAAAGGTCTACGAAGAATAGTGGGCACCCTAGCATCTTCTTTTATGTCAAGTACAACAAAATCAGTGGGAATGCAAAGATTACCTACCTTGGTGGGAATGTTTTCAACAATTCCCACTGGATATCTTCTCGAACGATCCGCGAGGCGTAGAGACATCATTGTAAGTTTGAGATCTCTGAAGTTCATCCGCTTGAAGACAAAGTGTGGCATGAGGCTCACGCTTGCTCCTAAATCACACAAAGCTTTGTCAATTTCAATATAACCTATTGTGCATGGAATGAAGAAGCTTACGGGGTCCTTCAACTTCGGGGGCAGCTTGTTTTGAAGAACGGCGCTGCATTCATCGGTGAGTGCTACCATCTCACCCTCTTCGATACGCCTCTCATTGGAAAGGACATCCTTGAGGAGTTTTGCATGATTAGGCATTTTTGGAGGGCTTCCACGAATGGGATGTTGACGTCAAGCTTCTTGAGGCCCTCTAGAAATCTGCCTACTCGTTCTTCAATTCTTGTTGCTCACCAACCATTGAGAAAACGATATATGAGGTTTGTACGCCGATGGAGCAACATATGATTTTATCCAAATCTGGTTCAACTCCTTCCATAATCGCGATGGTACCGTTGCCTTTTTCTATAGACGTTCTAGAAGCTTGCTCTTGCTCTTTGGAGGGCGAGTGATCGATCATATCACTGTTGCACAAGGTAATAGCATTCACATACTTTATCGGATTTAGATCGGGTTTTCCGGGAAGCTGTCCGTGATCTCGAGAGGATAAGAAAGCTTGTTGTGCTATGGAGTTCTCTAAGAGCTTCACATGCTTGCTCAAGGATTCCATCTGAGTTTTGAGCTCGCTAATCGCTTTCCCCACATCCGCATTGAACTTGGCTTGAATTATTGTTGCTGCCTTTGGTCCTTGATGAATTCGAGCATCACCGTCTCAAGGCTTGATGAAGGATCTTGAGGAGGTTGAGGAGCTTGGATAACTTGCTGGGATTGCTGGGCAGCTTGCTGGTATGGTTGATGTCTTTGCTAAAATCCCGAATACTTCATCGGTGGAGTCGTTCGATATGAGAAGTTCGGGTGGTTCCTCCAATTCGGGTTGTAGGTATTTCCGAATTGTGTGTTTCCTTGCTGCTCGGCGTAGTTCATCTGTTCGATGTCTTCACACACCGTGCATTGATACGCTACATGCTCCGTATCTCTGCAATTTACACAGTACATAGTGTTCGCTGCATTATCCGTCGCTCTGCTCTGATTCGGCTCATATAGACCTTGAGTTTTGTTCGGCATACTTCTCGGGCTCTGATACCACTTGATGTGATCCTAGAGTGGATGAAAACCCTATTAGGCGGTGACGGGATCCTTAAAACCCTTAAACAACACGCTATCTCATCAGAACCTAAACCCACGTTTGAAAAGAACGGTTTTAGACCTCGATAGAACCTGGCTTAAGAACGTAAGACAATCAAATACACTCAATCGCTGTGCGGAAGTAACGAATGATAAGTCGAAACACGATTCCAGCGGAATGATGATCCAAAGGAGTCGAAAACTGTTTCTAGAAGAACTAAAGAGAAAACCTCTCAAATAAAAACCGAAATCTGATGTTCTCCTACCTTAGGATAGCTTAAAAATGGTTTTAAGACAAAGAAACTAGCAACAAAAAGTTCACACATGAACTAGTTCAAAGATAAATGCTAAAAAGAGAAGTTTGAAGGTCATCTTAGAAGAAACTCTTTGAATTCTGATCAGAATTCGTCCAAGCTCTCCAAAGACTTCAAACGGGCTTCATTTGGGCTTGAATAAGATGGATTAAAGCCCTAGAAGGTGTAGAAACATTCCCAGCTTGGTTTGTTTCCATTTCGGCTCGAAACTCGCTCATGAGCATGCTGTGGACCTCGGTTCGCAATCTGCATGCTCTCGCTGTTGTGATCGGTCCAACGAACTCGATTTGGCTCTCTTCTTCACGTCCTTGCTCCGGTTCAGCTCGTGGAGAAATGTCTCTGATGTCCTCATCATACTCCTCTTCTTGAAAACGATTTGTCCTCAAATCTGGATCATCTGCATCACAAAACGATAAATCTGAAACATTGAAAGTAGAACTGATTGATACTCACTTGGAATATCGATTTGATATGCATTGTTGTTGATCATTTTAAGAACTTTGAATGGACCAATGGCTCTCAGCATCAGCTTTGATTTTCTTTGTTTTGGAAACCTTTCTTTGCGCATATGAACCCAAACCATGTCACCAGGTTCGAAAACGATTTCTTTTCTTCCTTTGTTCCCTTGCTTTACATACTTCTTGGTCTTTTCCTCAACATGTAGTCTTGTCTTCTCATGAATCTGCTTCACAAACTCAGCATTTTTCTTCCCATCAAGATTAACAAACTCATCAAATTGTAAAGGTGACAAATCCAAAGGGGTCAACGACTTAAAACCATAAACGATCTCAAAAGGGGAGAACTTAGTAGCTGAATGCAAAGTCCTATTGTAAGCAAATTCAATGTGAGGCAATTCCCAAGATTTTAGATTCTTCTTAACCAAAGAACGAATCAAAGTGGAAAGAGTTCGATTAACAATTTCGGTTTGACCATCGGTTTGAGGGTGACATGTTGTTGAAAACATAAGTTTGGTTCCAAACTTATACGACAAAGTCTTCCAAAAATAGCTTAAGAATTTCACATCACGATCATAAACTATGGTCCTAGGCATTCCATGCAAACGAACAACCTCTTTAAAGAACAAAGAAGCTACATGCGAAGCATCATCGGTTTTGCTCAAGCAATGAAGTGAGCCATCTTTGAAAACCTATCAACCACCACAAAATTGAATCTCGGCCAGTCCTAGTCCTAGGCAAACCAAACACAAAATCCATAGAAATATCTACCCAAGGATGAATAGGAATGGGCAAGGGAGTATACAAACCGTGGGGTTGAAGTCGAGACTTTGCTTTCCTACAAACAATGCATCTCGCGCATTCTCTTTCGACGTCTCTTTTCAAGTGCGGACAATAGAAATGTTCCTGTAAAATACACAAGGTCTTGGCCACTCTAAAGTGCCCCATTAATCCGCCACAATGAGCTTCTTTAACCAACAAATCACGCACGGAACAATTTAGAACATAGAGCTTGTTTCTTCGAAACAAGAAACTGTCATGCTTATAATAATCACCACAAGCAGAATTTTTACATATATTAAACACTTCCTCAAAGTCTAGATCAGTAGCATAGATCCCCTTAATATATTAGAAACCCAACAACTTCGAATCAAGTGAAACGATCAAACTACGGTGTCTAGACAAAGCATCGGCCACAACGATTTCTTTGCCTTGTTTGTAACGAATGACATAAGGAAATGTTTCATATGAATTCTATCCATTTAGCATGCCTCTTATTCAACTTTTTCTGACCTTTTAAGTGCTTCAAAGCTTCATGATTCGAGTGGATGAAAAATTCTTTTGGCCATAGATAGTGCTGTCAAGTTTGAAGCACTCTCACCAAAGCATAAAGCTCTTTGTCGTATGTCGGGTAATTCAATTGTGCTCCATTGAGTTTCTCGCTAAAGTAAGCAATGGACTTACCGTCTTGCATCAAAACAGCCCCAATACCTACACCTGAAGCATCACACTCAATTTCAAAAGCTTTAGAAAAGTCGGGTAAGGACAAAACGGGAGAATTTGTTAGTTTTTTTCATGAGTCTCATAAACGTAAGGGTCTAAGAACATGATTCATGAGTCTCATAAACGTAAGGGTCTAAGAACATGATTCATGAGTCTCATAAACGTAAGGGTCTAAGAACATGATTCATGAGTCTCATAAACGTAAGGGTCTAAGAACATGATTCATGAGTCTCATAAACGTAAGGGTCTAAGAACATGATTCATGAGTCTCATAAACGTAAGGGTCTAAGAACATGATTCATGAGTCTTATTAACGTGCTAGGAGCATTCGTCAGTCCAAAAGGCATGACAAGCCACTCATACAAACCATGCTTAGTTTTGAAAGCCGTTTTCCACTCATCACCTTCTCTCATGCGAATTTGATGATATCCACTTTTCAAATCAATCTTAGAAAAGATCTTTGAACCATGCAACTCATCCAGCATATCATCAAGTCGAGGAATGGGATGTCGATACTTTGCCGCGATTTGATTTACCGCACGAAAATCGACACACATACGCCAAATGTCATCTTTCTTCGGGACGAGTGTTACCGGGACCGCATGGAGACATGCTTTCCTGAACATATCCCTTCATCATGAGCTCCTCAACATGCCTTTGAAGCTCCTTTGTTTCCTCAGGATTTGTTCTATAGGATGCTTTGTTGGGAATAGAGGCTCCGGGGACAAAATCAATTTGGTCCTTGATTCCTCTAAGCGGTGGCAACCCGTTTGGAATCTCCTCGGAAACACATTCATCAAATTCCTGCAAAAGATCGGAAAACACACTAGGAACAGATTCGGTAAGTTCGTTAGTGTTCAAATAAGCCTCTTTGTACATAAGTATAAACATAGGCCGATGAGAAAACAAAGTTTTCTTGTGAAGAAATTTGTGTTTGTCGTCACGGGTTTACTCTCATAGGCCTTTGACTGGGTTTTTCTCGAGACCTCACCAATTTTTAAGTGATCTACCTCATGGTCACTCACATGTGTACACCTCTTCTCATTCTTCATCATTTGAAGTTGGTCGACGTACACCTCTTTCGGAGTCATCGGTTTCAAACAAAACTGCTTGCCGACGTGCTTAATGGTGTACTTGTTGCTATACCCATCCTGTTTGGCTCGCCTATCAAACTGCCATGGACGTCCAAGAAGCAAATGACCTGCTTGCATAGGCACCACATCGTAGAAAACTTCATCTTCATATTGCCCTATGCGAATCGGAACCCGAACTTGCTTATGGACCTTGGTTGCTCCGCTCTCGTTTAGACATTGAAGGCGATATGGCTTCGGATGTTTCTGCGTGATCAGTCCAAGTTTCTCCACCAAAGATATGCTAGTGACGTTAGTACAACTCCCACTATTGATAATCATGCAACATACATTGTCTTGGACGAAACATCGTGTGTAGAAGATGTTTTCACGCTGAATTATCTCCTCTTCTTTAGATTGAAGATTCAACACTCTCCTTGTCACCAACAAGTCTCCTTTTACCGGTTCTTCCTCAATAATCTTATTCTCGGAAGCTACGGAACCAGATTCTTCCTCCACCTCGGTTTCTATCGTGCCATCCTCATACACAAACATTGCTTTCCGGTTTGGGCACTCCTTCGCGTAATGACCCATCCCTTGGCACTTAAAACACCAAATATCTCGTGTTCTCAGAGGAACAGCCTCTGTTTGACCAAACTTTCGTTGTGGAGGAGGCTCCACTCGGTTCTCTTGCTTCGGGGGAGATTTAGAAGCCGAAACTCTCTTGTCGTCTTTATATCCGTGAGACCGTGAACTAGAGGCGTTCGAACCATACTTAGGGTATGATTTGCTCTTCCTCTTAAGCCGTTTCTCAACCTTGATATCTAAATCCAACAACTCCTCAAATAGTCATAATGACTCATCTCAACCTCCTCTTAAATATCTTCGTTCAAACCTCCGAAAAATCTGCCCAAGGTGGTCTCTCGGTCCTCCTCTACATCTCCTCGGTTCATCAAAACCTCCATTTCCTTGTAGTACTCATCTACACTCCGATTTCATCTCTCAACCTTTCCCAATCTCCTCAGAATATCTCTTCGAAAATGAGCAGGGACAAATCGCCGCCTCATGACTTCCTTCATTTCGAGCCAAATAGAAATATGTTCTTCATCAGTCCTTCTTCGGGACAAAACAAGCTGATCCCACCATGACAAAGCGTAATCACTGAATCTCGCAGCAGCGAGTTGCATTTTCTTCCTCCCCGAATAATGGTGCAAGTCAAACACTAGCTCCACTTTGTGCTTCCAATCGAGATATGCCTCAGCGTTGTTCTTTCCTTAGAAAACTGGCATTTCCAATTTTATTCCGCTAAGATCATTGTCTTCTCGATTAAAAACCCTCGCCCCTCGTCGTGGTCTTTTAGGCCACTCGCGCCTCCCTTCGGGTTCAAACTCCGAATCACCACTACCACGGTCAGATTCACTTTGGCGTGCTAGATCTCTCCTCGATTTTGGGCTTGCCCCTTGTTGTTGTTGTGCTACGAGAATCTCATTCAGACTTCTATCTATTCTCGTTTGCAAGTTTTTCATCACGGCAGTCACCATTCTCTGTAACTCGCTTTGTAGAGCTTGCATCTGAAGGGCATTTGCTCCCACCGTTGGAGCCTCTTGCTCTCTTTCTCTTCCGTCATCAGAGATTTTGTGAGTCTGCAAGTAACGATTAATTAGTAACCAGAAAAGACAAAGAAAAAGAAGATGACAGAAACCTCACAAAACACTCAGAAAAGTGTTTCACTCAATTTCACTCGCTCTCCTTGTTTTCTCTTTGAATCCTTGTGCAAACTAGTAAACAAACTCGATCTAGTCACCAAACAACTGAAATTGCACTCAACTATCACCGAAAATAGTCCTATGATGACGAAGTCTATGGTTTCCAACTCAACCATCAAGATCAAAATCAAATGACACAAAATCAAACATGAAACCCACTCAAATACTACTATATGAAGGATTCTCGTTGTTTTCAATTAGATCGGCTTCGCTTTTCCTTTTGTTTTTCCTTTTTTGTCTTGTTTTTTATTCTTTCGAATGCTTCTTTTCTCTTTTTGTTTTCTTTCTTTCTTTTTTTATGCTGAATCCTTCAAAGAAACACACACAAACGTGAGAATCACAAATGAAAGAGACAACTTCTGAAACTAAAACAAAAATGAAAACGAAAAGAAAGATAAACAATAAAGGATAGGAAGGATAATCCTAAAAAGGGTAATCTAGGCTCTAATACCACTTGATGTGATTCTAGATCGGAAGGTGACGGGATCCCTAAACCCTTAAACAACACGCTATCTCATAAGAACCTAAACCCACGTTCGAAAAGAACGGTTTTAGACCCCGATAGAACTCGGTTTAAGAACGTAAGGCAATCGAAGACGCTCAATCGCTGTGCAGAAGCAACGAATGAAAAGTCGAAACACGATTCCAACGGAATGACGATCCAAAGGAGTCGAAAACTAGTTCTAGAAGAACTAAAGAGAAAACCTCACAAATCAAAACCAAAATCTATTGTTCTCCTACCTTAGGATAGCTTAAAAAGGATTCTAAGACAAAGAAACTAGCAACAAAGAGTTAACACATGAACTAGTTCAAAACTTTGAAGATCATCTTAGAAGAAACTCTTTGAATTCTGATCAGAATTCGTCCAAGCTCTTCAAAGACTTCAAATGGGCTTCATTTGGGCTTGAATGAGATGGATTAAAGCCCTAGAAGGTGTAGAAACATTTCCAGCTTGTTTTTTTTTTCATTTCGGCCCGAAACTCGCTCATGAGCATGTTGTGGACCTCGGTTCGCAATCTGCATGCTCTCGCTGTTGTGATCGGTCCGACGAACTCGATTTGGCTCTCCTCTTCACGGCCTTTCTCCGGTTCAGCTCGTGGAGAAATGTCTCCGATGTCCTCATCAACATAGTGTGGTTTATGGCGAGATTATCAATCAACTCGTATACCTCCTCAACACTCAGATCCATAAACGATCCACGAGCAACGTTATCCAACATCGTTTGGTGTTCGTCTGAAATTCCAGTGTAAAAGGTTTGGATAACATACCACTGCTCGAGATCATGGTGTGGACACATCTGTAGAAGATCATTAAATCTCCCCTATACTTCAAACAATGTTTCTCCATCTCTGCATCTAAATGTCGTAATTTCTCCCCTCATCTGAATCGTCTTGCTCAGAGGAAAGAATTATGAGAGGAACAATATGCACAGCTGGTCCCAAATAGTGATTGAACCAGTGGGAAGTGACTGCAGCCAAGTTTTTGCTTGTCCCATAATTGAGAAGGGGAAGAGACGCAATAAAATTACGTCATCCGAGACTCCGTGTATCTTGAACGTACCAGAAAGCTCTAGAAAGTCTCTGAGGTGCTAATGGGGATTCTCGTGATTTCCATCCATGAATTGCTTCTGATAAAGCATCATTGCAGGCTTAATTTCAAACTGCTCTTTAGCAATAGCAGGCATCCGTATAGCGGTCTGAATGTTGTTCATGTTCGGTACTACGTAATCTCTAAGGCGACGTGGTGGAGGACCTATGGTTTTCGCGGTTGAGGTGCGAGTTGCTGTTGCTGCAAATGTCCATGGCCGTTCAACATATCATTCTAATTATCGATCTCTTCTTTGATCTGACGGCTCTACGAATGACAAACAAAAAGAATTTAGGTAGAAAGAACAAAAGAAAAGAAAAGAAAAAAAAACAAAAAAGAATGACCCTAGGTTCGAATCTAAGACGTGTTGACAATAGCCCCTGGCGACAGCACCAAAAATTTAATGTGTTCCAAGTTAAACAATATCAACCTAAACTACCCGTAAATGCATGTCACGTGTGTAGTACTCTAGGTGACGATCCCACAGGGACTACGCAACACAAACTAAACTAAAACTAAGAATCAAACTTGCAAACAAAGAAATATTGGTTTTGAGAATGAAATAACTAAAAACAATATACTAGCGAGTTCTTAACAATGAGACAAACGTTCTAGGATTACGGTTTCACCATAAGAATTCCGAATCCAAAAATCAACCTATCTAATCATGCAATCCCAATTAAGTTATCTAAAACGGACGATCCTAATATGATATCTACCCTCTCTCAAGGCATAGACACGTGATCTAGTCAAGTTATCCCCTACTTTCGTGGCTGACACGTTAGACTAAATCCATAAGTTCTATGATTCATTTGATTGACCCTCAACCATTACTATCCTACTTTCGTGGCCTAGCCTCATATGTTCTAAGCCTGATTATCCGGACTTAGTATTCTCCTTTCGGTCCTTCTCCTAAGTTCCTAAACCATGCATCTACTTGGCCTTCGTAAACACAAGTCCATCAAGCACTCAGACAAAGAATAGATAAACGAAAACGGGAAATTGCATTCAAAGATAAATCGAAGTGGTTCCGAGATATCCATGGACTAATCCCTTCTCCTAGAACAAAACGACTATTCGCTCATGCGTTCAAAAGAAAATAACATAATCCAAATAGATAGTTTAAAGAACATAAAACCAAACGAAATCGAAATCCTGAATTGATATCCAATGCTCCTTGAATGTCTCTTGCCAAGAACTCATGAACCAGCCTTCTCTCTCTGCAACTCTCTCTGTAATTCTCTGTTCTCCGTGTGTGTCTGTAACCGAATAAATCATCTTCCGGGATAGCTTGATAAGCAAACAACATGCTCGACGGATCACTCTAACAATGCACGGTCGGGCACTTCAAAGAGCATGGTGCATGGTCGGGCTATGATGCATGCACGGTCGGGCACTAATATCAGCATTTACCCCCGAGAGCATCGCACGACCCGAGCTCTTGCGTGCACGGTCGGGCATTGACCATCATGCAACGCACGGTCGGGCTTCCCCATAATGCACGATCGGGCAATATCATTGAAGAGCATGCACGGTCGGGCTCAATGCTATGCACGACCGGGCTCACTAACAAAACAACCAGCTCGAGCGATCATTCACCTCCTGCACGGCCGGGCACCAGCATGCACGATCGGGCTGGCCTTGACGCACGGTCTGGCATGAAGACGCACGTACACCTGCAACAAAAAGGAAACTTTCCAGTCGGTTAGACACTCATGGTAATGCACGAACAAGAATGGAAAAGCAAAAAAAGAGGAAAGAAGAAGGAAAGCAAAGAGAGGAAGAAGGAAATGGAAGAAGAGGGCAAGAGAGGAGTTTCAATTTTGGACATTACAGACGTTAGAATTACAGATAGAATTGCAGAGAGAGAGAGAGTAGGGAGAGAAGGCTGGTTCGTGAGCACTCTTGGCAAGGAGACATTCAAGGAGCGTTGAAGATCGAATCGAGACTTCGGTTTCATTTGGTTTCTATGTTCTTTAAATTATTTTCTTCGGTTATGCTTTTTGTTCTCGAACTCATGAGTGTGTAGTGGTTGTTTTCTAAGAGAAGGGATTGGCTCATGGCTATCCTGGAACCTCTATTGATTTATCTTTGAATGCAATTTCCCGTTTTTGTTTATCTCTTTTTTGTTTGAGTGTTTGATGACTTGTATTTACGAAGGCCAAGTAGATGCATGTTTTAGGGACTTAGGAGAAGGACCGAAAGGAGAATTCTAATTCCAGATGATAAGGCTTAGGACAACCAAGACTAGGTCACGAAAGTAGAGTAGTATCGGTTGAGGGTTAATCGGTTGAATCATAGAACTTATGGATTTAGTTTAAGGTGTCAGCCACAAAAGTAGGGGATAACTTCACCAGATCATGTGTATATGCCTTGTGAGAGGGTAGATATCATATTAGGATCGTCCGCCTTAGATAACTTGATTGGGAATGCATGATTAGATAGGTGTATTGTTGATTTTGGATGTCTTGTGGTGAAACCGTATCCTAGAACGCTTGTCTCATTGTAAAGAACTCGTTAGTTTATTGTTTTTACTTATTTGATTCTTAAAACAAATATTCATTGTTTGCAAGTTTGATTCTTAGTTTGGGTTTAGTTTGTTTTGTATGGTCCCTGTGGGATGGGCACCTAGAGTACTACACACGTGTCATGCACTTATGAGTTGTTTAGGTGAATATTGTTTAACTTGGAACGCATCAGAATTGACTGGCGTAGACTTGTCTACTACCTAGTGTGCGTACTACCAATCTTCCGCTTGTGTAATCTCACCCACTAGACGCATTAAGACCGCTATCTTAATCCCTAGATTCAATCAATCGACTTGCGTAGATTCTAAATTGATTAAATCCTAAATCATGGCTAAGTTACAAAGTCTAATCCCCTGGCGTAGATTCATTAGATTTCTACAATCATTCATTCATGTAGCGTGCAAAACCGAAATCATTAAGAACAACCAATCATTTTGAAAACGATCAAATATCATAACCATTCATTCAAGTGGCGTACAAGAAAAAAAGCATTAAGAACCACCAAGCATTAAGGAGAAGACTTCATTACATATCGGCAATACTCTCTAACCCATGGATATGGATCTACTTGGATATGGACTTAGAAAGCAAAACACAAAAGATAACTATATTCAACATAGATAAAGAATGAGATCCCTCCATATTCTATTACTGATGTCTTCAATAGTTCCTCCGTGCTCCGAATTCGCCACCCCATCTCTATCCTCGTTCTACTCCTCTCTACTCTCTCTGCACTGCTCTGTCATTTGCATATGTGTCTCTCTGAATGAGTCTCTTCCCTTTGCTCGCTTTCTTCTCCTTTCCTCTTTCTTTTCTTTCCTTTTCTTCTTCTTTCTTCTTTGGCTAAGTATTTCCATTCTTTTACCTGAGTTCCATTGAGTGTTTAAACGGTTGAATCTTTCCTTTTTCTTGTTGCAAACTACGTGTTCCCTCATGCCCGACCGGGCACAAGAGTAAGCTCGATCAGGCACATCCTCAAATTACAGCTCGATCGGGCTTCACCTATGCTCGAGCCGTGCTGCACGTTGGGGTTTGTTTCTGTTTCATGAGCCCGGTCGGGCTGGGAGTAGTGCTTGATCGAGCACCACATCTTCCTTGTGCACCGGTTGTGCTGATAGGGTGATATCGATCGGACACTTTATTCTCCTTATGCGCCCGGTCATGCTATGATTGTGCTCGGCCGTGCATGTTGGTAGTATAAGGCATTTGCTCGTATTTGCTTGTGTTAGTGCTCGATGTCTTCATTTCTTGCAAATACACGAGAAAATGCAGAAAAAGGACTAAATGATACTTAATGTTCGGTTAACTAATTATGAAAATGAACTAAAATACTATAACAAAATAGACGTTATCAAACTCCCCCACACTTGAACCTTTGTTCGTCCTCGAAAAAGTCTAGAACTAAGCATGAGAAGAGTTAGACAACAACCGGATACTAGCACAAACAACTCGAAAACTCAGCCATCATACACAACGCGTCACACGAACATATAGCTAAGCAAACTAAATTCAGACTTTTATCCACTACAAGTCATGAGCCGTGGAATCCTATACATAACCTAAAATCACTTCATTAACCGTAATACGTCATTTAAGCAATCTCCATACCAATTTAATCTAAACTTTAATGAGATAATCCAAACTTTAGTGAGATACCAATTCTTAAGCACACTTATCTTTTTCTTCTTATATTCTCTTTTTCTCTTCTTTTTCAGTTTCCACACAATTTTCTTTAAAAGTTCGTGCTCAGTTTCTAGGGTTTCGAAGTTGAAGAGGATGGCCTTCTACTTAGACCCAGGTTGCCGATTGACACACTCATAAGGTCTTGTAACTTTAGCGGAGTGAAGAGGTTGCATCGTT
>CM071861.1:31581736-31614467 GCA_036759665.1 Gynandropsis gynandra | reverse complement strand
ATTGGGAATGCATGATTAGATAGGTGTATTGTTGATTTTGGATGTCTTGTGGTGAAACCGTATCCTAGAACGCTTGTCTCATTGTAAAGAACTCGTTAGTTTATTGTTTTTACTTATTTGATTCTTAAAACAAATATTCATTGTTTGCAAGTTTGATTCTTAGTTTGGGTTTAGTTTGTTTTGTATGGTCCCTGTGGGATGGGCACCTAGAGTACTACACACGTGTCATGCACTTATGAGTTGTTTAGGTGAATATTGTTTAACTTGGAACGCATCAGAATTGACTGGCGTAGACTTGTCTACTACCTAGTGTGCGTACTACCAATCTTCCGCTTGTGTAATCTCACCCACTAGACGCATTAAGACCGCTATCTTAATCCCTAGATTCAATCAATCGACTTGCGTAGATTCTAAATTGATTAAATCCTAAATCATGGCTAAGTTACAAAGTCTAATCCCCTGGCGTAGATTCATTAGATTTCTACAATCATTCATTCATGTAGTGTGCAAAAACGAAATCATTAAGAACAACCAATCATTTTGAAAACGATCAAATATCATAACCATTCATTCAAGTGTCGTACAAGAAAAAAAGCATTAAGAACCACCAAGCATTAAGGAGAAGACTTCATTACATATCGGCAATACTCTCTAACCCATGGATATGGATCTACTTGGATATGGACTTAGAAAGCAAAACACAAAAGATAACTATATTCAACATAGATAAAGAATGAGATCCCTCCATATTCTATTACTGATGTCTTCAATAGTTCCTCCGTGCTCCGAATTCGCCACCCCATCTCTATCCTCGTTCTACTCCTCTCTACTCTCTCTGCACTGCTCTGTCATTTGCATATGTGTCTCTCTGAATGAGTCTCTTCCCTTTGCTCGCTTTCTTCTCCTTTCCTCTTTCTTTTCTTTCCTTTTCTTCTTCTTTCTTCTTTGGCTAAGTATTTCCATTCTTTTACCTGAGTTCCATTGAGTGTTTAAACGGTTGAATCTTTCCTTTTTCTTGTTGCAAACTACGTGTTCCCTCATGCCCGACCGGGCACAAGAGTAAGCTCGATCAAGCACATCCTCAAATTACAGCCGGATCGGGCTTCACCTATGCTCGAGCCGTGCTGCACGTTGGGGTTTGTTTCTGTTTCATGAGCCCGGTCGGGCTGGGAGTAGTGCTTGATCGAGCACAACATCTTCCTTGTGCACCCGGTCGTGCTGATAGGGTGATATCGATCGGACACTTTATTCTCCTTATGCGCCCGGTCATGCTATGATTGTGCTCGGCCGTGCATGTTGGTAGTATAAGGCATTTGCTCGTATTTGCTTGTGTTAGTGCTCGATGTCTTCATTTCTTGCAAATACACGAGAAAATGCAGAAAAAGGACTAAATGATACTTAATGTTCGGTTAACTAATTATGAAAATGAACTAAAATACTATAACAAAATAGACGTTATCAAACTCCCCCACACTTGAACCTTTGTTCGTCCTCGAAAAAGTCTAGAACTAAGCATGAGAAGAGTTAGACAACAACCGGATACTAGCACAAACAACTCGAAAACTCAGCCATCATACACAACGCGTCACACGAACATATAGCTAAGCAAACTAAATTCAGACTTTTATCCACTACAAGTCATGAGCCGTGGAATCCTATACATAACCTAAAATCACTTCATTAACCGTAATACGTCATTTAAGCAATCTCCATACCAATTTAATCTAAACTTTAATGAGATAATCCAAACTTTAGTGAGATACCAATTCTTAAGCACACTTATCTTTTTCTTCTTATATTCTCTTTTTCTCTTCTTTTTCAGTTTCCACACAACTTTCTTTAAAAGTTCGTGCTCAGTTTCTTGGGTTTCGAAGTTGAAGAGGATAGCCTTCTACTTAGAACCAGGTTGCCGATTGACACACTCATAAGGTCTTGTAACTTTAGCGGAGTGAAGAGGTTGCATCGTTAACAAATTTTTTTCTTTTAGACCAAACTATTAGAATCACGCATCAACTCTAATCCTTAGGACGTAGGAAAACGGCCTCATCCCACAACTTAGACCTGAACCATTGAGATCAATGCACTCATGGAAATTTAACGTGGAAATAGCTGGAAACTTAATCCTATTGACAACAGAGTGTAAGCGCGTGGAATCATAAAATAGAGAAGTGAACCAAGAAAATATCTGACTTAGTAAAGAATCAACGGTATGCTCGGAGATATGGACGCTTGGGACTGAAATTTAAAGAGTAAATGCAACAATGAGTTATGGAATTCATGCACAACTACTAGACTAATCAAAATCAAAGAGCCTTTTTCAGCAAGCCTAGGTTTTTGTTCCGATTTGACAGAGTTGCATAAGCATGGCTATAGTTCGAACTTTTTTGTACTAGATATCCATCTGTCTAGTCCATCTGACTACGCAACACAAGCTAAACTCAAACTAAGAATCAAACTTGCAAACAAAGAAATATTGGTTTTAAGAATGAAATAACTAATAACAATGTACTAACGAGTTCTTAACAGTGACACAAACGTTCTAGGATTAGGGTTCACCACAAGACTTCCGAAACCAATAATCAACCTATCTAATCATGGAATCCCAATCAAGTTATCAAAGACGGACGATCCTAATATGATATCTACCCCCTCTTAAGGCATAGACACGTGATCTGGTCAAGTTATTGTTGAAATGAGCTCAATATGCTCATAATAGGGTCTTGGATGAAATTAATATGAAGAGAAGACCACATTGATGAGTTTGATGAGTTCTAGAGTAAAACAACACTTATTTATTCTCTCTTGTAACTCTACACTTCATTTACTCTCATTCTCCATGCAAGCACTCTATTTATTGCTTGTAATCTCCTATAAATATGTAACCTCTTGTGAATAAGAATACAATACAGAATTGAAATATTATTAGCCTTAATTCTCTCTTATTCTCATTCTATTCTCTCTTATTCTCTCGCATTATTCTCATTTTCTACATGGTATCAGAGCGTTTTTGATATTTTGGGCAATATTTTTAACTTTTTTTATTTTTGAACTTTCTGGCCTAGTTCATTGAACGTTTTTTACGTCGACTGAATCTAGAATTTGTTCAAACCTTCTGAATTTGTTCAAACTTTCTGTCTTATCCTTTATTTCACCAATAAACAAATTTGTTCCCTTTCTCTTGTTTATCATGTCAACCGTGAATCCAGGACCAATTCCCGTTGTTTTCAATGGAAAAAAACTATTTGAATTGGTCTCGGGTGCCAAAAACAAATCTAGGAGGCAAAGGCCTGTGGAAATATGTCCTGCAGTCTCCTCAACCCAATGGAAAAGCTGTGGCAAGTGATTCTGCTGAAAAGGTAGAACAAGATGTCATGAATGCTATGGGATTACTTCAAAGTTCTCTTGCTCCTCATATCCTCGAAGCATACAATCACAAAGAGACTCCAAAAGCACTTTGGGATGAGCTGAAACAAGTATATGGCAGTTCATCAAACCTTACAAGGGCTTATGAAATCAAACACACTCTAAATCATCTCCAACAGGATCAGTTAGTGATGTTGCTCACGTTAGTCGGGCAAACTAGCGCTACAAGAAGAAACCAATGTGGTGTGAGCATTGCAAGAAGAAGGATCACTCCAAGGAAAAGTGTTGGATTCTCCATCCCCATTTGAAACCATCTCGTCCAAAGGATAACTACCAGCCAAAAGAAGCTGTTCATAGTGCTTCCAACACTAACTCTGTTTTGCAGGATCAAATCAAGGAGATACTTCAAACTCTTAAAGGTTCGGGGCTAACCTCAAACACATCTGGCTATTCCGGTAATGTATCTCTTACTAAGAGTCCTAACAATTATATGATAGTGGATTCTAGAGCAACTAATTATATGATCAATCAAAAAGAGCTAGTAAATGATATTAGATCTTATTTTGGTTCTGTTACAATAGCTAATGGTCAAGAAATACCAAATCAAGGTATAGAGAACCTAAAGTTATTCAACAAATCAACATCAGCTCTTTATGTTCCAAATTTCTCAAATAATCTAATATCAGTTCACAAACTAGCTAATGATCTTGATTGTTTAGTTTGCTTTGAATCTAACAAGTTTTGGATTCAATATTAAGACAAGGAAGCTCATTGGAGGAGGTTCACTCAAGAATGGCCTCTACATCTTGGAGTTCTTTGATTCAACAAATTATCCATCTTTTGATTTTAATTATGCATCAAATAAAGCTTTGTGTTCAATGTGACATGCTAAACTTGGTCATCCACATCAGAACTCACTTACTTTGTTATTTCCTAATATTAAGTATGATCATGAGAAAAGTGAAGCATGTATTCTAGGAAAACATTGTAGATCGGTGTTTCCGGATTCAGATACTAAGTATAATAATTGCTTCTAATTGATCTACTATTATGTTTGGACGTCTCCATGTCTTACTCGGGATAACAAAAAATATTTTGTGACATTTATAGATGAAAAATCAAAATTTACATGGATTTACCTTCTAACATCTAAAGATTCCGTATTTAGCATATTTATGAAGTTTCATAACTTTCTTTTAACCAATATAATGCTAAAAATTAAGATTATCCGCACATATAATGGTGGGTTTTTGGTTGTGTTTGCTATGTTCTTGTAGGTGAAGGAAAAAGAGATAAAATTGATCCAAAAAGCATCAAATGTTTATTCATTGGATATTCTATTACTCAAAAGGGCTTTATATGTTATCATCCTCAAACAAGAAGAGTCATTGTCTCTCAAGACGTCAAGTTTGATGAATAAAAAGCTTATTAAGAACGCAACAATTGGGATGAGCTTGAAGGCCTTACCACTTACCAATTCATCAAATATTTGTTTGACACTTCATACCCTTGTGAATAATAATAATCTTAATGTTACTAATGAAAGAGGCTCATCCCCTCATGTAATTGTTCCTTCTCCATATGAATCAACGAGTGGAGATACTTCAGAATCAGAAACCAATTCATAACACCAAACACAAGAAGGAGAGGATGAACACGATTTCGATATTTTTAATGAAACTCCATTGGAGGAAATACAACAAGAACACTTGGAGAAAACACAACAAGAACACCATGAAGAAACACACGAAGAGGGCCAGAATCAGAATCAAATGTAGCCAACTATACCACCTATTCGTCGCATCGAACGACTCAAGTTTCCGGCATCAGAATGGAACAAGAAAAGAGTCTATTACGATAATCTTGCCATTGCTTATCCAATTCAAGAATTTTATGTTGTATCTCACTTATCTAACGATTATCATGTGTTTCTTAGTAAAATTGATCAGGTTCAAGAACCAGTCAGCTTTGAAGAAGCCTCACCTCAAAAAGAATGGAGGGATGCAATGGAAAAGGAAATACATGCCTTGGAAAAGAATAACACGTGGGAATTAGTTGAACTACCAAATAACAAAGAGTCGTTGGATGCAAATGGGTCTACAAATTCAAATACAAGAGCAGTGGGGATACCGAGAGATACAAAGCACGACTAGTAGCAAAAGGGTTTGCACAAACCTATGAAGAATATTACACGGAAACTTTTACCCTTGTAGCAAAACTTCATACGGTTCGTATTATCCTTTATATCGTTACTAACTTGTGTCGGAACCTTTGGCAGATGGATGTCAAAAATGCATTTCTCCAAGGAGATTTGGATGAAGAGTGTATATGTCTCCTCCTCCGAGACTCGATTCACCAAGTGGTAAAGTATGCAGGCTAAAAAAGGCTCTTTATGGCCTAAAACAATCACCTCGAGCTTGGTATCACAAACTCCATGATGCACTTCTAAGCTATGGGTTCTTACGAAGTGAATGTGATCACTCCCTGTTTTCAATTCAGGGGGAAACGGGTATTATCGTTCTCTTAGTATACGTTGATGATATTATCATCACAGGTAACGATGTGCATGGAATTGAAAACACCAAGTTGTTTCTTAAAACTACTTTTGCTATTGAAGACTTAGGTAAACTTACGTACTTTCTAAGAATAGAAGTTGCTCGTACTTCTATTGGGTTGTTCTTGTCTCAAAGGAAGTACACTCTTGACTTGCGACAAGAAACAAGAAAAAATGGGGCTAAACCTGCAAAAACTCCAATTGAAGAAAAGTACAAGGATCGCGGTGAAGGAGAACCATTCAATGATATTGGAAGATATCAACGTGTAGTAGGTAAACTTATATATCTCACAATCACCAACCTGACTTGTGTTTTGCTGTGAATCAGGTTAGCCAACGAATGCACTCCCCCACAGTTCAAGATTAGAATATAGTCGAAAGAATGTTGAGGTACCTAAAAGGATCACCGGGTAAAGGCATTCACATGGAGCAAAACGGACACATAGACATAGTAGGAAATTGTGATGAAGATTGGGCTGGTGATAGGAAATCTACAACCGGGTTCTTTACCTTTGTTCGGGGCAACCTTGTCACATGGAGAAGCAAGAAACAATATGTGGTGGCACGATCAAGCGTAGAAGCAGAATATCACACTATGGCAAGCACCACCTGCGAACTGATGTGGATAAAGGCATTGCTACAAGATATCGGAATCTCCTCAAATCATTCAATCCCTTTTCACTGTGATAATCAAGCCGCGATACATATCTCAGCCAACTCGGTTTTGCACGAGAGAACCAAACACATCGAGGTCAATTGCCACTTCATAATTGCCACTTCATTCGTGAAAAGATCAATAAAGGAATCATCTGCACTAGCTACACTCGAAGCTCAGAACAGCTTGCGGACATTCTCACCAAGGCAACAAATGAAAGAGTCTGCAAGAAGCTTCAACAACAAATCGGTTTGTTTGACATTCATCAGCCATTGCACGAGTCAAGCTTTGCTGGTCACGTTGACAAATCCTAAGTGTTTGCACTCTTTTTCCTCTTCCAATTTTTGTCCCACTGGGTTTTATTGAAAAGGTTTTAACGAGGCATCACTTAGAGTTTTGTTGATTGTAATCTGCTATAAATATGTTGTTAGAAGAATTCACATTCTTCATCATAATAAGGTTAATTACCTTACTCTAGGCTGATTAAATCTTGAATTAAGCCCATAGATCCAGAACCTTCAGTTAGTGCACAATAGTTGTCACACACTTAGCTCTCATTGTGCAGAACAACTGTAATTCACTTTGTTCTCTTTAATTTGAATCCCCAACGGCTAGATGAGCCCCAACAGCTATATTTTGTTCTATGAATATGTAAACCATGTAAATATTAGAATAGAAGTGAATTGAGCTCGTTTTGAGTGCTATTCTCTCTCATTCTCTCTTATTCTGCTCATTTTGTCGATTCTGCTCGTTCTGAGCTTAATCTCAATCCTATTCTCATTCTAGTCTTTATCTTGGTTCTAATCTCAACCCATCTCAGAATTCTATATGGTATCAGAGCATGGTTTGATTGAACACGGATTCTTTTCATTTCTTCCGCATCAATCTTAAAAACACCAAATTCTCTTCTTTACTTCTTTTCTGTTCCTTTAAGCTTTTTCAATGGCAACCAACAATCAAGGAGGCATTCCCATTGCATTCAATGGAGGAAACTACCTCATTTGGTAAAGATTAGCGAAAGCTAATCTCTGCAGCAGAGGCCTGTGGAAATTTGTGTCATCAAATGACAACGGAAAGGCCATAGCTGATGATTCTACTGAGGAATCACAGCAAGAAGCCAATGCATTGGTCCTAATCCAAAACTCTCTTGCTCCTCACATTCTCCGAGCTTATGGTCATATGGAGAACGCCAAGAAGTTGTGGGATGAGCTGAAACAGGTCTATGGAAATGCTTTCAATCTCACTAGAGTATACGAAATCAAGAAGGCGTTGAATCACCTTCAGCAAGAGAACAAGCCATTCAACCAACATCTCGGTGATTTTAAGGATCTATGTGCTGAGTTAAGTGAGCTACGTCCCACGACCACAGATCCAAAAGAAATCATGCAGAGAGAGAATCAAGATCAAGTGTTTGAACATCTCCAATCATTGGACAAGTCCTACTCTGATCTCGTCAGCCATATTATCAGACAGAACCCATTCCCAGAGTTCAACGAAGTCTGCATGATGATCCCAAAAGAAGAAGGTTCAAATCGTCTTTTCCAAGGAGAATCAAGTGACATTGCTCATTATAGCAATGCTAGACAACCACAGATTGAAACAAGGAGTCCATGGTGTGATTTCTGCAAGAAGAAAGGACATACAAAAGAACGGTGTTGGACCCTTCACCCTCACCTCAAAACCAGCAAACCAAGAGAGAACACTCAAATTAAAGGTGCTGCCCACATTACCAAAGCAGATTTCGTAACCAAAGCAGACCTAGAGAATTTGATCAAGATGATGATCAATGCTGGTCAAAAATCGGGATCTCCACCCGAGTCTGGTAACGTTTCCTCGAACTCTAAACTAGTACATCACATAATTGTGGATTCAGGTGCAACAAACCACATGATTAAAAGTAAGGAATTAATAAACAAACTACAACATTCTGATGGTTTTGTGTCTATTGCTAACGGTCATAATGTTCCTATTCAAGGAATTGGCAGACTAGAAATCTTTAAACGAGATACAACTGCTTTATATGTGCCAAACTTTTCTAATGACTTACTTTCTGTCAACAGATTGGCTAAAGACCTTAATTGCATTGTTAGCTTTGATTCTAACAAGTTTTGGCTGCAGGATATTAAAACTAAGCATATCATTGGAGGAGGGACTCTCAAGAATGGTTTATACATCTTGGAAGATCTCCACAACGACTCTTCTTCAGCCCTTTTTTCGAATTCTAATATTAATAGAACTTTATGTTCTATTTGGCATGCTAGATTAGGCCATCCGCACTATAAAGCGCTTAGTCTTTTGGTTCCAAATATCAAGTTCGATCACGAAAAGTGTGAAGCGTGTATTTTGGGTAAACATTGTAGAACGGTATTTCCTGAATCCAACACGAATTATAACACTTGTTTTGATCTTATTCATTCTGATGTTTGGACCTCCCCATGCTTTACTAGAGACAATAAGAAATATTTCGTATCATTCATTGATGAAAAATCTAAATATACTTGGCTTTATCTGCTCTCTTTGAAGAGTGCTGTATTTGACACATTTGTCGAGTTTCACAGATTTATCCAAACCCAATATGACGCCAAACTCAAGATTCTACGCACAGACAATGGTGGAGAATACACCAGCAACCAATTCAAACAATATCTTGATCAACACGTCATTGTTCACCAAACATCATGTGCGTACACTCCACAAAAAATGGAGTAGCTGAGCGCAAAAATCGTCATCTTATGGAGGTCTCAAGAACAATGATGTTCTACAAGAGCGTTCCAAAGCAGTTTTGGGGAGATGCTGTCATTACTTCATGCCATTTGATCAATCGCATTCCCACAAATGCTTGAATGATAAATCACCATACGAGGTACTCAATAACTCTAAACCTGATATTGGTTATCTAAAAGTGTTTGGAAGTGTTTTGTTACGTGTTTGTAGATGAAGGACAAAGAAACAAACTAGAGCCTAAAAGTATCAAATGCGTGTTCATTGGATACTCTACTACTCAAAAGGGGGACGAGTGCTATCACCCTTAAAAAAGGAGAGTCTTGGTTTCAAGAGAGGTTAAATTTGATGAGAACAGAGGATATTTTGAAGAACCCAATTGGGAGGAGTTGAAGAACCTTGCAATACCCTCAAACATTTGTTTGACTCTACAAACTCTTGTAAATGATCTTAATGTCACTAACAACAATGTCTCAGATTCTTTAGAGCAGGAAATGCATGAAATTCCCTCAGAAGACGAGTCTGAACTAGCTGATGAGTTAGAACAAGAGGAACCTGAAAACTACGAAGAAAGCAACACAAATGATGAACCTACCAATGAAAACGCCTTGAGTGATCAAGATACTCACGGAGAAGCTGGTTCAGAGCCGAGGAACGAGCAAAATGCTAAAGATCCAACCAGCTCTCATAATAAAGGCACAAAGCAGCAAGATACACAGGTTATTACACTTTGTAGAAGTGAACGTCTTAAATTTTCTGCTGAAAATTGGATTAATACAAGGGTTTTTAAAAATGGTCTTTACCCGATTTAAAGTTTTTGTGCTATATCTCACCTTCCGAATGAGTTTCAAGCATTTTTCAGCAAGATTGATCAGGACCTGGAACCTAACACCTTCGAAGAAGCTAAGAACCAAAAGGAATGGCAAGATGCTATGCAAGAAGAGATTCAAGCGCTCGAAAAGAACCACACTTGGGACATTGTAGAGCTTCCAAAGCGAAAAAGGCTGTCGGATGCAAATGGGTCTACAAAATCAAATACAACAGCGATGAAACTATCGAGAGATACAAAGCTCGCCTTGTAGCCAAAGGCTGTACACAAACATATGAAGAAGACTACACAGAAACCTTTGCTCCTGTTGCCAAGCTCCACACTGTACGTATTGTACTTTCCATTGCAACTAACCGGAAATGGAGTCTATGGCAGATGGATGTGAAGAACGCTTTTCTACAAGGCGAACTTGAAGAAGAAATCTACATGCTTCCACCACCGGGGCTACATACTGATCATGGACAAGTGTGCCTACTCAAGAAAGCTATATATGGTCTCAAACAATCCCCAAGGGCATGGTACCAAAAGCTTCATGATGCTGTTCTCCGATATGGCTTTACTCGAAGCGAAGCTGATCATTCCTTGTTTTCAATTCAGGGAGAATCAGGTACTATCGTTCTAATAGTATATGTTGATGATATTATAATAACAGGAGATGATACCGAAGGAATTGAAAACACGAAATTGTTCTTAAAAACTACCTTTGATATAAAAGATTTAGGAGAATTAAAGTATTTTCTTGGAATTGAAGTAAGTCGGATGTCTAATGGCTTATTTCTATCCCAAAGAAAGTATACACTTGATATTTTGAAAGAAACAGGAAAGCTTGGAGCAAAACCTGCAAAGACACCAATCGAAGAAAAATTCAAAGATCAACAACAGGGGGAACCATTCAAGGACATTGGACGTTACCAACGAGTTGTAGGTAAGCTAATTTATCTTACAATTACCCGACCTGATTTATGTTTTGCTGTAAATCAGGTTAGTCAACATATGCATGCACCATCACAACAAGATTGGAGCATGGTAGAGAGAATACTCAAATATTTGAAGGGATCTCCGGGCAAAGGCATTTGGATGGAATGTAACAACCATACAAGTATCGTCGGATATTGTGATGTTTTGGTATCCCAACAAACTATGCCATTCCACTCCATTGTGATAATCAAGCAGCCATCCACATTGCCGCAAACTCAGTCTTTCATGAAAGGACAAAGCACATTGAAGTTGATTGCCACTTCATTCGTGAAAAGATCAAGAAAGGAATCATCTGCACTAGCTACACTCGAAGCTCAGAACAGCTTGCGGACATTCTCACCAAGGCAACAAATGAAAGAGTCTGCAAGAAGCTTCAACAACAAATCGGTTTGTTTGACATTCATCAGCCATTGCACGAGTCAAGCTTTGCTGGTCACGTTGACAAATCCTAAGTGTTTGCACTCTTTTTCCTCTTCCAATTTTTGTCCCACTGGGTTTTATTGGAAAAGGTTTTAACGAGGCATCACTTAGAGTTTTGTTGACCAGACAAAGCTTGAGGGAGAATGTTAGAAGAATTCACATTCTTCATCATAATAAGGTTAATTACCTTACTCTAGGCTGATTAAATCTTGAATTAAGCCCATAGATCCAGAACCTTCAATTAGTGCACAATAGCTGTCACACGCTTAGCTCTCATTGTGCACGGTCGGGCATGTGTGTGGTTTGCTGAGCCCGGTCGGGCTGGTATTGCTGCACGGTCGGGCACTCCATTCCCATGTGTGCCCGGTCGTGCTATGCATTGTGCTCGGCCGTGCATGTTCACATCTTGCCCGTTCCTTACCGTTTTCTCGTCCCTTTTGTTCCGTTATGATCCTCGATGCTAGTACTTTGTCCCATGTACATTCTTTAGCTTCGAATTGAACCGAATTTGTATTAAAACCTGTAAGGACACGAAAACATAAAAACGAGTAAAATGGATACAAAAATCCTACGTAAACATTGCATCTATATCATAAACATCCCTAAAATCATGCGAGAAATATGTATTAAAACGAGACAATCATTGGACTTGCCAAGGCTTCTACCCATTTCATTATGTAATCCACCGCGAATAGTATGTAAAGCACGAAGACGAGAAAGGGCCCATGAAGTCCATCTAATATGATAATGGACAGCATCGAGGATTCCGAGCATGAAGAGGATGCCTCAATATTACAAGAAGGTCTAGAGACCCGAGCTCAGGCAAGAAAGGAGGACGCGACCCGTGTCGTGGCGAGCGAAGAGGACGCGATCCATGCTAAGGAGGACGTTACCCATGCAAAAGAGTACGGAGGAGGCTGAGGAGGACACGACCCGTCCTAATGAGAGAAAGGAGGACGCTGGTCTCGTGACCCGTGCTAGAGCTAGAGAGGATGATGCCTTAACCATACCAGCAGGTCTCGTGACCCGAGCTAAAGCTAGAGTGCTCAAGGAAGCTATCATCGGAACTCTCACAGCCGTGCAAGTTCAAGATGAGTGCTCGAGGCCACAAGGAAGTTCCGATATCCGAATCATACAACAAGCCGAAGCACATCTTGCAATGATAAAAAATTAGGGTAAGTGTTTTGTGTGTGCTCTTTTCCCACCGTTGGTTTTGTCCCACGTGGTTTTCCAACGACGGGTTTTTAACGAGGCCATGACTCACTTCCATTTTCCTAATTGTTGATACGAGACTTCATACGTCGATCGTCTCAAAGTTTTCTATCTTACGTTTATTTTTTTATTTTGAATTTTGAATTTTGAATTTTTTGTTCATTTAAATACAAGCCTTGCATGGCTTGCATGCATTTATTGTAACATTGAAGTCTTGCATGACTGATGCGTGTCAAGTTTAACAAGTTAACCAAAGATTACCCACAAGTGCACGGCACGTGTGTAATAGTTAAGGTGTCGATCCCACGAGGACTAATGTAACATGATCTAAGAATCAAAATTGGAACCAATGCTTGTTGTGACAAATAAAGATGATGAGATGCAATAATGAAGTGGATAAACGAGTCCTAAATAAAGAGTCAAACGTCCTAGAATCCGGTTTCACCGCATAGCCTCCGAAACCTATCTCCTATCTATCTAATCATGCATTCCCTATCAATATATCTAAGGCGGACGATCCTAATGTAGAACCTACCCTCTCTCAAGACATAGGAACGTGGCTAGATTGAGGCATCCCCTACTTTTGTGGCTGACACCCCAACTAAATCCCCATTACGATTCATGATTCGCCAGATTCAACCCTCAACCGTTACTACCCTACTTTCATAACCGAGTCTCAGTTGTTTAAACCCTGATCTTCTAGGACAAGAATTCACCTTTCAGTCCTCCTCCTAATCCCTAACACATAAATGCTCAGATAAAGAATAGATAACGAGCATACCATTGATTCTTGAACAACCCGCGAGTGCTAAGGGTTAGCACGACTCAGGCACAACCTGCTGTAATACCACCTCGCACGGGCTAAGCAGAGCACCCCATGTGGGCTCCTCATGCAGCTCAATCCATGCTTGCTGAAGGTGAAACGAACCAAATATGCATAAAAACCTATAAGAACATGAAAACACGAAAACAAGTAAAACGGATACAAAATCACACGTAAACATCGCAACTATCATCACAAACATATCTAAAATCATGCAAAAATCGTGTATGGAAACGAGATGATCAAAATCCCTGAGACTTGAATGTTTGCTTGTCCCTAAGCAAACGTAAACTTGGAACACATGGGTGATATAAAAGTCGAGAATTCCGATTTCCTTAGTAAAAACGCTAAAGTAAACCTAATCGATCATCAAACAAGTTAGAGCAAATTTTGGCCTAAGAACTTTCAGTCTTCATCTTAGGTTCACCATGGCTACCTATAAGAAAGTAAATCAAAGTCGAGCAAAGTGAGAAACCGCAGCTCTCTCTACCAAACAAGACTTCAAACAAATGCTAATCACATAATCAAAGAGGATACTTCTTTTGATTTTATTCTCGAGCTTGTTTATTCTTTCATTCCATTTGTTTTTCTTTCTTTCTTTATTCTTCTTTTGCTGATATCACGAACACACTAGGCTTCTAGGACGTCGGATTTGAAGGGATTCAACTCTACTTAGACCTAAACAACCGATGACAGTATACTCGTGCACCTTGTTCAAGAGTGCAATAGAGTAGATGCAATTTTTATGCGCCTAGCTCTTAGTACGTAGAAAGATGATCACCAACCCACCACTTAGACCCAAACCATCGAAAAAGTATCAAGGTCGATGCACTCATATCGATTTAGATCATGCTTTTAGGCATTATATCTATTGATAGCGGAGTGTTAGTGTGCGCTCTTATTTTCTGCAAAACAAGCTCAACTCGTGCGATCAAATCATCCTCATGAAAAACAAATAAAGCATCGCCAATATGAAGTATAATCATTTGGATACAGAGAATGAAAGAAACTAACCTAGAAAACTCGTCTAAGCTTCCCATAAATAACACTAGAATTCCCAAAGACTTACGACCCACTCATTCCTCAACCAACTAATGAGCTCTAACATGCAAGATATCACGGAAAAGGCCAACTTCTTAAGCATCCTAGGTTCAAGGCCCATCTCAAAACGTGGCACGGACAAATGTCTGGGACGACTCTAACTAAAAAATAACTAAAACTAACCTAAGAACTACAAAAACAAAAGAACATGAAATGAAGTCACCTGACAAACGTGAGCTACTCCCCCAAACTTGAATTGAACAACGTCCTCGACGTGAAGCTTCGATGGAGGATAAGGAAGGTGAAGTCACGATTTTAGGTCATCGTCTTTTTTTTTTTCTAAAATTTTCAAATAAACCAAGTCCGAAATATAATAAAAGCGAACAAATGCTGGGGTGCCTCCCAAAAAGCGCTTGTTTAACATCGTTAAGCTTGACATCTCCATGCTTCATGTGTGCGCGATGAGTGGATCGAATAGGGAGATGGAGTTTCTACTTTCGCTCGGTTGAGCGGGTTGATATAGCTTTGGGCGCTGCGCATTTGCTTTGAATGTCTCGCTCGATTAGCTCCATAGTTCTAAAGCGACATGTCTGAACACCTCTCGCACCTGAAAAGGACTGGACCAACGAGAACATAGTTTGCCCGTGAAAAGCTTAAGTCGAGAGTTAAAAACTAGAACTAAGTCACCTGGTCCGAAGTCATGAGGTATGATCTTCTTATCATTCCATCTCTTAGCATGCTCCTTGTAGATTATAGAGTTTTGGTATGCATTGCGGCGAAGTTCCTCTAGCTCATTCACCTGCAAAAGTCGTTTCTCACCTGCACTCTTAAGATCAAAGTTAAGAAGCTTTGTCGCCCAATAGGCACGGTGCTCTAGCTCGACGAAGAGGTGGCAAGACTTGTCATAAACAAGCTGAAAAGGAGTCATGCCAATGGGAGTCTTGAATGCAGTCCTATATACGGTTTTCTCTAATATGTCTTGATCTCCCTATTCAAAACCTCCACTTGTCCGCTAGTTTGGGGATGGTATGGTGTAGCTACCCGATATGTTACGCCATACTTCCTAAGGAGGGTTTCAAATTGTCGAGCAATAAACCATCACTAATGACTACTCTAGGGACACCAAAACGTGGAAAGATGATTTTCTTGAAAAACTTCATTACCACCCTAGAATCATTAGTCGGCGCAGCAATGGCTTCTACCCATTTGGACACGTAATCAACACCTACCAAGATATATCGGTTGCCACATGACGAGGGAAAAGGTCCCATTAAATCTACACCCTGAACATCAAATAACTCTACCTCAAGGATGTAGTTCTGTGGCATTTCGTTCCTCGTACCAACATCCATTGACACCTATCACAAGAGGAAATGTACCGATGTGCATCTTTGAAGAGGGACGGCAAATAAAAACCCAATTACAGCACCTTCGAAGCGGTCTTATACTTGCTGGAATGGCCCCCATAATCTGATCCATGACAATGGAAAAGGATGCTGTCCACCTCCTCTTCGGGAATGCATCTCCGAATGACCCCGTTCGCGCATCTCCTATAGAGAATCAGATCATCCCAATAGTAATGCTTTATGCTTTATGTCCACAAAGAATTTTCTGCGCGCATTAAAAGAAAGATCAGGGCGTAGCTTACCACTCGCAAGAAAATTGACAAAATCGCATACCAAGGATCGGGTTTACCGGGAGTTACCGCGCATATGTGGTCGTCTCTCAAGGATTCTTTCATAGGTCTCTCGTCCTCCACAACGACGCGAGAGAGATGATCTGCAACAATGTTCTCCGACCCTTTCCTATCTCAAATCTCAAGATTAAACTCTTGTAAAAGAAGGATCCATCGGATAAGGCGTGGTTTGGCGTCCTTCTTCTGTAAAAGGTACTTGAGTGCTGCTTGATCCGTGTAGACAATCACCTTTGAACCAACTAGATACGATTTGAACTTGTCAAAGACGAAGATGACATCAAGGAGTTCATTCTCGGTTGTGGCATAGTTGATTTGAGTGTCGTCTAGAGTCTTGCTAGTGTAGGAAATGACATGAGAAGCGTTGTCTCTATGCTGTCCCAAAACAGCTCCAACCGCATAGTCGCTAGGTTTTGCACATGATCTCAAATAGTAGGTTCCAATCCGGTCGTTGAATGATGGGCACTGAAACTAATGCTCTCTTGATCATGTTGAAGGCGTCGTGGCATTCCTTAGAGAATTCAAACGTGACATCCTTGGCCAGCAACTCCCTCAACGGTTTCGTGACCTTTGAGAAGTCCTTGATGAACCTCTGATAAAAAACCAGCGTGCCCTAGAAAACTTCAAATCTCTTTCACCAAAACCGATGGAGGAAGTTTCTCAATCACTTCGATCTTAGCCTTGTCCACTTCTGTACCCCTCAAAGATATGATGTAACCTAGGCCAATCCCTTCCTTCACCATGAAATGGCATTTCTCCCATTTTAGAAGGAGATTGACCTATTCACATTGCTGCAACACTCTAGAAAGGTTAGCAAGGGAATCATCAAAAGAAGAGTCATAAACGGAAAAATCGTCCATAACAACTTCCATAATGTGCTTAATAAAATCAGAAAAGATTGCCATCATGCAACGCTGGAAAGTAGCCGGAGCGTAGCAAAGGCCAAAAGGCATACGACGGTAAGCGAACGTTACATAAGGACATGTGGATGTCGTCTTCTCTTTGTCTTGAGGGTGAATGGGAATATGAAAGAATCCTGAGTACCCGTCCAAGTAACAAAAGTAGGCGTGGTTCGCTAGTCATTCGATCATTTGGTCTATGAACGGGAGAGGCAAGTGATCCTTCCTTGTGGCTTTGTTGAGCTTCCAATAATCAATACACATCCTTAGCCCGTTACGATCTAGTTGGAATCAGCTCGTTGTTCTCATTTCGTACTACCGTCATTCCACCTTTCTTGGACACTACGTGCATGGGACTCAACCATTCGCTGTCCGAGATAGGATATATGATACATGCATCCAAAAGTTTTAGTATCTCCTTCTTCACTACCTCTTTCAAATTAGGGTTCAGCCGCCTTTGAGCTTCAATGCACGGTTTGTGGCCGTCCTCCATGAGTATTCGGTGCATGCACAATGAAGTGTTCAGTCCCTTGATATCATCAATGGTGTATCCAATCACTCTCCTATGCTTCCTCAAACAATCAAGTAACTTCTTCGTCTCATCTGCATTCAAGTCAGGTTCACAATAACGGGATACGTATTATTACAACCAAGGTACTCATACCGAATAGAAGAAGGAAGAGGTTTAAGTTCAAGTTTGGGCGCCTTCTCCACTGCAAAATCAGAATGTATCTCGCATGGTATCTCCTCATATGGGGCATCCCTTAGTGCTTCAATAGCACTCATGAATTCGCCATAGACCTCGGCTTCTTCATCGGTAAGTCCTGCAACATCGCACACTCCCGTTAGGCATCTTTCAAGAGGATCAGAAGTAGTTACCCGTTTAAACGTGTCATTTGCTAACTCATCCAGAAAATCAACTCTAAAGCAAGACTCTTGAAGGAGGGTCCGTTCATAGAGTTGAACAAGTTGAAATCTATCTTCTCATTTCCGACACGTAGAGAGAGCTTTCCTTGTTTTACATCTATCAAGGCACTTGCAGTAGCTACAAAAGGTCTACCAAGAATAATAGGTACCCTAACATCTTCTTCAATATCAAGTACAACAAAATCATCGGGTATACAAAGATTACCTATCTTGGTGGGAATATTTTCGACAATTTCCACCGGATATCTTACCGATCGATTCGCGAGTTATAAAGACATCTTTGTAGGTCTTAGATCTCCAAAGTTCATCCGCTTGAAGACCGTGTGTGGCATAAGGCTTACGCTTGCTCCCAAATCGCACAAAGCTTTGTCTATGTCGATGTTCCCCATGGTGCATGGTATAGATAAGCTTCCGGGGTCCTTCAACTTCGATGGCGCTTATTTTGAAGAATGGCGCTGCATTCTTCGGTGAGTGCTACCGTCTCACTCTCATCAATACGCCTCTTATTAGATAGGATCTCTTTGAGGAATTTGGTGTATACGGGCATTTGTTGGAGGGCCTCTACAAACGGTATGTTGATGTGAAGTTCGTATCTCACTTCATTCTTGTTGCTCACCAACCGTCGAGCAAACGGTACAGGAGGTACATACGCCAGTGGAGCAATGTATGGCTTCTCTAAATCTGGTGCGACTCCCTCCATGATTGCAATGCGCTTTCCTTTGTCCTCTGACTTTCCAGCAGCCTTTTCTCGCTCTTTCGATGGGTGAACTCTCAGTCACATTACCGCTGCGCAAGGTGATAGCGTTAACATGCTCTCTCGGGTTAAGATCGGGCTTTCCGGGTAGCATTTTGGAATTCCGAGAGGATGATGCAGCCTGTTGCGCAATGGAGTTTTCTAACATCTTCACATGTGTGCTCAAGCAATCCATTTTCAGTTCATTAATCGCAGTCCCCACTTGAGTCTTGAGTTCATTCATCACTGCTCCTATTTCCGCATTGAATTTTTTTTGAGTCGGTTGTTGCTGTTTGATGAACTCGAGCATCACCGCCTCAAGGATTGACGAAGGAGGTTGAGGAGTTTGCTGGATTTGCTAGAATTGTTGTGGTTTCTGCTATGGCTGCTGCTTTTGCTGGAATCACGCATACTTCATTGGTTCGTTCGTTCGATACGAAAGATTCGGGTGGTTCCTCCTATTCGGGTTGTAGGTGTCCCCGAATTGTACATTGCCTTGCATTGTGCATTGGTAAGTGATGGTGGAAATCAGGGGTTTAAAATTTTCTAGACCACTCTACCGCAAGTATACGGTACGTGTAGTACCAGGGTCGAACTCTGGGGACTGAGTGCAGCGTTAGAACTAAGATATCACCAGAAGATGATTGATCAATATGTGGTTATCAAACTAGAAAATAAAGATAATGAAAAATAACGAAGCTAGATTTAGCAAGATGGAGTATCACAGGTTTCGGGAATACCGGAATATGCAATGGATGTTTCTATGGAACATGAAATCGGTTTATATCAATCGAAGGGGAACTAAAATCTAAATCCTCTACCTAGGGAATCAACATTATTCATCTCCCGATGCAGCAACAGAACTTCTAGATGCATAAAGAACGAATGGGAAATTCAAGCTCTAATATCGGAAATGACTCTCCCGATGCCTAAATCCTCTACCTAGGAAAATCAACGTCACTCATCTCCCGATGCAGCGTGGAACATCTGGATGCATGAAGAACGATAGGAAATTCAACCTCTAATATCGAAATAATGGGAACTCAACCTCTATTGAGGGAAATTACTCTCCCAATATCTAAATCCTATATCTAGGATATAAACGTACTCACCTCCCGATGCAATAATCTATAACCTAAACGCATGACAAACAATGAGAGTTCTACCTTGGTTATTATTGTTCCTAAATAGATTAACCGATCGGCCAAGATTCTCATCAATCTAATTCATTCGAAGGTTAATCCCAAGACTCAAATTTGACTCTCCCGATGCCTAGATGAATCTCTAATTTCATTCAAACATGTCTAATCTCATCCCAACGGATCTAGTCTCATTCAAACATAAAATCAACAAAGAAAGAATGCATTACGTACATGTCTACAATCTATCGAACCATACGATTGAACAAAACCGCAATCAAACATTAACGAACCAAACAATCCATTACAATGGCATCCCTAACCCATGATAACAGAACTACTCAGAATACACAGGGAAACAAACACAAATGAAATAAATATTCAAATTCCTTATCATCCCTAGCGTGGCCTCGGATGAATCCTTTGGGTAGCCAAAGTATTCAGCCGTGTTCTCTCCTTTGTCTCCTGTATATTGTAGTCTCTTTTTCTAGTATGTGTGTCACTCCCTGCTCCTGGATGGCTTCCTGCTCTTTCTATTTTTCGTTTAAAACCTAAAACAAATTGTTCCTAAAAAGGGGATCCGCGCGTGGTAATGCTCAATCCACGCGGGCTGAGTGCTCTTCAACCAACCCGAGCGGGCTCCTTAGCTCCCCGAGTCGTGCAACATCCGCTGGAAATGCAGCCCATGCGGGCTAAGATAGCCACCCCACGTGGGGTCATCAATTTCATCCAATCCAAGCGTGCTCCTAAGCTCCCCGAGTCGTGCAAACTTTTCTGGGGTTACAGCCCGCGCGGGACCTCTTTCAAGCCCGAGCGGGCTTAGTTAACTTCTTGTTTTTGCTCCTTTCACTCGATGCTCGGGTGTTCCGTTTGGTTCCGTGGCTTGAAATTGTTCCGAATGGTTTGTAGCTCCCAATGTGCAGTTGAATCCAGGAATTGCTATGTACTCCTTTTTATTGATTTTCAGGTATTAAGGCGACAAGGTCTATTCGAGCTATGCAAACTATACGAAAATGATGTAAATGCTTAGCCTAAAACTAACACACACTATGTGTTATCAGTAAGCCATATGATCCGTATCTCCACAATTTTTCACAATACATATCATTCACCGCATTGCCCATCGCTCTTCCTTGATCAATTTTGAAAAGACCTTGTGTCTTGTTTGGCATGCTTCTTGGTGTGGTTCATGGCAAGATTGTCAATAAGCTCGTATGCCTCTTTAACGCTTAAGTCCATGAATGATCCTCGAGCAGCGTTGTCTAACATCGTTCTATGCTCATATGTGATCCCATTGTAGAATGTTTGGATCACGTACCACTGCTCTAGACCGTGATGAGGACATATTTGCAAAAGGTCCTTGAATCTCCCCCATACATCAAATAGCGTCTCTCCCTCTCGGCTTCTAAACATTGTGATTTCTCCACTCATTTGAATCATCTTGCTCGGAAGGAAGAACCATGATAGCAATGTCTGGCAAAGCTAGTCCCATGTAGCGATCGAACCAGCGGGAAGAGATTGCAGCCACGTCTTTGCTCTTCCCCCAATTGAGAAAGGGAAGAGACACAACAAAATAGCATCCTTCGAGACTCCATGAATTTTAAATGTGCTTGATAGCTCTAGGAAATCTTGTAGATGTTGATGAGGGTCTTCGTGATTTCTGCTCATAAACTGTTTTTGGTATAAGATGTTGATCATCGCAGGCTTGATCTCGAATTGCTCCCTCGCAACAGCAGGCATCCTTATTGCAGTTTGGACATTGCTCATGTTCGGCACCACATAATCATGAAGACGACGTGGTGGAGGAGCCTGCGGTTGCTGTAATTGCGCCACATTACCGATGGGTAATTGCGGCTGTCCGTGACCATCCAATATATCATTTTGATTATTCATTGCTCGTGGATTAGTTGTGTCTACTCTTTTTTCTTCCTTGACCTTCTTTCGCTGTCTAATCGTTCTCTCAATCTCGGGGGTCAATTCGATGCAAATTCGAATTACCGCGAGATCGGGTCGTGCACCTACGAAGGACAAGTAAAAAGAATTAGTAAAATAGACAAAGGAGAAAAGAAAAACAAAAAGAAAACAAAAACAAGTATGATTCTAAATCTGAAACTAAGGCGTGTTGACAATTAGTCCCCGGCAACGGCGCCAAAAACTTGATGTGTGTTAAGTTAAACAAGTTAATATAAGACTACCCGCAAGTGCACGACACATGTGTAGTAGTTAAGGTGTCGATCCCACTGGGACTAATGTAACATGATTTAAGAATCAAAATTTGAACCAATGCTTGCTACGAAAAATAAAGATGAGATGCAATGATAAAGTGGATGAATATGCAGTGGATAAACAAGTCCTAAACAAAGAGACAAACGTCCTAGAATCCAGTTTCACCACATAGCTTCCGAAACCTATCTCTGATCTATCTAATCGTGCATTCCCTATCAAGATATCTAATGCAGACGATCCTAATGTAGAACATATCCTCTCTCAAGACATAGGAACGTGGCTAGATTGAGTCATCCCCTACATTCGTGGCTGACACCCCAACTAAACCCCATTACGATTCATGATTCGCCCGATTCAACCCTCAACCATTACCACCCTACTTCCGTGACCTAGTTTCGGTTGTTCTAAGCCTGATCTTCTAGGACTAGAATTCACCTTTTAGTCCTTCTCCTAATCCCTAACACATGAATATATGTGGCCATTCGTAAACACAAGTCATTAAGCGCTCAGACAAAGAATAGATAAATGAAATGGGGGAAATGCATTCATAAACAAATCAAAGATGGTTTCGGGATAGCCATGGGCTAATCCCTTCTCCTACAACAAATCTACTACTCCATCATGAGTTTAAACAACATAAACGAAATAATAGAGTGAGAAGCATAGAAATATCAAACGAGAGATGATCCCGAATCAATTCTCGACTCCTTGTTGTGTCTTCTGTCAAAGAGGGCTCGTGAATGGAATGATGGATGCTGTGTACCGTCCTAAGGTTCTGCTGTGTTTGCTTACTTCTGAACTCAATTTGGGCTCTTTTTTATACAAATTCCCCATTAGAGAAGTTCTAGGGTAGTTGTTACAGCCATCCCCCGCACGGGCTAGGGAGGCAATCCGCGCGGGCTCACTTGCTCTTGTAACCCGCACGTGCTAAGGGTTAGCATGACTCAGGCACAACCTGTTGGAACACCACCCCGTGCGGGCTAAGGAGAGCACTCCACGTGGGCTCCTCATGCAGTTCAATCCATGCATGCTGAAGGTGAGCACGACACGGGCAAGTGCTGCTGGATGTTCAGCTCGAGCGGGCTAAGGAAACCACCTCATTGGGGGGCCTTTTCTCCTCATGTCGTGTTGCATTCCTTGCCTGTTTCTCGTCCCGTTTGATCCGTTAAAATCTCTTATGCTCGTACTTTGTCTCGTGTATGTTCCTTAGCTCCGAAATGGACCAAATACACATAAAAACCTATGAGAAAGTAAATCAAAGACGAGCAAAGTGAGAAATCGCAACTCTCTCTACCAAACAAGACTTCAAACAAATGTTAATCAAATAATCAAAGAGGATACTTGTTTTACTCTCGAGCTTCTTTATTCTTTCATTCCATTTTTTTTCTTTCTTTCTTTATTCTTCTTTTATTGATATCACGAACACACTAGGCATCTAGGACGTCGGATTTGAGGGATTCAACTTCTACTTAGATCCAAGCTACCGATGACGGTATACTCTTGCACCTCGTTCAAGAGTGCAGCGGAGTAGATGGCGTTTTTATGCGCCTTGCTCTTAGGACGTAGAATGATGATCGCCAACCCACCACTTAGACCCGAACCATCGAAAAAGTATCAGGGTCGATGCACTCATATCGATTTTAGATCATGCTTTTAGGCATTATTTCTATCTCTCGTGTGACCTATCGTTCCACACGCCATGTGTAAGGAGTCTTCTGACTCAGCTGCAGTAAGGTTACCCATCTTACCTTCATTCTAGAGTGTCGTTTCAGTGAGGATCTCGTCAAGTTATATCAGAGCTTGCTCTAGAAAAGAATGGTTCATCTGTTCGGCTGTTTGGTTGTTCATAATCCGGTAGCTAGTGATTGAACCGTACGTAGTTTCTGTCCGTTGTTACGTATCGTTTGTGTTACGAGTCTTTGTTGCTCGTGTGCTACGTGTTTTCCTTGTGGGTTGCTTTGTGTGTTACTTGTGCAGGCTGTCCGTGTGGTTGTTGTGCGTTTAATCATCAAAATGCAATGGGAGATAGCGGTGCAGAAACCAGCCGAGTAAACAAGATGTTGATTGAAGCTCTTGCGGCTCGATTGGAGCAAATTGTTAGCACCAAAATGGAAGCGTTTCGGCAGGAAATTTGGCACAAAATTCAGGCCCAACCAAGAGTAAATCGTACTCTCAATCAACGAGAAAGAATTCAGGAAGAAGAGGACAATAACTATATTGAACGAGGCAGTTCATCGTCGTTTCGATGTAGTCAAAGACGACACCGAGGGGTACGGGAACGTAGGGACGACCCAAGGGACGATCTTGCTGGTCTTAAACTCAAAATCCCTCCGTTCCACGGTAATGCTGATCTGGGCTCTTATTTGGAATGGGAGAAGAAAATCGAACTCGTGTTTGGTTGCCAGCACTACACCGAGACCAAGAAGGTTAGGGTTGCTGCCACGGACTTCTACGATTACGCTTTGAGTTGGTGGGATCAATTGATAACTTCGAGGCGACGTAACGGAGAGTAACCTATAGAGACGTGACTGGAAATGAATGCTATAATGCGTAAACGATTGATCATTTGATTAGTTGCTCCAGAACCAAAATAAGGTCTAATATCATTTACTAGCTCTTTTCGATTGATCATTTGATTAGTTGCTCCAAAATCCACTATCATATAATTGTTAGGACTCTTAGTAAGAGATACGTAACCGGAATTTCCAGAAGTGTTTGAGGTTAGCCCCAAACTTTTAAGAGTTTGAAGTATCTCATTGATTTGATCCTACAAAACAGAGTTTGTGTTGGAAACACTATGAGCAGCTTCTTTTGGCTGGTAGTTATCCCTTGGACGACGAGATGGTTTCAAATGGGGATGGAGAATCCATCACTTTTCCTTGGAGTGACCCTTCTTCTTGCAATGCTCACACCAAATTGGTTTCTTCTTGTAGCGCTGGTTTGCTCGACTAACGTGAGCAACATCACTTGCTCAACCTTGGAAGAGCTGATTAATTCCTTCTTCCTTTTTTACCAGCATGCAAACTTCAGAAAATTTGGGAAGTGGATTCTGTCGGAGGATATGATTGATGAGATCATTGTAGGGTCGGTCCAATGTTAGAAGAAGCTCAAACACGTCATCTTGTTCATCACGTGCAGCAATCTCCACAGGATCCGTTGTGAACGGGCGCAACACTCTTATCTCAGCCTTGAGACTGTTAAAATCTGCGATATGTTGATTGAACTCCTTGCTAGCTTGTTGGAGATGAGTGAGAGCATGTTTGATTTCACAAACCCTTGTAAGGTTTGATGAATTTCCATATACTAGTTTCAGCTCATCCCAAAGTGCTTTTGGAGTCTCTTTGTGATTGTATGCTTCGAGGATATGAGGAGCAAGAGAACTTTGAAGTATTCCCAAAGCATTCATGAGATCTTGTTCTACCTTTTCAGCATAATCACTTGCCACAGCTTTTCCATTGGGTTGAGGAGGCTCCAGGACATATTTCCACAAACCTTTTCCTCTAAGATTTGTTTTTGCCACCCGAAACCAGTTCAAATAGTTTTTTCCATTGAAAACAATGGGAATTGGTCCTAGATTCACGGTTGACATGATAAACAAGAGAAAGGGAACAAATTTGTTTATTGGTGAAATAAAGGATAAGACAAAGTTTGAATAAATTCAGAAAGGTTGAACAAATTCTGGATTCAATCGACGTAAAAAGCGTTCAATGAACTAGAGCCAGAAAGTTCGAAAATAAAAAAAATTAAGAATCATGCCCAAAAGATAAAAAAAAGCTCTGATACCATGTAGAAAACGAGAATAATACGAGAGAATATTATGAGAATAGGAGAGAATAGAATGAGAATAAGGCTAAGAATATTTTAATTCTGTATAGTATTCTTATTCACAAGAGGTTACATATTTATAGGAGACTACAAGCAATAAATAGAGTGCTTGCATGGAGAATGAGAGAAAATGAAGTGTAGAGTTACAAGAGAGAAGAAATAAGTGTTGTTTGACTCTAGAACTCATCGAACTCATCACTGTGGTCTTCTCTTCATTTCAACAGGTTTGGATGCAGCATCGAGTTACTCACCATGACGGTTTCCTTCTCTATATCTCGCTTGTTTGCAAGTACGTGTTTGAGGAACTTGGCGTAAGAAGGCATCTTCTTCAACGCTTTGTGGAATGGAATGGTGATGTGCATCTTCTTCAACATCTCAGCAAACTTTGCAAATTGAGCGTCATCATTCTTCTTGTGTTGTCGTTGTGGAAATGGCAAAAGATGAGGCTTCGGTTCAGATTTAACGTATTTCGACTCTTTTTCCTCCATTTTATGCTCTTCAACATTGTTACCCTTTTCCACTACTCTACTAGATGATTCTCCTTTTTCAAACTTCAAATGAGTGGGCTGATCCAGCGTCTTACCACTCCTTAAGTGAACTGTGTTGATTTGCTTACCAGGATTTGCTTTCGGCCTCCCCGGTTGCACTCCTTGTGGTTCAGAGGAGTTTGCAGCAAGTTGTGCAACTTGAGTATCCAAGATCTTTAAGTGCGTTTGAATCCCCACAACTTGTTTATTTACATCTTCATGGTCTGCTCTCATCCTTCTAAGCTCGTTGTATTGATCTTTTTGTCCTTGTAAGAGTTGAGCTAGCATAGACGTAATAATGGCGTTAGCTTCTTGTTGCGGAGGAGGGGACGCACGTGGCTGATAATTCTGGGTTTGGACCTGCGTCCTTGGCTGAAAATTCTGATTCCTTTGCTTTGCTCGTGGATGAAAGTATCCCGATAGTTGTTGTGCATTTAATGTATCGTCGGAATTCTTGTAAGAGAAGTTTGGATGATTTCTCCATCCGCGATTATATGTGTTTCCCAAGGGCTGATTGTTGCTCACGTAGTTTACTTCCTCATACTCTTGGACTCCTTGATCCTCTAATTGCTCCGAATATTGTGGACGACACGATTTAGATAGATTTGATCCTACACTTCGGCTAAATCGGCATATAGAGCATGCACGTCGTTCACATGAGCTACACTTGCTGGAGTGTTGCGGTTGTATTCTCCAGTGGCATTGCTGTCCTCATTGATCATACGATTGATCAAGTCTTTGATTTGTGGAAAAGTGAGGTTGCTCAAAGAATCTCCAATTGCGGCTATGATCAGAATCCTCATGTTATCAATGAGTCCTTGCAAAAAGGTGTGTATAAGATAGCTTTGATCCATGCCGTGATGTGGGCAAAGGCGTTGATAGCCTTTGTAACATTCCAACGCTTCATAAAAACTCCCAGCTGCTCCTTAGACGAATGTGTTGATTTGATTCTTGGCGAGTTAAGCTTTACTTTGAGGGAAGAATCGCGTCATGAATTTTTCCTCTAGCTGTCCCATGATCATATAGAGTTTGCCGGTTGGGAATACGACCAGTCTTACGCTTTATATTTCACTGACAATGGGAAGGCAGCAAGCATGACGTCCTCATCCGAGACTCCTTCTCTAGTTCTGATAGTTCTATAGAGCATCTTGAAGTCCGTACTAAGCATTTGGATGAATGCTGGTTGTAATTCGACGTGAGCGTCCCTCCTAGTGATGCAAGACAAGAGTTGTGTATACCTAGGGACCTATGATAATAGGTTAACGCGGTTAGAATTTGTGGCGCAACAAGACGTGGTGCGTTTTGGTTGATACGTTATGCCATCTCTTTGTCTTTTCTCTCGTATGCAAGTTTTGGTTCTATTACTTCTTCGGGCTCGATGTATAAATCCGCTGGTGTGTCGTGTATCGGTTGGCTTTCACTAGCTTTCAATTTTTTACTCAAATCCTGAGTGTTCCTGAGTGTTTTATCTATCTCTGGATCGTAAACTAGATCAGCACTACCAACACTGCTCTTGCACTAGTGATCTGCACAAGAAAAGACAAACACAAACGAAAAACGTGTGAGCTCCGAAAAAGTAAAAGAAATGGACTCGAGAAAAAGAAAACAAAACAAAAATCACGAAAAACAAATAAGACTCCGGAAAGGACTATGTCCTAATCCAAAAATATCCTAACTCTAAAGCATTACTCAATTCCTCAGAAACGGCGCCAAAAACTTGATGTGGTTAATCTCAAGTAATAATTACCTAGACTTACGCTTCTGCAAGAATACTGATCGTATAGTACCAGGGTGAAACACGAGGAATAGGTGCAACCTAAAGTTAGTAACCTAAGGAATAGGATGGTAAAAATCAATAAGTGTTCGAATGTGAGTAGAGCTAAACTAACTAAGCTACAAACTTAATTAAATTAACTAAATACCACATGTTTCGAGAGATGCACGACGATGCAATGAAGTTCTAACATGATCTTTTGTCTTAGATATTATCACGAGTTCAGAGAATTCAAGCTCTAATATAGGAACTGATTGGCGTAGACTTGTCCACTACCTAGCGTTCGTACTACCAATCTCCCGATTGTGTAATCTCACTCACTAGATTCATTAAGACTGTTATCCTAATCCCTAGACTCAATTAACCGACTTGGAGTAGATTCTAAATTGATTAAATCCTAAATCATGGCTAAGTTCCAAAGTTTAATCACCTGGCATAGATTCATTAGATTTCTGCAATCATTCATTTAAGTAGCGTGCAAGAACGATAGCATTAAGAATAGCCAATCATTTTGAAAATGATCAAATACCATAATCATTCATTCAAGTGGCATACAAGAATAAAAGAATTAAGAACCACCGATTAAGAACAATACTTCATTTCACGAACATAGACTTAGAAAACAAAACACGAAAGATAACTATATTCAACATAGATAAAGAATGAGATCCATCTTTATTCTATTACAGATGTCTTCAACAGTTTCTCCGTCCTCCGAATTCGTCACCCCGTCTCTATCCTCGTTCTGCGCTCCTCTATTCTCTCTCTGCTCTGCTATGCCATCTGCGCATGTGTCTCTCCAAATGAGTGTCTTCCTTTTGCCCCATTTCTTCTCCTTTCCTCTTTCTTTTCTTTCCTTTTCTTCTTCTTTCCTCTTTAGCGAAGTATTTCCATTCTTTCTCGTTAGTTTCCTTGAGCGTTTAAACGGCTGAATCATTCCTTTTTTTTTCTTGTTGCAGACTACGGATTCCCTCATGCCCAACCGGGCAAAAGATTAAGCTCGGTCGGGCATATCCTAAAATTATAGCCCGATCGAGCTTCACCTATGCCCGGGCGGTGCTGCACGTTTGGATTTCTTTCTGTTTCATAAGCCCGGTCGGGCTGGGAGTAGTGCTCGGTCGGGCACCTCATCTTCCTTGTGCTCTCGGTCATGCTGATGGGGTGAGATCGGTCGGGCACTCCATTATCGTTGTGCGCTCGGTCGTTTTACACATTGTGCTCAGCCGTGTAGGTTGGTAGTGTAGGAAATTTGCTCGTATTTGCTCGTGTTAGTGTTCGATGTCTTCATTTCTTGCAATTACACGAGAAAACGCTGTAATAAGACTAAATGATACTTGATGCTCGGTAAACTAATTATGAAAATGAACTAAAATATTATAACAAAATAGATGTTATCATTCTCCTCCAGACTTGAACCTTTGCTCGTCCTCGTACAAGTCTAGAACTAAGCATGAGAAGAGTAAGGCAACAACATGATACTAGAGAAATTAGCCGAGGAAGTTCTTGAAGACTTTGGGAATATCGATTCCCTGTAGATGGCTCTCTTAGCAGCTGGAGAATGGTTATACAAAGACCCAAAATGAAGTGGCGCATTACAAGAAGCTGTTGGACGAAGAAAAGAAGAAGGAAATCCCAGACAGCCCGACCAAGCAACATGCCATGCCCAATTTGGCATCATCACTACGACACAACACGATCGAGCAAGACTTAAGCCTGACCTGTGCATCTTCTTTGGCACAAACTAGCAGAACATCAAGCCCGACCGGGTCGTTAATGATGCACGACCAGGCTCTAACTTTTGAGAACAGCACGATCGGACAAACATCGAGCCCGACCCATGCGTTCCTCTAGGCAACAATTGAGAACGACAACAGTCCGAACGGGATGTACGATATCCACAACGTGGCCCGAGTGGACCTGAGCTCAGACCAAGCAAATGTTACGGCTCAGTATAGAGACTTCTGTGTGACCCAAGAAGACTGCAGTGTGACCCAAGCTATATGCAGCATGAACGCAAACACTCCTGGGACACAAAGAAACCACATCGAATGCCCAACACCCTATTTGAGCATCGACAAAGAACCCAAGGTGGAGGTGAAGCCCTTACCACAAGGGCTCAGGTATGAATTCATCGGACTTGAATCTACCTATCCCGTGATAAAGAACGATGAATTAGGTGAATCCTAGAAGGAACGATTGTTAGACACTCTTGGAAATATAGGGGTGCTATAGGTTATACACGAGCATATTAAAGGAGTTAGTCCAGCTCCTTGCATCCATAAGATTCACCTAGAACATTATTCTAAGACCTCCATTGAATATCATCGTAGACTATTAACATGAGTGAAGTAGTCAAGAAATATGTTCTTAAATTGTCAGACGCAGGCATCATATACCCTTTATTGGATATCGCATGATGCCCTTCGGTTTGTGCAATGCACCCGCCACATTTTAGCGGGGCATGACTTCTATATTTTCTCATGTGAAGGGTGAGATTATGGAAGTGTTCATGGATGATTCCTCAGTCTATGGACCTTTCTTTGATGTTTGTCTGACCAATCTTTGTAAAGTACTAGGCAGGTGCTTGTAAGCGAATCTAATGCTCAATTGGGAGAAGTGTCACATCATGATTTTCGAGGGCATTGTATTGGGTCACAAAATTTTAGAAAAAATGATAAAGGTTGACAAAGCTAAGATAGAATGATGCACACCATCTACTATGCGAGTAGAACCCTGGACATCGCCTAATGCAACTATTCCACAACTGACAAGGAGCTGCTAGCGATCATCTTTCGATGCGATCCTCGCTGGAACGACACTCTAGAACGAATGTATGATGGAAACCCTTGCTGCAGCCGAGCCAGAAGAGTTCTTACACAAGGCATGTTGATAGATAGGTCACACGAGAGTTACGGAAGGTTCTGGATTGGTAGGATGGATAACCCGTGCTGCAGCCGAGTCGGATGACTCCTTACACAAGGCGTGTGGAATAATAGGTCACACTAGAGTTGCGGAAGGCTCTCGATTTACCGAGCTCATCTTCAAGGATATGCACACCTACGAAGAACGAATGAGTGTTGGATATTACGCTCCAAATATTGATGGATATGACACACCAACATGGTGGAATTCTTAAAGAGAAATTTGAAATTGAAATTCAAAATCAAGGTTGTTGTGTGTACAAGGGGGTGGATGGCCATAGGAAGGAAGAAGTCATGCAAGACTTCAATGCCACCATAAATGCATGCAAGCCATGCAAGGCTTGTATTTTAAATGAACAAAAATTTAAAATACAAAATATAAATAAATGTAAGACAAAATACTTCGATATGATCGATGTATGAAGTCTCGGCTCAAAAATTAGGAAAACAGAAGTGAGTCGTGGCCTCGTTAAAAACCCTCCGTAGGAAAACCACGTGGGACAAAACCAATGGTGGGAAAAGAGCACACACGAAACACTTACTCTAATTGTTGATCGTTGCGAGATATGCTTCGGTTTGTAGTATGATTCTGATGTCGGGACTTCCTTGTGGACTCAAGCACTCATCTTGAACTTGCACGGCCATGAGAATACTGATGATAGCCTCCTTGAGCATCCTAGCTTTAGCTCGGGTCATGGGACCTGCTAGTATGGTTAAGGCATCCTCCTCTCTAGCCCTAGCACGGGTCATGGGACCAGCGTCCTTCTTTCTCTCCTTGGGATGGGTCGTGTCCACCTTTCTCTCTTTTGGACGGGTCGCGTCCTTCTCCTTCTATTCAGCATGGGTCGCATCCTCCTCAGCACGGGTCGTGTCCTCCTCAGCACGGGTCGCATCCTCTTCACTCGCTACGGCACGAGTCGCATCCTCCTTTCTTGCTCTAGCTCGGGTCACGGGATCTTTCTGTAATATTGAGGCATTCTCTTTATGCTCGGCAAGGTCTATGATGTTCCATACAAGTGTACCAAAAAGGTTTTGGGGAGATGCGGTTTTAACCGCATGCTATCTTATAAACCGAACCCCTACAAAAGTCCTACAACCTCTTATTAACCACTTACGAGTTTTTGGTTGTGTATGTTTTGTATTAGTACCCGGGGAACAAAGAAACAAACTAGAGGCAAGAAGCACAAAGGCTATGTTCATTGGATATTCTACTACCCAAAAGGGGTATAAGTGTTATGATCCCTCTACACGGCGAGTTCTAGTATCCAAAGATGTCAAGTTCATGGAAGACAAAGGGTTCTATGATGAGAAAAATTGGGAAAGTATAAAGGACTTGGCTAGTTCACCTTCGGACCGAGCTAACAACCTCAAGAAAATTTTGGAGACACTTGGGTTAGGAACCGTTGAACTACCAAGAAGGAACGCAACCATCCATCTAACACCAAGAAGCACCGGACTTGAGGAAGAAAGA